>OX419727.1:29355000-29955000 GCA_948477245.1 Thumatha senex
AAAGTAATTACAACAATTTTATTTTCTCATACAAACTGTTTCTACTTGTTAAATATGCATTTGATGGGAAGGCAAGAGTGGGTTACGGGCGAAGCCGTGTTCACAGCTAGTACGTGAATAAGATTCGAACTATAATGAATTTAGCAGTTTGTATTGATTTCGAAACTATTAAGTGCGGCGTGTTCCACGAAAAAAATATTTACGTGAATCACTGTTAGCTGATAATATGCCAGAATATTGACGTCCGAAGCGCGGTCGATGTATTTACCGACACTGCCTTGAATACAGGTGAGCCGAGAGGCCATGGCGTAATGAAGTGACCGTGATGATTAAGGGCTTGGATGCTTTTATGAGGTTAAGTGTACAAAAACTCTCTTGTACAAGCATTTTATTTAATAACTCGCCATAATGACGCCATCCGCCTGATGCAAAGTCACGTTTTTAGTCTGTATGTCTACTGACAGCTTCCCTCAAGTTGGCGGCCTAATTATGTGCCTCTTCATGCTCCGCTTGAAGAACCGGGGATTGTTAAAGGAAGGAAACACGTGCGCTGGCAGAGCGTTCCATCAACGAGCTTTTTAATCGTTCCTTTCTGGCGAAAATTCTTTTAACTGTATGATTTTTTGCTACGCAAGAGGTCGTGGGTTCGATTTCCACTCAGGATAAAACTTTGTGTGATGAGCACGATGGTTTATTCTGTGTCTGGGTGTTATTTATCTATAATATGTAAGTATTTAGAAATATATACGTATGTTTATCAGTTATCTAGATCCCATAACACAAGCTAATATTAGCTTACTTTGGGCTCGATGGCGCTGTGTGAAAAGTGTCCTACAATATTTAATATTTTATATATTTCTTCAACTTGGCGTTCTTTCAGTAACTAGAAAGTATAAGTAATTCTTGTGCACAATGTCATGGTTCTAAACCCAGCGGTTTCAGCTATGCGTTGATCGACCAGTCAGTCAGTTTAAATTGATGTCATTTCAATGGGTATACTGAATCAGAAGCGTTTGCAGGGTGCCGTACACTTAATTCACCTGGGTCAATTCACCTAGGTGAACTAAACACACTTTAGTTAACTTTTAACACCCGTACCGCTGGTCGAAAACAAAAGATATAAATTTAAAATAATTAGTGAACTCTATTCACCACATTTTTTCTAGTTACTAGCGATGCTTGCTAAGTGTACTTACTCTAAACCAAATGGATCAGTCTTGTATTAGAGTTAACACATGTACTTACTTAGGTATAAAAAAAATGTTGCATATTCCGTTAGCTTAATAATGCTAATAAGCTTACTAATGTTAGTGACGATGAAAATTGAAATACCTATTGTGGGACATATCTTACACAGCGCCATCTAGCTCAAAGTAAGCTAATATTAGCTTGTGGTATACTATCTAGACAACTGATAGACATATTTATATATTTTTATTTAAATACATACATATTCTGAACAGAAAACACCCAAACTCCGAAACAAACATTTATGGTTCACACAAATATTTTCTCCGACCCGGGAATCGAGCCCGGGAACTTATAGCGGTAGTTGAATACACTACCACTGCGCCACCGAGACAGTCTATATATCTGTCGACCCATATCGGTCATGTATGTATGACTACGATTTTACATCTACCTAACCATTTTGCCTCTAGATACAAACGATAAACGGCGTGGTTCTGGTGAGCTGGCGACAACGGGTCCTGGAGCGTCAGATCGACTTTGGCGCGAGACTCGGCCACGTGGTCCTCAGCCTCGCCAAGATGGAGCTCAACAACTTCTATAGAAACGTCATGCCCGTCGCCGACTACTTTGATCAGACCAACATGCTCATAGCGGTACGTCAATGATATTTTTTAATTTTATTTTTCACCGGTCACCGAAGCCTATGGACGTTTGCAATACCAGAGGTGCAGAACTCGCGCAGCCGACCCTTTATAAACCGTGTAAGACCGCATTTGAATATTATAACCCCATACTGTAGACGTTCGGGAAAACCCAGGCATGGAGTTCATTCCTCAATCTAAGCGTATGCGGAATAAAGCCTCTATCGAACCTAACCGTATGCGTGCGCTCCGGACGCAAAGTGTGACGGTGAACACCCTGTGTATGGAGAGCGGTGCGATGATAGAAGATAGCCGTGGGCTTCATGTCAAACAACTCCTCAGAGCACAGACCGTTGTCCGTGCGATAGAACACGCATAAGGAGGAAAAGTCTTTCCTGTCGCGAAGGGGTTTGACACCGCCCGCTAGTAAGGAAGCACTCGTAGCCACATCGTTGGTACTTAATAGTCTTCTTTTGGATTAACTCGTCCAGTTTTTACGAATAAATCTATAAAACTTCTCTTATTTCAATCACGCCTTATCCCCGAACGGGTGGCAGAGGCATACTATACGCCCGCTCACATTTCACCGTATCCATTTATGTCCCATGTAACAGGTGGTGAGCTCATTGACGTGTTGAAATGGACGAGCGAAGGTTGTGGCGACCTGCTGTTGAAATTTTTTAAGCCGCCAACGACCAACGGCTTAACGTGCCTTCCGAAGCACAGAAACGCTCACAAATGTAAATCCCATAAAGTGGTCTCCAAGGACCAACTATAACGAATGTTGTTCAGAGATCGTTTACTGAACACTGAGTTAGCGCGGCTGCGAGCGCTTTTTGTAAGTCAATAATATTGTATACAAAACAATTAAGCACTCGTAGTCACACAGTTAGTCCTTTTTAGTTTTCTTTCGAAGAAACTCCACCAGTTTTACGAAAAAAAAAAAGTGTGTGTACCTGAGTACACAGATAAGAAGTAAAACTTCTTTACATTTGTTTTTACAGCTATACAATTTCTCTTATACGTCGCTAAAGAAGTTTCACCCATGGTAAAGAAGTTTTACTACAAAACAATATGGCACGTAACCGAAAAACGTGATGATTTTTTTAACAGCTATAATATTTCTCTCAAGGTCGATAAAAAAGTTTCACTTGAAAATAAATACAACACTCATCTTATACTTAACTTTTGTACATAGAGTTGTTGATAATCTAGACTCGAAGTCACGCCTATCTCTGGACCTTGCATATTTTGTTAGCAGGTCAAGTAAGTAAGTAAATCTTCACGCTGTATCCCTGATGGGGTAGTCAGAGAGACGACAGATTGCCAAGTAACTAACTCACTAGATTAGTCTTTTCACGGTTATAAGTCAGGGTCCTGGGTTTGAGAAAAGAAACTAGTGATCCACGTGCAAGTACATTTCTCCCGCAATGGCACTATTCAGTGTGAGATACATCATAGGTGACCCACCTATTATTTTGATAAGTAGGTGACCACTTTCCATCAGGTGGGCTGTACGCTTGTCTGCCACCTCAGTGGTATAAAAAAAGGTTGTTTTTATTTAGGTACGTACAGTTTAATTGTATTAAACTAGATTATTGCGTAAAAACAATGTGCAGATTAGAAGATATGTAGGATCTAATCTCACTGGATTTTACGATAGGAGTATAAGATTGTCTTGGATAGAGTACATAGGTAATCGGTATCAGAGGTGTTTATGCTAAAAATAAATCTTATTTGATTTTATACAACTATTTCACCTGCTACCACATCGGCCCATTAGCTCAGTTGGTTAGAGCGTCGTGCTAATAACGCGAAGGTCGCGGGTTCGATCCCCTCATGGGCCATGACTTCTTTTTGAAATTTTATAATTTTAATATTAACTGTAATAAAAATTAAAATGAATAAAAACTACGGAGTATTGTCGTAGAATGCGATCAAGAATCTATCCAGGCAGAGACATTTTTATTAAAAACTTTTTCTTACTTACTACCTACTTGCCTTTCGTTCCCAGGCAAATAGATGTCTTTAAATAAGCTAGAAAACCTCTCCAAAAGAAAAAATACTTAGCAGTAACTTTTGTTCTTGTTCTGTCTCTTTCAGTAACATTGAGTTTTTCTTCTTTTTCTTTCTTCTTCTTGCGTCAACAGATTTCAACCTCCTTAATTATTCCACCAAATTTTAGTAAGTTTGCTATTTGGATATTGTTTTTAACAACCTATAATACTCTTTTTGCACCTACTTAATGAGTACAATGGAACTTTGGGAGTCCAATGAGGGATATCCAGGATCGGATAGATTATAGAGCAACAGTTATATTATTAGTATAGATATAGGACTGTGATCACAGCCGGTGCAAACTGGTCGAAACGTCAGGCAAGTAAAGAAATGTAAAAAAAAACGTGTGGCACTCGGGGACTGCCGCGGTAAAGCTATTGCATAGCATTTTTTGTCAACTTATGCAATTATAATAAATTATTTATACTGTACTAGCTGACCCGAATAACTTCGTTAGCGCCACTTAAGAGTTTTGTTACAAAAAATGTGATAAATGAAAAACCGCTCCACCGATTTTGTGCACACTTCACATAAACCATCTACTAAATAGTCCGAACCAAGCCTAAACAGCCTCGATAGGTGAGCCCGTCCTCGAGTTATAAAATTACAACGAAAAGTGACATAGAATTTTATATATGTAGATTATTAATATTTAAAATATATATTATTTCTACAGATCGTCTCGATCCGTGCGAGCTTCGTACAGTCGTATTATATACATACACGTTAAGCAAACGCTCGGCCGTGCTCGGTGAAATTCGTGTGAGCTCGGGTGTTAGGTTTTTTTCGTTACGGAATTTCTTGATACGGTCGCCGCGCTCAAGGCCCGCGATAGAAGCTATGCAATAGCTTAATAACCGCGTTTAGTACAATTTGTGTTAAAAATGGTGGATTTTTGGATATACAGAATTCAAAGTGCATCAGAATATGAAAGTGATATGTTGCAATGAAAAGCGAATTTTTGTATTCCACCTAAATCTCCATAGAATGCCCAGTAAAGTTTCCACTGCTTTACTGAGACAGAATACAAATACTAACATACTAATGACAAGGCTGTATGGACCGAGTTTCCATTGTCTGTCCAAGATTAGTGCGAACACAACAAAGAAATATCGAATTATGTAATAGCTAACCGCAACTACGAACATGTGGATTCCAATAAGATATTTCTAAAAGATTTTTTTTTCTAGTAAAGAATAGACAATGCCCTAAGTCTACAAGCGGAATTGAACTATCAGTAATAATGACATCAATCCTATTGTCATTCTTCGTTTTCATTCAGTAATGATATAATTTCACCCGCTTACTGTCGATAGTTGATTCTAACATGTCAATACTGAAATTTTCGGCCAGTCCAGTAACTGCATATCATGGTTCAACAAACATTTGTAATACATTCAAAACTTTTTTATTTAAATTATAACCCATCACCACTGCTTTCAGCATATAGTGGCTAGCCAGTTATTAGCCAGTTAGTGATTACAACCAAATAGCAGGTATCATAGAAGCACGTTTTGCATCAGTAATGATTAAATTACGGGGTAGTTTCATAAGTCCACAGAGTTATTGCGACGTATTACTTATCAAAGATAATATATAGTCTACGTATACATAGTATTGCCGCGGTGTACAAGTATTATTGGGCTGTATCGGTCACAGTATTTTTTTTAAACATTATGTGTAATATGTGTTAAATATTATGTAGCGAAGCGCTCGTGGCCCCGCGGTCTCAGTGTTCTGTAAACGATCACTGAGTTACGCAACTTTTACTATGGCTGGTCCTCGGATGGGTGACCACTTTGTGGCAATTACATTTACGAGCGTTTCCGTGCTTCGGAAGGCACGTTAAGCCGTTGGTCCCGGTTGCCAGTAAAATGGCAGTCGTTAAGCCTGGTTGAAGGCCTTATGGGCGGCTTGAAAAATTTCAACAGCAGGTAGCCACAACCTGCGTCTGTCTATTTCAACACGGCAATGTGCTCACCACCTATTACGTGGGACAGGAATCCACACGGTGAAAAGTGGGCATATAAAATGCCTCTGCCACCCCTTCGGGGATAAGGCGTGATGGATATTTATTATTTAAATATTATGTAGAGATCGTATACCTACACACATGCCTTTTCTCCGAAAGGGTAGGTGTTGGGAATCGAACCCAACATCGAGGTGTGTGCGCGCTGACACCAGAGTGCGCCGCGCGCGCGCGTTAATATCCTACGTGCGGCCCATGTGACTTGCACGTCGCTCGCACGACCAGTTTTGGACGGCGACGATGACGTCACGGCACGTTTTGAGGGACTGGTGCTAAATCCACTTCAGAAACAGTCGTTCAAATTATTGTTAGCTCAAAACCGAATTTATGTAATAACTATTTCTTGGAATACAAAACCTATAGTTATACAGTCCATTCGCAGTTTTAATTTACTGAGCCCGAAGTCCTTTACGAGGCCATTTCGAAAGGCGTTTTCATTATACGCCCACATTTCACCCGTTGTATTTTTATCCCAACTAATAGGTAAGTGATGAGCCAGTTGCGTCCTTTGTCCTTAAGTAAAGCGTCGGGTTATGATAAAATACCTGTGATGTGGTAAAATATCGGCGATGACAACACAAACGGTTTACTCTTTAGAGATCAATTTGTCTTCGATACAGCAGAAAGCTGTTTCTGAATCTTTTTTTCATATAGGATTAATAATTATTATTCTTGTAGATAAAGTCTTGTAACTGTTGATAATAAGGTATTAAAGTACTCATGTGATACTATTATCAAACTCGGCTTCGCTTCGTGTTATAAACCCACAATCGTGTTTTAATACACTTTTTTTTATATTTGTCACGTCAATATGGCGCCGCTCGCCTGATGCGCCTCTTTCGGTTCTGGGCACAATTATATCAGTGTCCACAGTGTGAGGATGACATCTCTGCCCTGCCCGTGTTGTTCGGAAACGTAAAGGAGAGGGTGAGATCAAGTGGATGAGTTCTTCTGAGCACTCACCTTGGTAGATACGGTAAAACGCAGCTAAGCTGGCGACCGTTCTGCACATCTCCAACCGTTCAAGAATACCGGTGACCTCTGGGTAATCAATAATACGGATGGCACTACGCTGCAACGTGTCGAGAGCTTCAACCATGTATTTAGAGGAGCCATCCCAAAGATGTGAGCAGTATTACACGCACGGACGAATCTGACACTTATATAATAACCTGTTCCGGCGTGAATAACCGCCTCACCCTGTTAAGGACTCCGATTTTTCGAGAGGCCAACTGCTGCGCATCAGCTTTTATAAAAGCCTTCTTGCTGGCCTTCGACGCTCTATTGTATGCGGCTCTGAGGTGGGCCACATTTGGATCACCCGCCGCCCAAGCCCTGATCTAGGCGCAATACTCCGACTCTATAGGTCTCTATAGGTCTATCCTTCCGTGTGTCCGTTTCTATAGGTCTCCCTACATCCGACATCGAGCGAATTGAAAGCCATCACAATTCACAAGACTATTAACAGTGGCTCTCAAGTTGACGGCCCTATGATGTGCCCCTTCACGCTCCGCTTAAAGAACCCTGGGTTTCTATTGTTCGAAGAGAAACGATCTTTTGAACAGCCCATTTCTGGCGAAAATTCTCTCCACTGTATGAAAGTGGCACCTCTGCCCGCACTACTTGTACGTATAGTACTTTTTCTCTTCCAATTTTCACGGGGTCATCGGTTTTCCCTGTAACCTCTAGTAAGACTCTCTTCTGTTACTTAAGTTCTTATATTTTTTATCAGTAATTACAAAATATCAAAAGAAATCGTTTAATAAAAAATGACTCATGCGAAGTCCGGAAAGTTGGTACATATAAAAATGCGGTGCCATCATTATAGTCATTACGGACGACATTGACAATCGATGGTTGTGAATAAAACACGTCGTCTGTATCGATCGAGTGGCGGTCAATGTACAATGTCACTGCCTGTTTGTGGTCATTATTTAATCTGTGGACATGCGGCTTTTGTACAGCTGTCTGTGGTATAAAAACATGTCAATGTTTTGCAACTGTTTACGAAAAAGAACAACTTAGGGAAATTCGTTTTTCCGCCAAAAATATCAATTTATTGAAAATGTCTACAATCTACTTTGGGTACCTACTGAATACTCAATACTTTGCCGCTTAGTACTCAGAGACAATTTATGATAAATTGCATTGACATGTAATAGTCCTGCCCCTGGAAGCTTTACTGGATCCGTCCATGGAGTTTTGGTAGTAACAAGAAAAACTGCGTTTCACTATTTTATATCACGTCCTTCACTCATTCATATTGCAAATCTTGATATATATAAGAATTCACCATTTACAGACATAAAGATATACTTAAAAAGGACTTGTAGAATAATACAAAGTGGCGTCCTCAGCTCCTTAAACACACCACTCCTCGGTATTGTTATTTTTGCCAATGCAGAGATGTCAACAAAAAAAGGATACTATGTCAACATACAGGCATAGTGTAGCGGTTGTGTTGGAGAGTAGTACTTCATAAAGGGCCTTCTAAGCCCTTTATGAAGGACTTGTAGGAAAAAAGCAACATATTCACAGCAGTTCGCCACAGCGCCTATCCATTTCGACATACGGTAATAGGGTCAAACTTACGAGCCACTTTACAGAAAACACCTCTATTGTTGTAAATATTTGAAGGCTATGGTAACCATTTTCAATTAGTGGGCCGTATGCTTGTCTGCCACCTAAGTATTATAAATTGTTTCGCCGTGAAAGATTTCGGTTGGATATCTACTATTAGCAAATAAAAAGTGATGCAAAGACCATAGTCTATTGCGATGAAATAGGTAAAAATTTTGGACATTATTTATCACAGTTAAGTCATTCTGTAATAAATCATACATATCCAGGAGCTTCATACTCTCAAATTATAGATTTTATATTGACTGGTACACACTGCATGCAGTCTACTATAGTGGTGCTGGTTGGCAGAAGAGGCAATATTAATAGAGACAAACTTTTAAAAATTTTTGATAAGTTATCAAGTCTGCAAGTAAAACAAGTAATTTTGTCCACCTTGCCATACAGCACTGCTATGAGCCACAAGGAAAATCACTTAAGATACAAATTAAATATGAAACTACATACCATGGTATCATATTCCAAAAAAATTGAATTGTTCGATTGGAACATAATCTTCAATAATAATAGTTTGTTGACATTAGATAGATATTTTCTATCAAAATTTTTACAACGAAAGGTAGCTCTGTTGCTATCTAATTTTTTAATTTTTCAAGCCAAATTATTGGCAAGTACAACTGCTTTTATTGAGCAGGATAGTTTTGATACTTCACATTTGGAAAATGAAATTCCAAAAAACTAGTTTATAGGACAACAGATAATAAATCTGGCCAGTTGACTTTGGCCCCTGAGAATAATCTTAAATAATGTTAGAGGTTTAATAAATGGTAAAGATTTAGAGTTAGAGCTATACATTAATGCAAATTCTATTAATATTTTTTGTGCTACAGAGCACTGGTTAAAAGATCATCAAATCACATTGTTGAACTTCGTAAATCACCAGGTTGCTAGCTCGTTCAATAGAAAACATTCTAAACGTGGAGGCTCTTTAATATTAATTAATAAAAACTTAAAATTTAAAGAACGTAAGGATTTAGTAGCCCTCTCCATTAAGCGAGTTATTGAGATTGCCAGTATTGAGTTTGAGCATTTCATCTTGTTAAGCGTATACAGTCCCCCTGATGCTTCTTACATTAAATTTGAAGAAAAGCTTGAAGAAGCACTGTTCAAATGCCAATGTTCTAAGAAATCTATTATAGTTTGTGGAGATTTTAATGTTGATATATTAGATACATCATTAACTCCATCAGAGAGAAATAAAATGAAAAATTTATTTAAATCCTTTAATCTGCATAGTACATTCTTAGAACCCACTCGTATTACAGCCACCAGTGCAAAATGTATTGATAATATTTTTACTGATATTAAACCTATAGATAAAGGTATTGTGGATCCTGTGGAGTCAGATCATCGTGGCCAATGGATAAAATTTCCTAAAAGTAGTAACAAAGCCAGCAAAAAGCAAATTAAATATGTACCAATTAACCAAAGTCGTTTGAATAATTTTAAAGAAAATGTATTAAAGAGATTACCATATCTACCTAACTTCACTTGTGTAGACCAGTCATATAAACACTTATTTAATTTGATTAATGATGAGTTTGGCAAAGTTTTTACCTCAAAAACTCTACAGATTGGTGGTTGTCCTGTTTTCAGTGACTGGGCAACACCAGGTATCTTTAAAAGTAGAAATAAATTATTTGAATTATATTCAGAAAAATCATATAATTTTAGGCAAACCTTTCAGGAATATGTTAAAAATCATTCAAAGATATTTAAACAAACGTGTCATCTTGCTAAGTCAAACTTCATTAAAAATAAAATTTCTAATTCTGTAAATAAAATAAAAATGACTTGGAACATCATTAACTCTGAATGCGGTAGATCTTTAGTGACTGAATGAGATTTCCACTTAAAAATAAATGGTTGCCATGTTACAGGGGACCTGGAAGTGGCGACGGAGTTCGAACATTTTTTCAAAAATGTACCTATATTGACAACAAAATCTCTCCAAGCGTCTTCCAGTTCCGCTGAACTTTTATTAGAAGAATCTGTTCTTTGTTGCAGGGATGCATTTGTATTCACAGATATTTGTGCTCAGGACATTGTAAAAACATTTAAATGTATCGAAATTAAGAAAACCGCGGACATTTGGGGGTTATCGGTCAAAACTGCATCATGTATAATTGAGGTAATTGCGCCCCATCTAGCAACTGTGTTTAATGACTGTGTTTCTAGTGGTACATTTCCTGATTTAATGAAACACAGCAAAGTCGTTCCCTTGTTCAAGGCTGGCAGCGCTACAGAGCCGTCTAATTTCCGACCAGTGTCAGTGCTGCCAACTTTGAGCAAAGTATTTGAAAAAATAATCTTGAATCAAATGCTATCCCATTTTAATAGTCATAAAATACTCCATGCGAATCAATTTGGGTTTACGAAAGGGCGCTCAACTTCCGATGCTGGTGTTGAGTTATTAAAATGTATTCATGAAGCATGGGAAGACAAGCACGATGCATTAGGTATATTTTGCGATCTATCAAAGGCTTTTGATTGCGTTCAACATGAAACGCTGTGCAAAAAATTACACCACTATGGAATAAGAGGCAAAGCTCTCGACCTTCTGTCTTCATATTTGAACAATAGAATACAGAGGGTCGATATTAATGGTACACGTTCTGTAGGATCCATGGTTACAATGGGTGTGCCGCAAGGCTCGATACTTGGGCCATTCTTGTTCCTCATTTATATTAATGATTTACCATTTTATGTAGGGGACAGGAATAGGATTGTTTTGTTTGCAGATGACACCTCATTAATTTTTAAAATTAAAAGACAATTAGATAACTATGACGATGTAAACAATGCATTTGCAAGAGTAGTTCATTGGTTCAGCTCAAATAATCTTTGCCTTAATGAAAATAAAACTAAATGTATAAAATTTACTCTACCAAATGTAAAACAATTTGCGGCCAATGTTCAACTGAATGGACAAGTGTTAGAGTTTGTAGAATCAACTGTGTTCCTAGGTATAACTATTGATGCCAATTTGCAGTGGGGCCCACACATAGAAAAGACAGCCTCTAGATTAAGTTCGGCTGCATACGCTGTAAAAAAGATCAGGACTCTAACAGATGTGGATACGGCTAGAATGGTTTACTTCAGCTATTTTCATAGTATTATGTCTTACGGTATTCTCCTTTGGGGGAGTGCTGCAGATTTAAATATTATTTTTGTTCTACAAAAGCGGGCTGTACGCGCTATTTATAATTTGGGCCCCAGAGTTTCTCTCCGAGAAAAATTCAAAGAAGTGAATATTCTAACCGTACCATCACAATACATTTTTGCCAATCTTATGTATGTCCAGAAAAATCTATCACAGTTTTCTAAACTCTGTGATAAACATAATATAAACACTAGAAATAAAAATAATCTTTCAGTCCACCACAGTCGACTACATAAGATTGGCGATTCTTTCCAGGGTAACTGTATACGCTTTTACAACAAGCTTCCCTGTGACCTGAGAAATTTACCTTTAAATAAATTTAAAAAGTTTATTAAAAACAAGCTTTGTGAAAAAGGTTTTTACTCCGTTACAGACTATTTGCAGGACAGGGACGCCTGGAAATGATCTGCTGGCAAAATGAAATAATATTAAATTGTAAATAGGCCATCAAAAAAAAAGCTTCCTAAGTTTCTTGCCGGTTCTTCTCAGGTGGGCCGCGTTCCGAACCGGTGGTCGCTTTAAATATTTTAAATAGTGTATGACATTTTGTAAGCGCCGTTAAAATGGTCTATGCAAAATAAAGATATTTTTATTTTTTATTTTATTTTATTACTTACTACATTAAAATTTTCGTGGCGTAACTTAGGTCGACCGAATACGTAACGAATTGATACATAATATGAAAGGTTTGAATAAAAGTGTGAGCATTAAGTTGGAAAAGAGCTCTGCTCTGTTGATTTAGACACGTCCAACGAATAGCCCAGGAACGATGGACGAAGAATATTTATAGTCCGAAAGTAAATAATAAAAGTATGGCAGGGTAGACTGAAGACTTACATATTAAGACCGCGTGGTACTAAAACCTAAAGGTGCATGTATGAATCGACCAATGAAACTGCAGGAAGCAAAAAAAAAAGTATGCAAGGATCGTGAAACCTACAGATGTTCTCTCTGACAACCCAGTCAGCAACACAGCGTGACGACAGTTATTGGTATAATTAGTAGGTGAAAAAATGTCTATGGTCTACTGGTAAACAATGTAAAAAATGTATTTAAGATCGATACTGCTGTAGTTAAATTCCCAATACTTGAAGTATGTCAGCAAGAATTATTTTATCGAATTATCTAAATACGAATGATTGATAATACGATTGATTGATGTTGAAAGTTCGTGTTGGAAGTATCTGGTTAAGGAATTTTTTACGTCATCTTAATGTTATTAAAGGTTGTATTCATTAATGGTTGGGTAATGATTTTGTTTACGGAATAGAAACTGCTAACGAATACAATAAAAATTAATCTGGAACGCTCTGCCAGCGGACGTGTTTTTCTCTTACAAATGTCGCCATGGTTTTCCATCCGGCGGGTGGCGTCATTTTGGCGCCCAAAATATATAAAAAAACATATGCGGTCGGGGGCCCCGTCAGTAACGAAGTTCCATACGTTTATAAAAAATAAAATAAATATCAAGTTTTGGTTGATAGGCGGTAGTCCCAACAATGGCGAAAACTCGTAGCAGCCGAATAATCAAAAACATTTCAAAAAGGAGTAAATTTGGCGTATTTTGCGTTAAGCGAAGTTTATTAGATATTTTTTTTGTAAATGAATGCTAATTTGACTAGCCTCAATCTTTTTATCTACGACAATAGTTTTAAAAAACTCAAAAACGCGAACTCGCTACTGGAATGGACTTGAAGTTAGCAACGTAAAAATGTGTGCGTTGCCAACTTCACAGATGGTATAAACATGCTACAAAACATTGACACATAATTTTACTAACTTATTTTCTATGTCCTTCACTTCTAACAGAATCATTAAAATAGTTCTTTAGACATAATATTCCTGTAAAAGTGTGTCATGCTAACAATTAAAGTACTAATTACAAGGTGCTTGGGAACTGCCAACTGTTTTTGTGGCTATTTCTCATACCTTCTCTGACTATACCTACGTATCTATGTCTTATAGGTCCTTGATGACACATGGAATGAAATTACATCACTTATTTATGTATACATAACGTCTATAATTACTATAATTATTGATGTTAGATTTGCATTGCAAAAGAGAAAACTTTTTCTAAAAGAACTAGTAAATTTTCGAAAAGTCGAGCTGTTGGGTGCATTTTTGAACCACACTATCGGGACATTAAAATTTTAGCATACTAATTGCTATCTATAAATATGTATATCAGTTGTCTAGATCCCATAGTACAAGCAAGCTTATAGCTTAGTTTGGGCTTGGTAGCGCTGTGTGAAAAGTGTCTCACTTGTATTTATTTATTTATCTTATCTTCAAAATGTAATTCGTCGAAATGAATTACTGTTCATTTAGAACTTAGCTATAGTCTGGAACTAGACTAAAATTTAAATAAAATACCTAATGGAATATTTTAGTAGACCTTTTTGCGATAATAAACAACCACTGCGTTAAATATTGTTCGCTATGGAGGGTCCTCAGATGGGAGACGGCTTTGTGGTATTTCCCTCTACGAGCGTTTCAATGGTTCGAAAGGCACGTTAAGAATTTGGTTCTGGTTTCCAATAAAATGGCAATTGTTGAGTAAAGTAGCGGCTTAAAATTTTTCAACGGCAGTTACCCACTTCCTGCACCACGTCAATGGGCTCACCACCTGTTATTTAAAAGCAAAAAGGCATACGGTGAAGGTATGCCTCTGCCACCCCTTTGAGGTTAAAGTCGTGACTGATAATATAGCGTACGGTCATCAGTGTGAGTTTTCATGTACACAATGTAAAGCCAGGGTTGAGTGGGTGGTAGAAATAGGTACATATTTTCTAAAATGTTCGACACGTAAAACTGAAGTAAACCTACCTACTTATTAGGTAAATAAATAAGTAGACGAGGACGTATCGTGGCATTATTTCCTTGAGCAGTTTATGAATTTTTAAGAAACACACCTGGGCGACCTAAATATTGTTCCTACAACTGGAATTAATACTTTCCGCGTCGGCGATGTATTGTAGTTTAATATTCGAGATAACATGCTCATCTTAAATATTTAATTACTAGTTTATATCGGTTCCGCCCTTGTAGTGAAGTTTTGTCGTTCCCGGTTTTCTCCAGGACCTTTTTCCCGGGACTAATAGTAGCCTATGTCCTTTCCTAGGCTCTAGACATTATCTGTACCAAATTTCATTGAAATCGGTTCAGTAGCTTATGCTTGAAAGCGTATTAAACAATCAGACATAGTTACTTTTGCATTAATAATATTAGTAGGGAAATAGGGAATATCAGTACTATTATTATAAAAGCACAAGTTTGCCAGTGTATGTGTGTGTGTTAGTTACTTTTACACGCTCATACGGCTGAACCAATTTGGATGAAAATTTTGGTGTGGACGTATAATACCCTAAATTCACACATCGGTTACTTTTACTATGGGAAATGGCTACGAAAAACTTCACCGAGCGGGCATAGCTATAGACGGCAATAGAGAGGGGTGTGCTTGGAGTGTCAGTTAGAGATCAACGAAGAAACGGGATCACCGATATAACCGAAAGAATTGCCCGGCTCAAGTGTCCGTGGGCGGGATAGGACACATCCATTCCCGGCCATAGGCAGATGGAAGGGCAAGGTATGTGTTTTTCGGGTCGGGATTTCCACACGAAAAATTGGGGTCGAAAGATTCTCAAACCAACCGCGTGTAGTAGGCTTTCCCTTACGGTAGACTGACGACTTCGCAAACTCTCAAGGGCCTGCAAAATGTGAGGTGAGATGTGTATCTTATTCCATCTTCTAGCTAATCGGAAGCTTAGTTTAAAATCAATTACGAAATTCCACTGAACAGACAAGAAAGCGGGGTATAATATTATAAACCCCTGACACCCCTTCGGGAATAAGCTATATATTTCATACAGTCAAGCTTATCAGGAGGTATCGCCCATTACTCATAAGATTACACTAATTACCACAGACAGGCAACTGACAAGTCGGGTATGTAATTTTCGCCTACAGCCGGACGTGAATTCTATACATACACATACATATTGTCACGCCTTTATCCCCGAAGCGGTAGGCAGAGGCATACTATACGCCCACATTTCAATGTATGCATTTTTGTCCCACGTAAAAGGTGGTGAGCCCATTGCCGTGTTAAAATAGATAAGCCGCCCATAAGGCCTTCAACCAGGCTTAACGACTGCCATTTTACTGGCGACCGGGACCAACGGCTTAACGTGACTTCCTAAGCACGGAAACGCTTGCAAATGTAAATGTCACAAAGTGGTCACCCATCCGTGACCAGCCATAGCGAAAATTCCATAACGCAGTGATCGTTTACAGAACACTGAGTCATCGGGGCCACAAGCGCATCGTATTATCTATATGCTACGGAAGAGCGGTCTCTTCTACTACGACGGTCCAATCATCGTAACTGAAGTTTGTTAAAGAAAATAAACGATTTTGTTTTTAGACTTCTAAACCCTAGTTTAGAAGAGTCTTATAAAAGGTCCATCCACGCAACATCCATTCTCAGGAACCATAAAAGACAGAGAAAATCGGTTTGCGGTATGCAATTCAGGACACCATGATTTTGAAGTTTTTAATACTTGCGGTTTTGAAACTGGCTTCGGTTTAGGAGTCGACTGATTCCTTCGCTACTAACCTTAGTGTAAGCGAGAGGAAGCGAGCAACATTCTTGGGGGCCAGTCTACTACTGACAAGCCATAGAATAAAACCAAAAATATAAACCAAAATCCCTATTTTTAGCTGTCAATATGTTAGTAGACTATCAAAAATGCAACTGACTAGCGGCCACTGGCGCGGTACGTGTTAGTAAAATTCTATCGGTCGGCCGGAGAAAGTCTATTGGAGTACGACTGCAATAGTGGACTACGAAAAACTGTCAAAATTGTACTGATAAGTCATCAGTACAATTTTGACAGTTGAGTTTCTTTGAGTGATTATTTTCTGACGTGATTGAATTAGTAGACTTGGCCCCTGGACTCCAATTCTCAATCACGCGACTTGAAAGCGTAGACGTAAATTCACAGGTGAAATGTCTCTTGTTTCGCCATATCTAAATATGAAACAAATGACATTTCACCAACATATTTCCATCTACGCCTTCAAGCATGGTCGAGAATCGGGCCCCTGGTATCTAGTTATAGGTCTTATGATAGTATTTTGTTTCCTATCTTGGACGCACGTGTTCCTTCGAATACAGCAAGTTTATCCTATCTGGGTCACATTTATGAGGCACAGCGGATGGCCCAAATACAGTAGACGTATTGATGGGCGTTCTTAAATGTTCCTCTAATTATTGCCGTCTCCAATAAGTACCGCACATTTACACATAACCTACTTAGTTAAACTATGGTACCTACCTATTCAATTTTGTCGTCTAAGTTAGATTTTTTAATTGTATCGATTATATAAATTGTAGTTAATTAGACCAATTTCTAGTATCAAGGTTATATTATTTTCAAAATTGATGTTTCCATTCTTATTAAAACTGTTTTTTACCTAATGAATAGAATAGTTACTAAAATTATAAAGGCGAACATTTTAAAGTTAGTGTGTATGTTTGTTTTTCTTACCGCTCAAACGGACGGACCAATTTGGATAAAATTTGCTTTGAAGGTAGCTGACCTTCTAGTTTGACACATAGATTACTTTTTTTTTAAAAACGCTCACATTTTTGCATTTTTGTCCTACGTAGCAGGTGGTGAGCCCATTGCCGTGTTGAAATGGACAGGCGCAGGCTGCAGCGACCTGCTGTTGAAATTTTACAGGGACCAAGTGCCTTCCGAAGCACGGAACTGGGGTGGGTCCAAAGGGCCGAATAAATTTATTAAAATGTGTCTATTTTAGATGTTAAATTTGGAAGATATTTTTGAACCCGTTGCCTTTTTAGTGAGGTGGTAACAAAAAGGCTAAAAGGTCTTATGTGCTAGACACTAATTAGCACGACCAATTAAAGTCCTGGTAGTCTCGGACTCGACCTGGTAGTCAGGGTATATATGTACATCTATTAAACTCTGCAAAATAGTTCGTTTTACACTAACTTAATTGTCGTTTGCCCTTAGTACCTACCGTAAGCAAAATTGACCTCCATAAGCAAAACATTTCAATAAGTAAAATTGCGAGGCGTTTACGATATCAGATACTTGGCATTTTTTTTATTATTATGTTTACAAATACAATTTACGTTTAAATATTCCACCAGTTATTGATTTTAGCTGCTTGCAAGCCGTACTATATTGTTGTGTGTAGATTTTGATTACCAAACTAACTAACTAACTATCTTCACGCTGTATCCCTGACGACCCCGTCAGGGATACAGCGTATTAGCTGTACAGCGTACAGACAGGCTATACCAGGATTATAAATAACCACGAAGCGTGACACTTAAATATGTGTCAAGGAGTTTACAATATGGAGTTCTTCAAGGGGTCTTAGAAGGTCTTAGAACACCTCTGGTGTTGTAAACGTCCATGGGCTAAGGTGATCACTTTTCATCAGGTGGGCCGTATGCGTTTATCATCTCCGTAGTATTAAAAGAAATATTTTTGACTAATCAACAGCAGTCATCTTTTGTATAATTTTTTATCAAAATGAAAAAAGACAACTTGGTTCGGACGGGGATTGAACCCGATACTTATTCCTAACCAAGGCAATGTTCTAACCACTGAACTACCCGAACCGTACCGAAACAAATTGAAATATTCACTGTATTTTAATCGTCATTTAAAAGTATGACAAGAGCCATCTATCGATCTACTTAACAACTCTGATAACAATGAACAGTGTTACAACCATATTAAAACATCGATGCGATGGACTCCATTCAATCTATGGATAAATTGTTAAAGCAACTTTCACAGTCATTTAAGGTCCTACAGAGTTTAGTCTTGGAACCAATGTTATTGTAATTTCACTAAAGGAGTTCTGTTCATTTTGTCTCCAACTACTTAAGTCAACATATCTGAACATTTACAGGTCAATGGTGAACGGAATCCAGATGAAGTCTATAAAGACTTCCGAGCAGCCGTTCTTGAGATCCTCGGCTCCACAGAAGATCAGTCTACAATGAATGGCGTCAGTGGCGTCGGGGTGGGCGTTGGCGGAATACCCGGAGAGATAGTGGGAGTAGAACCAGCTCCGACTATGGAAAGAGAACGGGAGATAGCGAGAGAAGAGAGGAGAGATAGTGTCAACATACTGCCCCCGGTGTTGCCAGTGCAAATGGAAGCTGTCACAGAGAGAGTAGTTACGCCGAAGGTTTGTGTCGAAATTTATATTTACTTGCTTTCTTTTTATGATTTTTTTATGCATTATATTTCCTTTTACAGCATGGGGTCTCAAGGTCAATCTGTTCGTTTAAACGTATTTTTCTGACTATGTAAAGAAGGAGATATATAGGAAGATTTATGTGTATAACTAGCGGATACCCGCGGCTCGGCTAAACTATTATATCTATTACGAGGTTCAAATATCGGTCTAAAAAAGTAGTACGAGGTTCAAATATCGCTCTAAAAAAATATTTTGGCCTTAATCTTCGCACATTGTATTCAATTCTAATTTTACACCAATACTTAGAAAATCTACTACTTTCAGCGTGATATGCAAACTAGTGTTAGTTTGCATATCACGCTGAAAAGAAAAGAAAAGGTCACACAGAGGTGCCATGACCTAATTAACATTTTGATACACTTTTATTCTACCTTTTGTGGAATTGTGTGAGGGTTTCAAAGTGATAATTGATGTGATTCTTTAAGCAGTGACATAAATCAATACACATTGGATTTGATAGACATTATAAAAAAAAGTCATAAAGAAATAGAAGCGCTCGTGGCCCCGAGGACTCAGTGTTCTGTAAACGATCAATGAGTTACGCAAATTTCACTATGGCTGGTCCTCGGATGGGTGACCACTTTGTGGCATTTACATTTGCGAATGTTTCCGTGCTTCGGAAGGCAAGTTAATCCATTTGTCCCGGTTGCCAGTAACATGGTAGTCGTTAAGTCAAGTTGAAGGCCTTATGGGCGACTTGAAAATTTTCAACAGCAGGTAGCCACAACCTGCGTCTGTCTATTTCAACATGGCAATGGGCTCACCGCCTATGACAGGAATACACAAAGTGAAAAGTGGGCATACTAAATGTATGCATCTGCCACCCCTTCGGGGATAAGGTGTGATAGATTTAATAAATTAAAAAAAATAGTTGCTATGTTAACGACAATAGATGGGTGTTACTGAGTTTGCTGGATGCGGGCGGCACAAGACCGAATGTTGTGTCGATCTTTGCCTATGCCCAGCAGTGGGCATCGAATGGGTTGAGATAATGATGATGAGATGGGTGCCATCGTAGCTGCCAAATAGATGGACCGATTTTAAATTGGCTTTTTTTTTAATGAACCGTGATGAAAATCGTTATTAGTTAACATTTTATGAATGGATCTCACTAGTTTCCACTTTCGGAAGGTTATTTTTAAATTCTTCATTTAAAACTTCTTGTTTTCAGGCTGAAGTAATTAGAGTGAGAGGAGAAACGACGACTGCGCCAATGTTATGGGTGGTGGGAGGCCCTGGCAGCAATAAGGTCACGTTATGCCAAAGAGCAGTGGCACAGCGGCCTGGTTGGACACATTTCAGGTAAGTAAACATATAAGAATCTTTACCATCAAAGCATAGAAGCCCAGATAAACTCACCTACTGTCTTTTTGAAGGCTTAGAAGATCAGATGGCAACCGTTTCCAAGACACTATATAAGGTAGATGTGGGACTGTCAATGTTCGCCGCTTACGTCTGAAATTTACATTTTTACCGAAACAAACCTTTAGTTTTTTTATATTAGTCAACAAACTGCTATATATAAACAGAAAAGAAAACTGCTGGACTCGAACCCGCGACTTCCTACTTGCCGGGCAATTTATGTGCGTGTATTTATGAGTCCGAGACTACCAGGAATTTAGTTGGTCGCGTTGGGCAGCGAGCCGACGAAAGTCTCCGTTTTTAGTCCACTGGTACGGTAAACATGCTATCGATGTTCGACCGTTCGTCCGTCTATTCAGTCTACAGGTCGCATTTTTCATCGGATTTGCATGCAACTTGGCATGGACAATCCTTAATATAGATAAAAACTTTTAGCGAGGGGGTTTTCGATCGGAGGGGAAATAGAAGCAGAGGAGCGGAAATGGTCCCTTAGTGATTGGCAAGAGCGCTCAAAACTAACACGTTAACCAAAAAAATGTTTAGCCTTTTTCCTCAATTTACTCCGAAGTCTACGGTTCACATAACCACTAGTTAGTAAAAGAAGTTAAAACAATAGGTAATATTGATCTATTGTATCCACAGCCTCGGCCAACGTCTGCGCTCCCTCGCTGACGCAGGAGGCCGCCCGGCCACAGACGGCGCCCTCGCGCGGACGGCCATCAGCGGCGGAGAGCTGGCTCCAAAGGAACTCGTCACGAGACTGGTGCGGACAGCTGTCACCGAGGCGAGAAGAACGGGCAACGGTCTTGTGTTAGACGGATATCCCAGGGATTTAGAACAAATGGAACAATTTGAAACTGAGGTGGGTTTGTTTATATTCATTTAGCTTCGCAAAAAAAAAATGTGAGAGCGGCCTTTTACAGTTCTTATGTCAATACGTTACAAAGAACACGTTGTTGTAAGGACATAATTTTTGAATGACATTAGTTCAGTTTTAACAGAATTTCGACGATATAATCAGCATTCCACCACTCCAAGAAAACATATCTCATACGAAAACTGTTGTTGCACTTGGTGTCTAACTAAATAGGACCTCGCGACGACATCAACAAAGGAATTAAAATGGCAGTCATTTTTAGTACCACCGTTAAAGTAAAATTATCAGCAGCATTAGGAGCTAGTACCAGTAGTTTATAACGAAAGAAAGAACATCTTTATTCTTTATTTTGTTGTAACACCGTTGTGTGGGACTCCCGGCCATTTAGAGGCCGTCCTACCCACTATTCACTGCTGTGTTCTGCCTTCGTCCCAACCGAGTCGCAGGACAGGCCTGAGGACTATTCACAACGCCCCGGCTAATGGAACGACCTAATATCAAACTCTCCTCGAGGAACTAGATTAGCACATCTAGCTCCTCGTCATCGCTCATCTCCTCCACGATCTCCCGAAGGAGTTTAGCTTGTACCCGCTTCGAACCGCCGTCAAATGTCCCTCTGAGATCAAAGGGAGTGTAGAGCTATCAAACAGGCTCTTGAAGGCACTCTGAGATCACGAGGAATGCCAGATGGCCATTTTGAGCGGGGACTCGAATTTCGCCCGGCGTCCCCCCGAACTTGCCGGTGGGATGGGAGCGTGGGGACGAGCAGGCCACAACTCCAGCTCCTCTCTTTTGACCGCCATCACTATACTGGTGACGAAGGCGACGGTGACCCAACATTGTTGGGTGCCAGCCATAGCCCGTACCACGGCCGGGAGCGACAGACCTAGCCCAACGCTGGGCTGAATCTGCATTACGGGCCCATTCCAAGCCGTGCACACGGCGAGCGTATGCTCAACCGCAGTTTCTAAAAAGTCCACGTTGGTTCAACTGTGGATATTTTGGAAGCAATAAACATCGAGGTGGTTGTGATAAAGGTGGCTTGAGAAGTATTGCTTAAGCATATTTTCATTTCAGAGTTAAGTTTCTTAACCAGCTCTAAATTACAAATTCCAGTACCGCCTATCGCCCCGTATGGTACTCCTGGACTGCTCTAAGCTCCAGTTGGGTCGCGGACGGCGTGACGACTCTGTTGCCGCCTTTCGACGAAGACTGGAAGTGTTTCGAGAGCTTTCACTGCCTATGCTGAAGACTCTAGATCAGGACCACCGGCTAGTGATCGTAAGTATTGCTGAGAAACTTCCTTCAAGATTGATATCTTGTTTATCATCCACGTCTTATCTCCGAAGAGGTGGCAGAGGCATATTATACGCCCACTTTTCACAGTGTGTACTCCTGTCCCACGTAATAGGCTGTGAGCCCATTTGTCGTATATCTTATCTATATATACATATAAAAAAAAGGTGTTAGTTACACTATTTATAACTCAACAACGGCTGTACTGATTGTGTAGTGCTGAAAATTGGTGGGGAAGTAGCTTAAAGCCCGGAGACGGACATAGGCTACTTTTTATCCCGGGATCAAGTTCCTGTGGGAAATGGGAACGGGAAAACTTCTCTACGCGGGCGAAGCCGCGGCGTCGACTAGGCTTATATATATAAAAGAAACTCGTGTTAGTTACACTATTTATAACTCAACAACGGCTGTACTGATTTGGCTGAAAATTGGTAGGGAGGTAGTTTAGAGCCAAGAGACGGACATAGGCTACTTTTTATTCCGGGAACAAGTTCCAGTGGGGAACGGGAACGGGAAAACGTCACTACGCTGGCGAAGCCGCGGGCGTCAACTAGTTTTTTTATAAATAGACGAATTATCGTATTTTTATTTATTTTATGACATGTTTTGACAGAATTTTGACAATAATTTAGACAGCATTTAAAAATATTTCTTCAGTGTCAAGACCCTTTTTTTTTAACGTGTGGAAATCCTCATGGATGCTATGCTGGACTCTTACCGACTAAAACCACACGGTGCCCTTCCATTTGTCTATGGCCAGGAGTCTCGGGTAAGCCCTTCGGGAGGATAGCCCCAGGGCTCCCAGCAGACTTTATCCGCAAGCGCGGTATCGTCTTCGGAGGAGGGGGTTCGGGTGTAATCCCGCTTCTTTGGGGAGGATTCGGGTGCTGTCCTACTTTCTTGAGGGGGTGAAAGACGTACGCGTAGTTCTCACGCCACGCCACCGTCTAGGGCCTGCTTTTGTAAGGACGGCGAGCACCCACCCTCCATCCTCAGGCCCCTGGTCATGGAGGCCGATGGTCCCAGGCAAAGATGACTGCGGAACTTGAGAGGGACCTCCCACTTGCTCCCGCTGGAGATCATGGCTCTTACCATGGTTCCCAGCGTGAGGACGTCCACTCCCAGACCCGCAACGAGGTCCCGGCGCTGCAGCGCCCACGCTGAGCACTCCGCCAGTGTATGCAGCGCCGTATCCTCGCTGCAGTCCCCACAGTGCTGGCACTCTGGTGTTACCTCCCGGTTTATACGCCACAGAAACTTACCAAAGCACCCGTGTCCGGTAAGCATCTGTGATAACCGGTAGGTGAGGCAGTCATGTTGCCTCTCCGGCCTCTCCTCAATGACCGGCTTCACCGCCTCAATCAATAGTGGTGTGTCCCCACTTAGGTTGAGTTTCAAGACCCGTTGCTTTTTTTACCTATAGAAGATTGATGCTGAGAGACTGAAATAATAATTTTAATTCGCGAACTAGATCTCAATAATCTGTAGTTACTAAAATAATCTCAAGTAAATTTGTTGCCTCGTAGTAATAATATTTATTTATAGCTAGCTGACCCGGCAAACGTTGTTTTGCCAATAAATGGCCACCGTTGTTAACTTCTTCTTCTTCTTTTTCGTGATTCGTAGTTATTTCTAGCACCTACGTGGATTTGGAGCCTGGTTCTGTCTTTTTGGGCTACTAGGAGCGCTTACGGCATTGTCTTGAGCGACGTCGTCTGACTTCCCAACCCCTTAGGGGCGCCTGGGTCGTTGCCTGCACCGCGCGCATGAGAGGTCGCTTGGTTCCATGAGATGTTGGTGGAGCTTCTTACACCATACTCATGACGTAAGAGCATAAAAAAATAACCTACAACCTATTCTCAGATCTACCAAATTTATTAAATTTTAAATTTATGTTCAATTCGTGGAAACCGTTGAAGCCGTTTCGAAAGACTTCAATAATAAACACATCTGAGAGTTTTTCAAATATATATTAGATTAATTTTGATGTTGCACCTACAGGTGGATGGCGACACAGATTCTCCTGATGTCCAGGCGGATTTCAGCCGAGTGTTACTAGAAGAGATGGAGAAGGCTGAAGTTATAGCCACGATCCCGCAGCAGCAGAAAGATCAGCCCACGCCAAATACAGGTACATAGTAGGCATCAATATAAAAAAACAGTTAGACTAAGGAAGTTTGACCCGAAATACTCACGGTTTAACTAGCGTAGGTTTGACGTTTGACTTACGTAGTGTGCGAAGATGACGCTTTACTATACCGAACAGCGGATGTCTCTTTCCAAAGTGCTAGATTTTCAGCTTTTTAATATTTACACATACTGTTAATATAATAAATAAACCATGTATGTATGTACCAGGTATGACAAGCATGCAGCACTTAGCTGCAGCGGTAACGCGTATGGGCGCTGGACTCGCTAACGGTCACGCTAACGGCGTTCTACCCAATGGAGCCTTACCCAACGGAACTCTGTCAAACGGAACCCTACCCAACGGAACTCTGCACAACGGAAACGTGGGCAACGGGTTCATTAGTACAGCTAACAAAGTAAGTCAATCAAAAACATAGCGCGCGTCTGGTTATGTCATTGTCGGTACAAATCAGACTCACCCACCACTGCATTTCCTAACTTACCTATGACACCCATTGTCTGCCTTTGGCTTTCAGTCCTTCTCCGTTATCTTCTCTAGGTCGTAGGTCAACTTGGTTATAGGACATCTCTGGAACTCGCAAGGATTTCGTGTAATTTGTTGCCGTTTTTTGTAGATAAAGCCGATAGTGAACAACGGGACGCGTATTCCAACGGTATCCCAGCTGACTCACGATGACGTACGCGCGTTGTACGAGCGAGGCGCCGGGGAGCTCAGCCTAAACACGCATATGTAGTTCGCAAAGACCCACAGATTAGTTTAGGAAGCTAACTAAATCTTCTGACATGACGTGAAATTGAAAATCACAGATTATACTACAGTTCAAAATACACCAATAAAAATAGAGTTGTGCCTGTGACAAGCTATTTCTTAGAAAATGACTGTAGAGAGACTGTGTCGAGATGTATGTATTTAAGAAATGCAGCAAACAAGCAAAACCAAGACTGGCTGTGTGAAATGAATTGTCCTTCTAATTGTAATAAAGACGCAGGTACATTGATTTTGTACAGTGTTTATGTTGTATTTGTTGATTTATTACTAAGAAGCAATATTGATTTAGATTATTCAACAATTTCATTTCGGTCATAGACACCATAAAATACTCTATAATATAACAGTATCATTCACATCATTCTGTTTTCAATCTCTCTCAAGAGCGAGTGTATTGCCAGTTGGCAATACACTCGCTCTTCTGCCTTCTACAAAACAGAGATTATTTATTTTTTTTATTTCAAATATTATTTATTTTATAATTTTTTTTATTTGTCAAAGTTCAAATCTTTATGTATAGATAAAAAAAATTGAAATGTCTGTTTGTAATTCCAAATTAACAGACTTTCACTACAGAAAAAAATGTTTTGCATAGTCATTATTTTGCATAGACCATTTTAACGGCGCTTACAAAATGTCATACACCAGTATTAAAGATAAATTTAAAATTTTTAGTGACCACCGTTTCGGAACGCGGCCCACCTGAGAACAACCGGCAAGAAACTTAGAAATGCTTTTTATGATGGCCTATTTACAATTTAATATTATTTCACTTTGCAACTGCCAGCACTGAATAAGGTGATGACGGCTTTGTGAAATCCCTTCAGAAAGGTTCATCTCAAACAGTCAATTGCTCTGATACTATAGATCAACCAGTTCTTGGTCCAAAAACTGATTCCAAAAAGGGATCTTGCTATATGTACAGCACAGTTTGACTCGGTTAAGCTTGTGGCGTATCCTAATGGTGTCTTAGATATATATAAGTTTAGAGGTTTAGTTATAAATTAATATAAAGTAACCTAGGCCCTTGCTATTATAGTTACTCGTTGGTATATAATATCAAGACGTAGGACTCTGTAAGGGCTAATGAAGTGCCGAATAAGTTAGTTACAAAAACTGGGAAACAATTATGAGTAAGCTAACTGTAAGCAAAAAAAAAAGTATAGGTAAGGTTTGAATTAGTCGGCTGAATAGGACATTAACTTTTTTATTTTTATTTTAAGACGTATTTCTCATACTGACGATCTCCAGTTATCAGTTCTGTGGTTATATAGTCTAAGCTAGTTTAGTTTGAAGTTCATATTAGCTTTAAATTCATCAGTTTAAACTGTGTTAATGACCCTGAGTGAATTATAAGTTTAAAAGGCTCCTATTATATTAAAAGTATTTTTATATTGGGCGGTGCAAGTGGTACTTAAATATGTGAAGATTTTGAGTGGTCTAGGTCAAATATTTTTTTGTTTCAAATATAAACCAAAGGATTTTCTTAAAAGGATTGCTTTTACCCAAGAAAAATGTGTCCTAATATAAACTGCATTTGTAAAAGTAGCTAGATATACTATCATCAATGTGACACTAGGTATGCATGAGAGAGTGGGCGCGACAACGCCAGGATCTTGTTGCGGGTCTGGGCATGGATATTTCCTTCTTGGAAACCATGGCATCGATCATGGTATTTAGGAGGAAGTGGGACGCCGCGGAGTCCTTCTGCGATTAGGTCATGTTCGCAAAAGAGATAATGGAGATGGAGCAGTAGAGAATTCTCCTTCTGAACCCTTCAAGAAGCAGAAACAAACCCGAACCCTTAGGCCGCAGTAGTAGCCAAAAACTATCTTGAAACCTAGTGTTTCCTTCCGAGGGCTTACCTCGAGCTCTTGGTACTACGTAACTGGGAACGGCTCTGTGTGGTTTTCCGTTGGCATTTCTACATGTTAAAAACAACTTTTACTCTTCTAAAATGATGTTATAGAGCTTTAAATTATTTTCTAATTTAGTAGAAGCCTATTAAAAATATTTCTTGCGTGAACCTCACAGTCGACTAATCAAGTCTATGTAGAAAAATTCGATGTAATCTTAACTATAGGTAAAATATAAGCGCAACGCACATACGAATATGTAAGAAGTGCCTTAGTTTATAACAAGTGTAAACCTAAGTGTAGTTATTTTTATAAATTGTAAAAAAAAATCTTTAATGATAGTCTGTCATCGATATCTTAATTTTTATACTGTACCATCTGGCATGGCTACTAGGGCCTTTGCACAATATGGTTTTTGTAATTTTATGGCTTAGTTTTATGAGATCAGAGAAAAAATCAATGGTTGTCATTAATATATTCTAACCAGTTTCGAGTTTAGTAAGAAAGAACCACGCGGGACTCGTAAATGGCTTAAAGAATCAAAATAAGTATTTATTTCATTTTAAACATACCACATCTTTTTTTTGTTAAGCCACTACAATACATGGGATCCAGTGGTTTAGGAAAATATATGTGGTGAGGTGTGTTTCACTGTGTCATCTAGTTCTTACTAAGCTCTCAGGATATTCTGGCCATTAAATTCTACTACTGGAAGTGAATTGGAACGAAGTATATCATTATAATATTATAAATTATATCATATTATCAGTTATATAACATTAATTATTACAATATATATCGATCAAATTTATCAAATATATAGAAGCAATCAATATAAAAGAAGCGCTCGGGGCCCCGCTGCCTCAGTGTTCTGTAAACGATCACTGCGTTAAGGAACTTTCGCTATGCCTGGTATTGCGAGCGATTCCGTGCTTCGGAAGGCACGTTTAGTCCAAGTTGCTAATCCTGTCTCACAGCCAACATGGCAGTCCCGGTGACAGTAACATGGCAGTATTTGAGCCAAGTTGAAGCCAAGTTGGCTTTAAAAAATCAACAGCAGGTCGCCACAACCGGGACAGGAATACGCATGGTGATAAGTGGGCATATAATATGCCTCTGTCACCCCTTCGGGGATAATGCCTGATAGAAAAATAATAAAACTTTTAATAATACATTTTGTATGTTTATCAATCAATGCTTAACGAAGTAATCGTTTACAAAACACTGAGTCCGTGGAACCACGAGCACTTAATTTATTAAAAAAAATAGTTTAAATCTTTTCTTACTCATTCGTTGGAACTAGTCGCCAACCAACGGAGAACATTCCTGTTCAGTCAGAATTTTTTTCCAGAATTTTCTCTAAAATAGGAGTTCAATTTGGCTGCCTCGACATTCATGCGGTTATTTCAAAACCAATATTTGTGTGAAATGTTTGTTTCGGTGTTGAGTGCTTCTATGTATAACAATTAGTTTTGAAATTATAAATATAAATTACTTTTTCGTTGTCATAAGAGCTTCATTTTTGCTAGATGACGCTGTGTAAATACAAAAACTTTTTAATTTATTTAAATTAAATTTATTTATACTTATTATAAGTAGGACTATACTTGCAAGTACCTGCCTACTTATCTGAAAAGTATTTAGTTATAAAGTATAATATTATATTTATAACAAATGTAAGTAATACTAAAATAGACCTTATTTTATTGTACTTACCATAAGCTAAATTTTTATGTTAGATTTTAATGAAATTAATGTAAAAATAAGTACTTAAGTATATTTATAATTGAAATTAATATAAATTATATTTATACATGTTATACATATCTACTAAATTGACAAACTAAAACATTCTACTTTTATATCCTTTTTTATGAATAAATGTAGTACTTATTTGATTTTGTTCGTAGCTTCGAGAATATTCTCAAAACTCGAAGTAATTTAGTGTGCATATCTCACTCTCTACAAAATAGATACTATTACGACATTAAGCCGGAGATACACATGCTTGTAATTGGCAAACTTGTATGCCAGTTTCTAACACGTATCGCTACTGTCATTAGACTCATGAGTCATAAACCTTTTTAATATAAATTTGAAAAGGGACGGAATTTTAACCATACATGGACAACGCTCTGACCTAAACTACGTGATCCATACCAGTACAATTTCTTCACTATATATTTATCCATTTATTATTATTACATTCATAAATCATCATTATTTTACTATAATGTATGAACATTTACCAAATTACTTGATTACTTCTCCGCTTTCTAATAAGCCCGCGCGGCCCGGTCGAATTATGGTAGATACACGAAATTAATTTCTTTGCGCATTTTGATTTTGCTATATCTCCTAAGATATTCATTTCATTTGCAAGGTATAAATAGATAAAATAATAGGTATCCATTCTTCATGAAATTCGGAAGCCAACTAACGTATTAAAATGATAAGGATTAATAAAATATTTGTTTTTAAAAGCCTTCAAATAACCGCTGTAGAATTGCTGGATTTTTTTAACTATTAAAATGAATATAGTTTTTATCCTTAAGAGATAGACATATACCGTCGCGGACATGTTTGTAGACCTATATTAGGTACACAATTCCACCACACATTATTTTGTTATGTGTCAATGGGTTTAGCAGCGTTTTCGTTGAAAGGTCCCAGACGGCTTGTTTTTTTCCGACAGCCTCTACAAATATCGTTATATTTTAACCAATGTAGACAAAATCTTAACAAATTGTATATTAGAACCTTGAACCACTATATCTATTAAAAAAGAATCGCATCGGAATTCGTTGCGTAGTTTTAAAGATCTAAGCATACATAGGGACAGACAGCGGGAAACGACTTTGTTTTATAATATGACGTAGTGATTTAGTTTTAGTAGTTTCCAAGATATCTCGATTTTTGTCAATTAGGCCAACGGTTAATTAGGAAAATCATGTTACTTATAAACTGGAACGTTAGAGTGGATAATCAAGTAACTAACTATCTTCACCCTGTATCCCTATCGGAGTAGTCGTAGGTCGCCAGGCTTCACGATCCTTACATACGCCTTTGGGTTCCTGCAGATTCATTAATCATTCCATAGCTCGTCTTGGTATACGAGTACTTTGACCTTTCCGCTTATGAGCAATCTGCTCACGTGGTCCTCGGATGTTAGCCTCGGTCCACCCTGACTACTAATCTCTATTTTCACACAATAAATACTTTTCATCAATCGTTCCTCACTCATTCGTTGGACATCATCGTCAAATTAACGGAGAACGTTCTTTTCCAGCTTATTATAGACACTTTTATTGAAACTTGCCATATTGCGTATTACTTTGTTACGTATGCGTTCATTCTTCATGAACTTCATTTTGGTATTAAGTTTAAAATATTTCTGTGTGGACCATAGTTCAAGTAATGAGCTATTTATCTTTGTAGAGAGTTAATTGTATCATATACACTTCACTTCTTTCGCTTCCGGAGATTTATTTAATCAATTCATTCATCTGATCTTCTAGTCTAGTCCTAACATTCCACGCAACTACTCTGCAGTTTTTCCTCCACTTCTCGCCATGTTGTGCCGTACGTGTGATCTCCTACGCCACTCTGGCTTTCAACTGTCGTACGAGCGAAGATGAAGTGATGCGAGTCGCCAAACCTCAGACTCTCAGACGCCTTGTAGCAATTGCGTCAGTGTAGAATTGCAGCTCTCGGAATGACTGGCAGGGATGTCGACGTGTACGCCTTTACACCATACATTATAATCACCTTTCAGAGTAAGTCAGTGCCTTCTATCTTACCACTTACCGCTTAGTTCGGTTAATCAAACTGTTGCCCCTGTAAGGCCAAGATGAAGGCTTTTTTCACAATATATAATATTACATACTCGTATAAGTGAAAATATAATTATCGCAGGTCAGACAAAGGCATGTCAGCATGTCAGTTACAGTGTGGCACACAAGTATATCAGTTACAGTGTGGCACACAAGTATGCCAGTTACTGTCATGTGTATTCCAGGCTTTATACAATAAGACAAGGCTAGTTTAGTCACGTAGTATTAGTATCACAACAGGGGCCAAGTTAGTCATAGTTAATTAGAAAATTGTTTAGTATTAACATGAAGTAGGTAGATAGTACCCACTTATAATATTTTCACTTACATTTATTAATTATCCTAATATGCACTATATTTTACATGAATTACTTTGTCTGAAAATGTTAAAACAATAATCAATTTGTTATTAAAAATAGTTTTTGTAGCGGAACCGGAACTAATATTTTTACATGCTTGCTACACTGTCGAAGTACTGTCAAAATGTCAGTTGTAGTCAAAGATATTATACTTTTATCTAACTTGTAAGTATAAGGTCTTTGGATGTAGTTATATGAATGAAGTACGAAAATAAATAATTAAGAAAAAATAAATTATAGTCATTTCAACAGCAGCGCAGCTTTATATTTTAATTCCTTTACTTCATGCTATAAGTAGAGGACTTGCCAAACTTACTAGGATATTAACCCCGCTGCTTCACCTGTGACATATTTGCAACCCCCGTGGTAATGCCGTCGTTTATTAAGAATGACGTATGAATATTAACCCGATTTGTTGAGGTTTATGATTTTTGTTCCGCTCTTCAAGGCTATGTTATATCAGGCTATGAATGCTGATATTTAATCAAACACGGATCGTCATCTCTGCCTTCCATAAGGCGGGGGCGCCATTTTGATGTGTCAAACATAAAAAAAACAGTCAAAAATCTCGTCAGCTTTATAGTATAGCTTTAGCCTTTCAGTGTAATTTTAATTAAATTTCCATTCTTGATTTTTCCTGTATTATTGCAATAGAATGCAATGCACGTGGTGACTAACTTCGTCCTTCGTCATCAAATCAATCACACTGTTTTTTCATTCAAGTCTTAAGGGGGTTCAGACTTGTACTTACATTAGCTAGTGAACAACCGTCTGAGTCCCTTGAGTAACTCTCTGGCAAAAACCTACTCCGATATAAATAATAAATATCCATCACGCCTTATCCCCGAAGGGGTGGCAGAGGCATATTATATGCCCACTTTTCACCGTGTGGATTCTGTGGAATAGGTGGTGAGCCCATTGCCGTGTTGAAATAGACAGACGCAGGTTGTGGCTACCTGCTGTTGAAAGTTGACATATACATTTTGCTACTTAGCGCTTCTGTTCACGAGGGTTTCTTTTACATCCCTGATGTTCCATTCATTCTAACTAATAATGAAAGTGTTAAAGCGTGTAATCCCAATGGTACAGAAATAACGAGTCTTGATACTTATTTAGGTAAAAGGTCAAAGACTCGAGTCGCAAATCGAAGGGTGAAGAATGTTGTTTTGAATAGAACTGACTCATTGATGATTGAAGATGAGTTGGCGAGTTTCTAAAGCTATTGTAAACTTGTTTGGTACCCGTTTTAACATATTAGTCAATAGACATACATACATATAGTCACGCTTTTGTACCCGAAGGGGTAGGCAGAGGCATACTGTACGCCCACATTTCACCGTATGCATTTTAGTCCCACGTAACTGGTGGTGAGCTCATTGCCGTGTTGAAATAGACAGGCGCAGGCTGTGGCGACCTGCTGTTGAAATTTTTCAAGCCGCCCATAAGGCATTCAACCAGGCTTAACGACTGCCATTTTACTGGCAACCGGGACCAACGGCTTAACGTGCCTTACGGAGCAGTCCGATATAGGTATACCTATATCCAGATATATATATAGATAATAAGGTTATTGCCAGAGAGTTACTCAAGGGACTCAGACGGTTGTTCACTGTTTTCTAATGAAAACGCCGAATAAGCTCTCCTCTAATGATGCTTGTCAACATTCATCTAACTGGGCACATGTTATCTTTTTTAAATTAAATTGTGGGACACTTTTCACACACCGCCATCTAGCCCAAAGTAAGCTAATATTAGCTTGTGTTATGGGATCTAGATAACTGATAAACATACTTATATATTTCTAAATACATACATATTATAGATAAAATAAAACCCAGACACAGAATAAACCATCGTGCTCATCACACAAAGTTTTATCCTGGGTGGGAATCGAACCCACGACCTCTTGCGTAGCAGTCGGATGCACTCCCACCGCACCACAGAGGCAGTCAAATCTATCGCTTATTTAATTTTCGGCGTTCAATTGAGTTGAACTTTTGTTCATATGAGATTGCAAGATACAAATTAATGTTACAAGTTAATAAAATTCTTGATAATTTTGAGCAATGGTGGTAAATAAACTAGAGGTTTGGCAAGACGTATATAGAATATTTTTGATTTTAAATAAATAATATGTGGTATAGGAATGTAACTTACCTTACTTTGTAAAACGACAAAAAAAAGTGAATAACGTTCATAATCAACCTGTGTAAAGATTTGATTAATTGCCTGCTTGAAAACATTGCTGATAGTAAGTTACAATTTATTTAAATAGGTACATGTTTTTGTTACAAATAACGGTATTGTTTTGTATGTTTAATTTATTTTTGTATTTATTAATCTACCTGTAATGTTTCTTTAGAAATCCAAATATTACGTGTTTGTAGATAAATTTCAAACAGTAAACGAGCACATTTTATATAATACCTACTTTTTTATTTATAATAAACTAACTAACCCCCGCGACTTCGACGTGACATATTTTGAACCCCTGTCGCCGCGTCGCATCCATTTGATCCCGTCACTTTAACTTTTATAAAGATGTATGAAAATTTGCCCGATTAATCGACATTTAAGATTACTGCTCCGCTCTCCTGGGTAGTAATATATAGCCTATAGCCTTCCTCTATAAATGGAGATAGTCCATAACACAATTTTTTTTTTAATCGGACCAATAGTTCCTGAGATTAACGCGTTCAACCAAACGAACAAACAAACTCTTCAGATTTATATATTATAGTATAGTATAGAGTAAAGAAGTATAGATACTTTGTCCTTGTGAACTTCATAATGAGTATGAAAACGAATGTTGTAGTTGTTTTAATAATTATTACGTGCTATTCTTAATGGACCCTACATAATCCCACGAATCAAAGCCCCATCGCTCGATGAATCCAATATGTTTTGTTTAATTCTAACATTTCGACTTCACTGTTTGCACCGGTGATGGGGTGCAGCCTAGGACGATTTAACCACCATTTTTGTGGTTAAATCGTCCTAGGGTGAATTAACCTCTATGTGATATAATATTCAACATCCAATGACAATGTAGACTAAAAACGTATAAAATGTATGGCAAGCCTTTCATAAGATTCCTTTCTATTATAACCTAGCCAGAACCGGTTCAATAAAATAAAGGTAGATGATTTTATTCAAGAATGGTGATGTCTCACAAGACATAATTACATTAGTCAAAACTAATATAGTGATGTCTCAAAAGATACTCATCTCCATCTCATTTGCGATCATCATTTCCTCAAAGCGGCACAATTCTACGATCTATAATGACCGTGATCTGCAGCTTTATACTTCGTATCCTCGAAACAGCCAGAGAAATTGTGCCACTGACTGCAGCGTCAATTCTGATCGGATGCGATGCAAAAACTAACTAAACCAAATCATACCTCATTATTTAAGTCCCCTTTTGCACGTTCTAACTATAATTTTTATTATTAGAAAACTTTAATAATTAGTTTTGAGAAGCAACCTATATAATATATTTAATATAATTTTACCGAATATAATTTTATTTAGGTCCAATTTTATTTTATCTGTACAATCTTTGTATGTTACAGATAAAATTTGATCCACAATAGAACGAAAATACATTTTGTAGGTTGGGGCGGAATGCCGCTCGTAATGTATCTGTATTCAGACAGCGCCTGAAGTTTCCCGCGCTGTCATAGGTCGATTATTGGCTGTTTGGCACAGTTTCCTTGGCCTTGACCGAGCTCTACACCGCAGTTGGTCCGCATAGCTCGCGCCGGGTGACTGTGCTGTTCTACCTTTATAATCTGTTGGATAGCGCGCCGCTTTTGAATTAATATGGTGAGTTTTATCAATATTTGATAATTTTTATCATTTGTGAATCGCTGGGTGTGAGAGAAAATGATTGCAAAAGATGTAAAAATGTGAAAATAACAATTATTTATGTGAGAAAAATACAAATATTTGTATCTGGAATTATATCATGGATTACGTCATGATTATAGCAACAGAATGGAAATCAGTGCGTCTCAGAATGATAGGTATGTTATATTCAAGAATAGAATTGCTTTGCGTTACTGGTAACTGATGGAAATTCTAAACCATTGAATATAATCAAACAATCACATACATTTTCACAACCTACTAGATATTTTGACAATGTATCAATTTGTGATATTTTATCCACCTACATATTATTTATATAACATGTGTTCTCTATTCAAAATATCTCATCTTACTAAAAAGTCGCATAAATGTAACTGAGGTGTCTCAAATTAAAAAAATGCGTAGGGTTTTCAGCCAGGAAGGACTCAATTTAGGTTCAATTTAAACAATTCTCACACTGAATTATTTATATAGCATAGCTAATTTGCCTTCGGATCCTGAAAAACACAACTACACAACTTTCGTTCTCGTGAAACATGCTGTATATTTATTTCCTTAAATAAACCATATATTAAGTATACAATACTATAACATTGACGTTTCATTAAATTTCACATAAAATGAATATTTTTAAAAAGAAGGTTCTTACTCGAGTCATGAGATTTTTTTTTTATTTTTTTTTTCATTTGAATTATTATTTTCTACTCGAATGCGGCGAAGTTAAACGAAGTAATGTACGTACTAGCAGTCCATGTATGTCCTTGAGTAGACTGCTGAATCGATTTTGATTAATTTGGCATTGTAAGGGTCCCTATTGGAACCAGTCACCCTGACAGTCTAACTCGATATCATATTGAAAAGAAGTGAAAGAAGTATGCATGCCGACCAGTTCCATTCTGTTTTCAGCATTGTACTCCTATAAAGTATGCTTTCATATATAGTAAAACGATGTTTGATCAATAGACCTTAAATTACACATTTTATTGATCCATGTATAGCTACCACTCCTCGCCTTTAACAAATGCGTTACAATAGCAACTTTGCCTATCAGTAGGATTTTATTTATTTTAAATATTGGTTGATGGCCCCTCTAAAACGGTCAGTATGGGCAACTCTCAAACTATAAATCATAGAAAGATCTGTTCTGAGGAACCATGTTTGATGAAAAGAATAACTGCATTCATAGATTCAAAATAATACTTGTACTCGAGTCGGGAATCGAAACTGGAATTATCGATAAATATAACTTGCATTATTTCTATTTCAATATTGACTGTGTAGATCTTAAGCAGTGAATTATAAAATAAAATAAAATAAATATGATATCTTAAATGAATAAAAGGCTTAGTTCTTTATTTTAATGATTTATTATGTTATGTAATGGACATAACTTGTTTTTTTACACTTCGTCCCTAACGTAACCTCATTAGAAATAATCTAGTAGGGTTAAAAGGATGACTTTGATAATTTTTTTTTAAAGCAATTATATTGCTAAATTTCTCATAATTTTTTAATTAAGTGGAAAAAGACAATTCGACTCGAGACAGGAATTGAACCTGTGACCTTTGCCTAACCAGGGTATCGAATCGTAGACTTGTTTCGAATCAAGTGGAAATTCTCCACCATATTTTAATCGTCATTTTTTTATCCAAAATATTAAAAAAAAATTTTAAGGATGACGTCGATTTTAAATCCATGAATGCAGTTTTTATACTTTCAGAGTATACCATACTGACCGTTTTAAATTGGCTACTCTGCATATTATTTCACGACAATAATATGATATTTTGTATAGGCAGTAAAGCATAGAACCTTGTCTTATTGCACAAAATAAAACAAATATAAATTAGCATATTCCTATCTCTATATATCATGATCTGATAACTATAGGCAATCTGATAACAATCGCACAAGTGCAACGATAACTGATTAATTTAATTCTATTACTACTGTAGGTATGCATTTCAAAAATAATTAACACAGAACAATAAAATGAAGTTTGATATAGAAATTGGCTACCTTTTTTCATCTGAGCAACTGAGGCGATATTTCAGTTCTTTGCTTCCAAACTATAGACATACTTATATATTTCTAAATACATATATATTATTACAGGAAACTGCCCAAACTTCGAAACAAAGATTTGTAGAACAGACAAATATTTATATATTTGTTCCGACTTGACATTGACCCTTAAGACCTCAACCCGGCAGTCGCATACACTACTAACGCCTTCTAAGACTTCAAATGAAAATATCTGCCACACAAATCTCAATATTTTTTTTTTTGTGATTGAAGACAATAAAATATATGTTATAGCCCAGTCTACAAAATATATGTTTTAAAGTATATTTAAAAATATAGAAGGAGACGTGACGTATCTCGATCGTGTGCCTATAATACATAATTATAACCGGTATATAATTAAGAGTTTGGCAAACCATCAACAGAAGTTCGAGGTTAATGTATTCTTGACTTTGTTAATAGCGCTGGATAGCGTGCTGGTGGACATAAATCTTCTGATACAGACAATGATATAACTAACTATCTTCACGCTGTATACCAGACGGGGTAGTCAGAGAGGACAAATCGCCAGGCTACGAGATCCCATGCATACTTCTTTTGCTTCCTTTAGATTCATTAATCGCTTCATACATGCACGTCTGGGGATCCGAGTACTTTTCCGTTTATGAGCAATCTGCTCACGTGGTCTAAATATGTAGGTCTCGGCCTACCCTGACTCCTTCTTCCCTCTACTTTCGCACAATTTATATTCTTCGTCAATCCTTACTCATTCATCCCTTTCACACCCTTTATTCATGCATGAAAAACCACCAAGAACCTAGCGACTTTACCTGCTAGCGAAGTACCTGCTGAGCATCAACGAGATAATGACGCAGACGGGCGCGAGCTCATACAGTATTGTTGGGAGGTCTGACGACAGTCGCTTCCAATCAAAAGCCAAACGATAGCTGCTCCTAGCAGCCAAGTTAAAGTGGACCTTAGGCTCCAAATACAAGTTTTGGAAGCAACCTGAATAACACTTTTTTTTATAATTATTTTATGGCCTGGTTACTAAGACTTTTGAGCTATATTTTAATTATTACGTATTTCTTGAATCTTATTATTTAAAATGTCCCCGTACTCTAAGTTTTAGTCAAGTATAGTTTTAAGTCAAAGTCAGTCGTACCCCATTAACGTGGTAGTAGCGTTAATGAGGCCTGCAATGAAAATTTGCACGGCATGATGTAAAATTGAATTCCAACTGTCTTTCACTATAGCGCGTTTAGTCAACTTTTATGTCTAAGATACTATTTTTTTACACATAAAACAAGGATAATGAACTAGTTTTGGAAATTAATATAGAGCAAGCGTGTACTATTCGAGAAGTTCCAGCGCAAAACCCTGAAAAACACCTAAGATGATAAGAATATACGCGTGAAATCGTCTTTGCCCTGCTCTCTCGGTGTATACTCATTTTTAAATACTGCTCAGTGGTATTACCATTTGACTACCTCGGTGGCGCAGTGGTAGTATATGCGGCTACCGTACTGAGGTCTCGGGTTCGATATCGGTTTTGAACAACATTTTTTGTAATCCACAGTTTGTTTTGAGGTTTCATATTTCCTAGAAATGTAATAAATGATAATATGTATATATTAAGAATTGTAAGTGTATGTTTATCGGTTTTCTAGATCCCATTGTTTATATCAGTTTAATTTGGGCTGGATGGCGCTGTGTAAAATAAATATACCACAAAACTTATTGGTTTACAGACGCTTCCGTGCTTCGTAAAATACGTTAAGCCATTATTCCCAGCTACCAGTAATACTAATCGTTAATTCAATTTGAGGCTTAAGCGGTGGATTATACAATTTCTACACATCTTGACGCTCATAAGTGTGGCCTACATTGTGACTTACATAAATACAGATTTTTCATAATGAGTGTATTGTATACCTCTAATTATACTCTCCGATAAACAGGCGTGAGAAAAAGTGTCTATATAACTGATTACGAACCGGGCTAACACTATATAGCGCAGAAGTTCCTACTTCTATCGCCACTGCGAGTGCCCGTCATTACAACTCTATGCTAGGCACCCTGCCAGCATATTGAAGCATTATATCTTCGGAACAGCGACAACAGTGATACACCTTACAAATACCCTTGGAATAATTTTGTGGTAATAAAATAGTTAACGGTTTTGTGAGCATAGCATAGAAAACAACTATAATTAGCGCATTTAATTGGCAACCGCTAAAATACATACATACATACATACACACTGTCACGCCTTTATCCCCGAAGGGGTAGGCAGAGGCATACTATACGCTTACATTTACCGTATGCATTTTTGTTCCACGTAACAAGTGGTGAGCCCATTGACGTGTTGAAATGGACAGGCGCAGGCTGTGGCGACTTGCTGTTGTAATTTTTAAGGCCTTCAAGCAGGCTTAACGACTGTCATTTTACTAGCAACCGGGACCAACGGCTTAACGTGCCTTCTGAAGCACGGAAACGCTCGCGGATGTAAATTCCATAAAGTGGTCACCCATACAAGGTCTTAAAATGCTTAACCAATTAAAAGAATTAATACAATAAAAAAGACCTTGCGAGCAGATGATGGTTGATTATGATCTATTTCTGCTAGTAAAGACAACATTGATATTGTCACATTGAAAGTTTCCAGGATTAAATTTTTGATTTTTTTTAATTTTTTTTCACTCGCATAGGTAGCTCTTGATTTGCTAATAATTTCTTTTTTTACTAATAAGTAAATTACTACTCTATCATCCTAACGGACCATCCTATTGGATCAATTATCGATCCAGTATCTTAACAGTGGGGACAATAATACGCATAAATCCTGATAGCTCCACTTGTTTTGAACAATGGAGACAAGAGTACTGTCAAAATCCAGATGGATCCCATTCTCGCAATAGTGGAAACAAACGGATTAAAAAATCCCGTTGGACCCATCAATGGAACTTTCCAATGGAACCAACAGTCCTAAACCTATAAAACTATACTCTTTTAAAAACTAAATTTTAAAAGATGCTCTTACAAAATAAAAAAATATAATATCCATCACGCCTTATCCCCGAAGGGGTGGCAGAGGCATATTATATGCCCATTAACCTGTTCCACGTAATAGGTGGTGAGCCCATTGCCGTGTTGAAATAGCCGCCCATAAGGCCTTCAACCAGGCTTAACGACTGCCATTTTACTGGCAACCGGGACCAACGGCTTAACGTGCCTTCCGAAGCACGGAAACGCTCGCAAATGTAAATGCCACAAAGTGGTCACCCATCCGAGGACCAACATAGTGAAGTTGCGTAACTCAGTGATCGTTTACAGAACACTGAGACCGCGGGGCCACGAGCGCTTCAAAATGTAGGTTTTAAAAGAGCATCTATGGAGTTTCTTGCCATATTCTTCTCCATGACGGGTAGACAGATCTACAGGAAGCAAAAGAAGTATGCATAGGTCGCGATGCCTGACAATCTGTCCTCTCTGACTACTCCGTCAGGGATACAGCGTGAAGATAGTTAAGTGTAAGTTAAATTTTTCAAAACCCCATTAGTTGGTACCCGCATTGTATGTATCAAAAATGATTTCCGACAAAATTTGTTCATGTTTATGTTCTTTTGGGAAATGGCCAAGTCAAGAGTACTTTTAACAGGCCAGCGTATATGAAAACACTTATAAAAGTAGAAGAAGCGAAAGTTGTATGCCAAAATCGATACTAAGTGGCAAGCCATAGTCTCTACCTACCCCAATGAGAGACAGGTGTGATAATATGTATGTATGTATCTCTTAGACATTGCGATAAAAATGACTAAGACTTTCACCTCCCACTGAATCGATGTTGCCAGAATGCACAGCTACAAAATGGGCTTGAGAATTTATAAACCTAATTGAATTTCGATAGGTACAATAAAAATTGCGACTTGTGGAGTTCTGACGTCTGTCTACCAAACCCACAAAGATGTCTTACTTTTAAAATATTTTTATTCTAGAAAGAAATATCAATTAAAATAAAATAAATATATTAATATCGTTGGGACAACTCACACAATTGTAATTTATTTTCACATGCAGATCCATACCTATGTATTATATAAAGATTTTAAAAAGATCACACCTATGATCTTTTTAAAATCTTGATAGCTTTATATCCCAGCTTATCCGTATAGTTCCTTTAAACATTGCAAAAATCGTTTAGGAAATTTGAATTCTTTGGTAACTATGTTTGATCTGGCACCCATCAAGTTACAAGAGGGCACAAGCTTATCTCCTCCGGGGGATCGTGGGGGGCAGCACATCTGGCCCCCCGAAGAGAGCCTCATCTTAGGGCATTCCCTTAGCCGGGTCGCACTGAATAATGTAAGTTATGTGAGTAAGGTCTATCCTGCGACCCGGTTGGGAAGAAGGCGAAACCTTTAGTGGTTTAGTTTTACAAGGCCTACCGCATATACAACATGGAGTTTCTTGCCAGATTCTTCTCCGAGAAGGATAGACTGCCTTTGGAACTGGCAACTAGAATAGCTCGCATTTTAACTATTGTCATGACTATTCATAAGTGCCTAAAATGGCCTACATAAAAATATTTTTGAATTTGAAATCCTGTAAAATTATTAGGCTTATAATGGAATTATTAAGCTATCTTGATCGAATTTTAAATTGGCGAGAATGCAAGGCAATCATACTTTACACTTCAAATATCAACTTCAAACAATTTATCAAAGAATTGTAAAAGTATGGAACAAATACTGGTTCAATTTCATCTTATCATCTAGGTAACTATTTCAACACACACCAAGGCCTACGTTGCATTGAACGTAGGTGTAACATGAAATAAACAATTTTATTTTCAAATAATCGCCATTTCTCCAAATAATCCAGTTGGAGCTCGCTCCCGGCTCGCTGCCGTCGTTGGCAAGCGTTTGGCAATATACAGAATGTTTATTTTAGAATCTAAATAATTCCGTACGACATTTTGTCCACGTCGATTTGACGGTCACGCGGGATAAATAATAAAAAAACATTCTCTGAAACGAAATTGTAAATTTTGAGGGAGCATTTGTCAAAGAAATTTAATTTACTGAATAATTTGAGGAATTTAGTACATAATTTCTGTAATTTGGGATGAAACAGTCGTTTAGTGATGTTGGGTTTGTAAAATCGAGACTTCTGATAGTAATCTTTTTTGGATACTGGATGGATGTCAAGCAGTCCTTCAATAAGGAGTTACGAATCCAGGTACCTATTGACAACGTTAAATCTCTGATAGCACCTTGTTTACTAACAACTGTGGTAAATATTAATCTAATCTTAGATTTAGAAATTTGTAGGTATGACGTACGAGTATAACTATGTTTTAGATGAGATTTTTTATACTCACAGACATCCGTCTCTGGACCGTACATAGATATATTGCAGTTGGTTCGATGTTTTAAACCAATGTATAAAGATTCTACATTACCATCTTTAAAAAAGTACAAAGTGTCACAATATTATGACCTGAATTTAAAACTTTACTTACCGTCACACCTCATACACATTTCACCGTGTGCATTTTTGTCCCACGTAACAGGTGGTGAGCCCATTGCCGTGTTGAAAATGGACAAGCGTAGGTTGTGGCGACCTGATGTTGAAATTTTGCAAGCTGCCTAAGGCCTTTAACTTGGGTTAATGACTGCCATGTTGGCTGTGACATGACTGGCAACTTGTACCAACGGCTTAACGTGCCTTACGAAGCACAGAAACGCTCGTAAATGGCAATGCCACAAAGCGGTCACCCATCCGTGACCAGCCATAAATAAAGTTGTTTTGATGATCGTTTACAGAACACTGAGTTACCTACGACTGCCTACGATACTACGAGCATTACCTATAACTTTAAAAAGTGCTAAATCACCAAATATTTTTAAATTTATTAATTTCACATTTTTTTTGTAATGTGTAACTCATTTCCAAATTGTTTTAATACATAACTATCTTCACGCTATATCCCTGACGGGGTAGTCAGAGAGGACAGATCACCAGGCTTCGCGACCCATGCAACTTCTTTTGCTTCTTCAAGATTCATCAATTGCTTCATACACGCACGTCTGGGTATCCGAGTACTAAGTACCTATTACAATTTCGAATTATCTTGAATAAATGTTTTCCCGTAACTAAAGCGGTTATGGTACCAGCCATTAAGGTCTCAAAAACTTAATTTTAATTTTTAATATTAATGGAACATTTTTTTTTAAACACACCACCGTCTAGCACAAAGTGAACTAATGTAAGCTTGTGTTATGGAATCTTGACGACTGATAACTTATTTATTTCTAAATACATACGTATAGGAAACACCCAAATCCCTAAACAAACATTAGTACCCAAATCCCTTAACAAACATTTGTCATCACACAAATATTTATTGCAACCTGAGACTTCGGTCGCGGCAGTCGCATACACTACCACCACGACACCGAGGCAGTCAATTTACGACCGACAATAAAATAATTATCAACGTAACCAAACCATTGGAACCGAGACCTTGTTTAATGACAATGGCCTCAGTTACAACGACATTGTCTGCTTGTCAGTGTCGTCGCATATCCAAAACGAACAGTGTCAAGAGTGACTGAAAATAGATTTCCTGTCGCCGTGGGTTATAATCACTGCATTAGATATGGCGGTTGGTTCACAGATACTGTCGATTGTGTACGAATAATTATGAAATTTGTACTGATATCTAAACAAATAAACAACATTTAAGTGTTCGTTTATTTTTTAGCCTCGTAATCTCACTACAGGAACAGGAACTACGCGAGTGAAACCGTGGAACGTCCTATATAAAATATCCTAACTACCTTCACGCTGCGTCCCTGACGGGAAGCTTAGGCTAGGCAAATCGCCAAGGTTCAAAAAACATGTAACTAGGGGATGCCCACGAGTAAACCAGGAACGTCTAGAGCAAGTGAATGAAATTGTGTATTTAGGGAGTTATAGAACAAAATCGGCCTCGAGTTATCGATTGGAATGAGTCTACAAGCAGATTATAAATTTATTATCAATGCAGGTCGAGTATCTACGTGCATACAGAATATTAGATTGTTGCTATATGATGTTTCTAGGTATTATGGTTTTATTAAGGTTTAAGTTGCCCGATAAATGCAGCACTTTGAAGAATTATAGGCTAAAACTTGTAACACAAATGTGTTCGCCGTTTTTAGTACTTACACTCAATTTTAAATGGCATTTAAAATGGTCGAACCCCTTGTACCTACTTTGTCTCAGGTCCAACCTGGTCCTACCGCATCAAAATGTTTTGACAACGAAAATATACAACCTATACTTTTTGTATTGACCCATAACTCTAACTTTTTTACATTACTTAACTATCAAACATTCTGTCAGATCTTTATAATATATAAAAATCAATGCCACTATTCGTTGTAATTTTGTAACCAAAGAGTATAATAAGTAATATTGAAATTTATAACTCAATAACGGGCTCACCTATCCAAACCATATGCTTAGGCTTTGTTCGGACTATTTAGTAGATGGTTTAATTGAAGTTTGCACAAAATCGGTCGAGCGGTTCTTCAGTTATTGGCGCTAACGAAGTTGCGCGGGTCATCTAGTATACTATAAAAAAGGAACGAACAGTAACAAAGTGATATCAATATTTATAAAACCCTAATTACGGACACCTACAATGCCTTTAGGTATACTAAAGGAGATTGAAAGCTGTTGTACACGTTGTGACGAGGTTATAATGATTTCTCACTATGTATTTCTCTGTAAGATGGGATCATTGATGCATGGGCGGGAGTCAACTACATCATAGCCTGCCTCCCACTAAGCTGTTAGTAAAGCTGTTCAGAGTTCTTTATTTCGTATAGATTATTATTATCGGCAATTACAGACCAGAGTCAGTTTAAAAACTCGGAGAAGTAAAAAAAGGCCGGAAGACCACCGCTCAATGGATTGATGACCTAATAAGGATCGCAGGGACTGAATAGGAAAGCTCAGGATCATCAGATTCTGGCGTGAATTGGTAGAGGCCTACGTCCAAAAGTTGACTGCGATAGGCTGATTTGATAAACTAAATAGGTGACCTCTAGTTTCGAACATGAACTATCTCGGGAAGAACTGACAGAAACACGGTGGTTTTTATAGCATATGTTTTTAGGGACTTGAACGGAAAGTGAAGTAATATATAAGGGTATTGCAGCGAATCTAAGATGCATAGAATTCTGCAGTGATGTGCGTACCCAACAGGAAAGGTGTAGTACTCCCCTGTACCGTAGAAGATGCAGGCCTCGGTGATATATATGTGTAGTGATTAAATGAGATATCGCATAAGATACGAAATTAAGATGAGCAAATGGCGAGGCTTGACATCACCTCATAATTTTTAATGTTCTCTAACCTTTTATCCTTATATTTACAGGCACCAGTGAGTATCGCCGACAAACCCATCGTGTGGATCCTGGGTGGGCCTGGCTCTGGCAAGGGCACTCAGTGTGAGAAGATAATCGCCAAGTATGGCTTCACCCACTTGTCCACCGGTGACCTGTTACGTGCAGAGGTGAAGAGCGGCTCCGATAGAGCCAAGAATCTCACTGCTATTATGGAACAAGGTAATTGCATTATCAAGACTTAAGAGTCGCGGAGAACGCCGCCGTTCCTCAGACATATCGCTAACTCTGTCGCTCGCCCCGTGCCACCATCCCGTGCGGGTAGAACAGCAAGATGGCGGTTCGAAATTAGTAGAAATTTGTGTGCATTTGCGAATACCAAAAATGAAGAATGAAACTTGAATATATTTTGATTTTCTTTAAGACAATGTGTAACTAGACAATATAAGCTGTGTTTCTGTTAAAAGTACATAATGATAATTGCGTTTTTAATATGAAACAAATGGAAAATATCTCGTTAATGTCGAAAATGTACAAATTATAATTTACGAAAAATTTTGTACATAAACATAGATAAATACTTCCTTAATCCGAATAACAGCGATGGTATGTCGAGATATTCACAAATTGAAAATGAGTTTGGTTTTTTTGGCGACATTTCACATCACTATGTCAAAACGGCCATCATAGCGTGCTGCTAGTATAATAATAGCGTCGCAATTTTGTATACAACCCGGTCTTAAACAGACATAAATTAATGTAATGCGAAGTGGTCAGCACACTCTCTGCAATCATGATAGGCAACTAGTTTCATTTGTAAAATGTTGCACTAGAGATGTTGCTCGTGTGTTATACCTTCTTTATTTTTTGAGAAATAGTTATTATTTATCTAGCACGCCTTATCCCCGAAGGGGTGGCAGAGGCATACATATTGTATGCCCACTCTTCACCATGTGTATTACTGTCCCACGTTATAGGTGGTGAGCCAATTGCCGTGTTGAAATGGATAGGCGCAGGCTGTGGCGACCCGCTGTTGAAAGTTTTTAAGCTGCCCATATGGCCTTCAACTTGGCTTAACGACTGCCATTTTATTGGCAACCGGGACCAACGGCTTAACGTGGCTTCCGAAGCACGGGTGGGTCTAAAGGGCCGAATAAATTTAATAATCTGTGTCTATTTTAGATGTTAAATTTGGAAGAAATTTTGAACCCGTTGCCTTTTTAGTGAGGTGGTAACAAAAAGGCTAAAAGTTGTTATGTGCTAGACACTAATTCGCACGACCAATTAAAGTCCTGGTAGTCTCGGACTATTTTTTTGGTCGGAGAAATAGTGATGTAAAGTACTGTCTTAAAAAATGAAAGTATAGGTTCTGTACCATATCCAAGACGTTAAAGTATTCGTATAATGTCTTTTGAAATTAAACGCCTTTCTTCTGATTTCTTCATTGAAATCGTTTCACGTCTTAGATTCCTACTGTATGTGTCCTAAGTAGATATCTATGACAAATGTATTTGAGAACATTAAATTAATAAATATAGTGGGTAACTTTTTTACACAGCACTATGTAGCCCTAAGTAAGCTTATAAAAGCTTGTGTTATGGGATATAGACAACTGATAAGCATACTTATATATTTCTTAATACTACATATTATACATAGAAAGCCCAGACTCCGAAAAAAACATTTGTGGATCACACAAATATTTTTTCCGACCCGGGAATCAAGCCCGGCAGTCGCATAAATCACCACCGCGCACCGAGGTCAACAACAGTCCATATCATTAAACATCCAGTAAGAGAGCAAGTAGTACATAATAACTGATTAATTGACTGCCTCTGTGGCGCGGTGGGAGTGTATCCGACTGCTACGCAAGAGGTCGTGGGTTCGATTCCCACCCAGGATAAAACTTTGTGTGATGAGCACGATTTTTTTTTCTGTGTCTGTGTGTTATTTATCTAACTGATAAACATACTTATATATTTGTAAATACATACATATTGTATTTACAAATATATAAGTATGTTTATCAGTTATCTGGTTACCATAGTACAAGCTCTGCTTAGTTTGGAATCAGATGGCGTTGTGTGAGTTGTCCCAACGATACGACGATAATGGTAAATGTTGAGAAGTCCTCCTGATGCAACTCGCTTCCAAGTTATGTGGTCTATTGCTCATAAGTGCTGACCTCTCTTTCCAGGTCAGCTAGTTCCCAACGATATAGTGCTGGACCTGCTCAAGGAAGCGATGGAAGCCCGTGCGGCAGATTCCAACGGTTTCCTTATCGACGGGTACCCACGTGAGAAGTCTCAGGGCATTGAGTTTGAGAAGGCTATCGCACCTGTCACTGTAAGTCACTGAATCCTATACATTTAAGAAAGAAATTGAGAAAAAATATACCAAGGTAAAAAAGAAAAAAAAATGCCTAGTAAAAATTGGTACTAAATTTTCAGTTATATCGAAGACATTTCGATCACTACTATTATCCCCAAGCTTTAACCAATACTTTTTCCATTAATCTATATCATAGACTAGATGGTTGAAGCCCGCTGCTTTGCCTGCGTGGTGATGTTTTCCCGTTTTCCACAGGAACTTATTTTCAGGATAATCAGTAGCCTATGTGTTATTCTAATGTATAACTTACACAACACTACATGTTATTGTAAAGTTTCATCAAAATCCATTCAGTAGTTTTTGCGTGAAAGAGTAATAAACCTACATCCTACATTTTTACAAAATTTTAAACTCACTAACTATTTTCACGCTGTATCCCTGACGGGGTAGTCAGAGACGACAGATCGCTAGGCTCCGTGATCTATGCATACTTCTTTCGCTTCTTGCAGATTTATCGATCGCTTTACACAAGCACATCTGGGTATCCGAGTACTTTTGACTTTTCCGTTTTTGAGCAATCTGCTCACGTGGTCTTCATATGTAAGTCTCGGCCTACCCTGACTCCTTCTACCCTCTACTTTCGGACAATATATATTCTTCGTCAATCGTTCCTCACTCATTCGTTGGACATGTCCAAACCAACGGAGCACTCCCTAAAATTCCACGTGTATAATATTAAGTAACGGCAATGGGCTCACCACCTGTTACGTGGGACAAAAATGCATACGGTGAAATGTGGGCGTATAGTATGCCTCTGCTTAACCTTTCGGGGATAAAGTCGTGACAATATGTATATATGTATGTAACTAAACTATAAGAGTGATTCTACTTCAGTCTTCAACCTCTCCGTTCGTCTTCCCAGGTCATAATCTACTTCGAAGCTTCCTGCGACACCCTGACGAGCCGTCTCCTGGGTCGTGCCGTAAGCTCGGGTCGGACTGACGACAACGAGGAGACCATCAAACTTCGGCTGAAGACCTTCCTGGATAACAACCAGCAAGTTTTGGACCAGTACCCTGACAAACTGCGTAGGGTGAGTACACTTGCAGACAGTTGTTTATTGCATTATCCTAAATGTAAAGTGTAATTTTTCAGTCTCGAAGTGGATTCGAACCAGTGTCTTTTGTCTTGCCTGGTCAGGCGCTTTACTAACTACGCTATCATAGAGACCCCCTCGAAACCGACGAATTAATCCACCCCTTTCTGTCTTAAGAGTCTCCGTTTTGCTTATATAATATAACTTATATAACTATAATTGCTTCAGTAGAAGAGCCGCTGTATGCTTGTTTATAACGTTAGTGTTGAAAAAAAACTAATGAAAATATTATGCGCCTTAACCCAAACCTTCTTTTAAAATTCCACCGGTTCAACGAAATTGCATTTAAATTACAGTTTTTTGGGATAAGATATACAAATACTTTGACTGGGCTTGTAAATGCTATATTTGAACAGTTTTTTTTTCACCATTGTTGTACACCATAGTTGTCAAGGCGGCGTAGACTGCTGTAGAAGCTCTACGAGCGTCTACACCAGTTTCAATAAATTACCATAACTATTTTTTTATAATTATAGTCCAAACATTTAAATATTTTGCACAAGTTTATATTAGATATTTCACACTCTGTATAACCATAAACCCAATATATTTATTTCCATACATTTATAGCGTATTCCCATGTAACAATTAAAGTTTTCCAAATCTTAAGTACTACCTACTTATTGTATAATTTAATTTGTTTTCAAAAAATAATACGAAGTTTAATATAAGTTTATATTGTTTGTCACTGATAAACATGCTTATATATTTCTAATGACATACATATTATATATACATACATACAAACACCAAACGTCGAAACAAACATTTGCGGGTCACACAAATATTTTTCCGTGGTCTTGAAGACACATTAAGCCGTTGGTCCCCGTCGGTCACCCATCCGAGGACCAGCTATAGCGAAAGTTGCGTAACTTAGTGATCGTTTACAGAGCACTGAGTCAGCGGGGCCACCAGCGCTTCATAGTAGTCTTTTTCAATTGCCAATAAGTGTTTACAAATGGCACAAATGTATTATCAGCTTATTATACTTGCAGATAAACGCAGAACAGAGCGTGGACGTGATATTCGCAGAAGTGGAGAGTATCCTGGACCCTCTGACGACAGGAGCCGTCGCCGTCGCTGCCAACTGAACACAAGCTTTACACAACCACACAATGTACATACTGTCAATATTAAATGATAATTTTAACAAAATCGTTGATTAAATATGTTTTTATTTTGTTGGAGTTTTATTTGCGCTCGCTTCTTTGAGTTATAGAGAGGGAGTGACCGTTTCTCAATACTCAATCAACGCTTGAGACTAGATTTTGCCATATAAAATCTATACTCAAGTATTTCTTGAGTGTTGATAAATGTTCTGGAATACGGACCTTAAAGTTAGTGAGTTTGAGAGAGAAAGAACTACTCTAAGTACTCAATGTTGAGTAAATGATCTATACGTTATCCACCTATTACGTGGGACAGGAATCCACACGGTGAAAAGTGGGCATATAATATGCCTCTGCCACACCTTCGGGATAAGGCGTGATGGATATTTATTTATCTTTAAATTTTTGCGAAAACTTGTAAGTACCAGAATTATGTAGGTATAAGTATTTTCAACTTTTTTTTTATTTCTCGGAATTTTCCCTTTACTTGTGCCATAAGACCAACTTGTTCAACCAAAATTGACAATTCTTGGTCAACCAGAAGTACCCTATAGGTTTAAGGTCGAAATCCAAAATGGTAATTCCTATTTCCCGTTGACTTAGTTGGCATTGGCACTAACCTCAAATAAGGTACTTATTTTCTTACGGGACCTTCAGCGCACTAATTCGCCTAGTGCTTTATAAGTTTTTTTTTTAAATTGAGATCTAATATTTTATCTTACAATGATCTTGATATTCCACACAAGTCGTGATGGCAGCACAAACCGCCAAATGATGGTACGGGGAGGTTTACGGGTTAAGGCCACCAGTATTACGAGAAATAGCTCCGCTGCTTGCTGCTTGGTACTATCCCAGCGCTTTGTTATGTAGTATTAAACTAAATACTGCATACTAACTACCTCTCTTAACTATGGTTATGTTTCATGGTTTATCATAAAGTTTACACCCATTATGACATTATGTCAATAGTCAATACAATAAACAGAAATGTAGCTCATTATAAACAATTGTAACAAAATATAATTATAACCATTAAAGACAAACAACAAGGACTAGATATATATTTTGCTGGAAATCGACCCTTGATTATCACTGAAATCCTGAAAGACTTTCAAAAATTGTATAAAAATGTACCAAATGAATGCTAAAAATAGAACTTAATATTGATACAATATAACCATATCCAAAATGAACCAACGCCCTGCTTCAGATGGAAAGAAGTGCCCTCTACCATGCGTATTTAAACATCTACAATGCGCCAAGGTAAACAGAAACCAGTTTAGTAGATAAAATAACCAAACTCCACACACACGTACAAAGGATAAAATAAATAAATAAATATCCATCACGCCTTATCCCCGAAGGGGTGGCAGAGGCATATTATATGCCCACTTTTCACCGTGTGGATTCCTGTCCCACGTAATAGGTGGTGAGCCCATTGCCGTGTTGAAATAGACAGACGCAGGCTGTGGCTACCTGCTGTTGAAGTTTTCAAGCCACCCATAAGGCCTTCAACCAGGCTTAACGACTGCAATTTTACTGGCAACCGGGACCAACGGCTTAACGTGCCTTCCGAAGCACGGAAACGCTCGCAAATGTAAATGCCACAAAGTGGTCACCCATCCGAGAACCAGCTATAGTGAAAGTTGCGTAACTCAGTAATCGTTTAGAGAACACTGAGACCGCTAGGCCACGAGCGTTTCAACGAAGGATCATAACCTAAAGTTTTCTGACTCCTCTCTCTTAGTAAAATATCTTGCTTGCAACCTCTCACTCAAGGAGCTCAGGATTTTAGCTGCTTGGGACAGTATTAATTTGACATTTTACTGTTTTCACCAATAATAAAAAGGGGAAAGAATTGTTTGTAATGAATAGGCTCAGAAACTACTGGACCGATTTTAAAACTCCTTTCACCACAAGAAACCTACATTCTTCGTGAGTATGGGCTGTATTTTATTTTCAAATAGTTTAGGTTTCCGTACGAAATCTCGAATACGAAAACTTTAACACGCGGGCGAAGCTGCCGTCATTAGCTAATTGCTTATAAGGGCTGCGGTCTGACCTACCAATCCCATTACTCTTCCGTTAGTAAGTAGATGCCCTTTCCAGGATTGGGGCCTAAAAATCTTCTTTAGTTTTTTAAATCCGGCACGTTTTTAAATAATATAACTGTTAGTTGATTTTGTAGAATAGAACCTTTTGAATAATTTCATACTGTAGACATATTTCACAGCCACCACTACGTCTCGCCAATAAACCCATTGTGTGGGTGCTAGGTGGGCCAGGATCTGGCAAAGGCACACAATGTGACAAAACCGTCGCTAAGTATGGTTTTAGTCACCTATCCTCTGGTGACCTGCTCCGTGATGAAGTGAAGAGTGGCTCCGAGAGGGGCAAGACTCTTAATCTTTTGATGAAGCAAGGTAAGTAAATATTAACCTCGTTTATTAATAAATATACTGCCTTCAAAAATGATTTTTAAAGCAAGAAATAAATTGCTGGACTGAGGCACTAGCGGCGAATGTCTAAAGCATTTACGGTAGTACGGTCATACATAAAACCGCCCAAGTGACAATATCGTGAAGCTTGCCCTGGATTTGCCTTCGACGAAACGCACGCGTGTAAGACCATCCACAACATGGCAGACGACGATTCAACAGGACGCACTAATCACAGACGAAGTGCAATATCGTGTCAAATGGAGTATAGGACAAGGAAGGCGAACCCTAATTAATGTATGAAATGAGAAGAAGATACTGCATTGTCGGCAACACTGTCAACGCACAAAGTAATATAATAATACCTACATTAGAAGTCTATATTAGGTTTACGATCGATGCATAACTTAAAAGTGCTCGTAGCCCTCGTAACTCCATGTTCCTCTCTTCTTCTTCAGTGTCTCCCTTCGCTATATCTGGTCCTCGCATGGGTGACTGCTTTATGGCATTTCTATTCACGTGCGTTTCCGTGCTTCGGAAGGTACGTTCAGCCGTTGGTTCCAATTGCCATTTACATGGTTGTCCTTAAGTCAAATTGAAGGCCTTATGCCTTATGCATTGACTTCAAAATTTTCAATAGCAGGTCGCCACACCTTACACCTGTCCATTACAACACGGCAATGAGCACACCACTTGGTACGTGGGATAAAAATGCATACGGTGAAATGTGGGCAAATACCTTTACCTAACCCTTCGGTGATAAAGGCGTGTCGATATGTATGCACCAATTAAAACCGCTCATGATTAGCGTACTTTCCTTAGTAGAAACAAAGTTTCACTGACGAATCTTTAGTTAGAGGATGCATTTGTAAGCAAGCTGATTGGGAGGAGTTTCCAAAACGCGATATTAAGGTCAAGAGTTTGCAAAGTTTTGGGTTCCGCCAGGGGGGTGTCACTCCGCAGTTTAGGTATATTTGGGCAGGGCACCGCTCTGAGCGGCTTATGGCAGTAAGTTGCCGCAGCCGCTCGGCTCGTACGACACGAACGCTCTAAACTAAATTAATCAACTAGGTACAAAATGGTGGATCTGGAGAAAGCATTTGATAACGTTGTGAGAGAAACTCTGTGGGACTTGCTGCCTGGATATGGTGTGGACGGCTCGCTACTGCGGGCAATACAGTCGCTATATAGGGACTGTAAGGCTTGCGTGCGAGTAGTGGGGGAAGTGACACCTCATTTCGACGTCTGTACAGGCGTCAAACAGGGTTGTGTCGTGTCTGCCTGGCTGTTCATAGTGTATCCGGAGAATTGCCTGCAGAAGTTGTAAGATTGTGATATAGGTGTGAATTTGGGTGACTTAACAATAAATTGTCTGTTGTACGCTGATGATGCGGTGCTCATGGCCTAATCAGAAGCCGACCTTCAGGTATTAGTCACTAATATGAAAGAGGAGTGTCAAAGAAAGGGTCTTAGCTTGAATGCATGTAAAACTAAGGTTCTGGTATTTGAAAGAGAAGACGTAAGAACTAAGTTTTTTTTTGGGTAAATCAGGAATGTCTAGAGCAAGTGAATGAAATTGTGTATTTAGGGAGTATGTTTAGCGCGGATGGAAGATGTGATTCGGATGTAGAACGGCGAGTAACTGCCGGAAACAAAGTTAACGGTGCTTTGTCACAATTAGTAACAACAGCAACAAGTAGACAAAGCATCGTAAAAGAAGCACGACTCGCGATTCATAGCGCAGTGCTAGTTGCGCGGCAGCGAAACCTGGGTATGTCAGTAGATGCATAAAAGTAAGCTGAATGCTGTGGAGATGCCATCACTTCGAAAATTGTGCGGCGTAACCTTTGGTCGATTGAAAACGCAACGTAGTGATACGCAATATGGCAGTTTTGAGTGAAAGTGTCAGCGTTAAGCTGGAAAAGGGCGTGCTCCGTTGGTTTGGACACGTTCTACGAATGAGTGAGGAACGATTGACGAAGAATATATATTGTGCGAAAGTAAAGGGCAGGAGTCAAGGTAGACCGAGACTTACATATGAAGACCACGTGAGCGGATTGCTCAAGAACGGAAGAGTCAAAAGTACTCGGATACCCAGACGTACATGTAAGAAGCGATTAATACCTCTGACTACCCCGTCAGGGATACAGCGTGAAGATAGTTAAGTTAAGTAAAGTTTAAGATAAAAAACTTCTCATGTGACAACCCCGCGCGGACTTCGCAGCTCGGTCATAAAACTGTGGCGCGCAAGGAAAATTCAACGTTCGCGCGCAGTTACAAGTTTCAATTTTGCATGTAGGCGGCGAGTTTAGGTATGATTTTATACCTAAAACTGACTTTTGTTAGGGAGCGACACTTCTGTACGTAGTACTATTACATATTCTGTGGTTCCGCCAAGAATTAAAGCTTAGATGGAATGAAAAGCTTTAAATGAATCGATGATGCTTAGAAAAGCCTGTGATATTATCAAACACATGATCTGTCATGATTTAGGAAAGCTGGTCCCGAACGAGGTAGTACTGGCTCTTCTGAAGGAAGCCATTGAGGCGCGCATCGCCAAAGCGAACGGTTTTCTTATTGACGGCTACCCGCGAGAGAAATCTCAGGGTAAGCAGTTTGAAATGGCCATCGCTCCTGTTACTGTGAGTCCACACATATAATTATTATTATAAGTTGTAGAAGTTGGGATACTTAAGAATTAGTAGATTGTTGCACTGAGTTCTAGAAAGAGTTTTATGAGTAAGCAAATCTTACAATTAAACTCGGTTATAAGGTAGTAACTGTTCTCCATACGGCGTCATTTGTAAAACACATAGCTAACATCATAAATAAGGTTCTATTTTTGTCATTTTAAGTTTTTGAAATTTTTGAAGATTAAATCTAAAAAATTTTCGTTTATTTGATGTACTGATTTACTTACAGTACCACGCAACTCGTGAAAATCAGAGGGGATGAGGGTGGGCCGGTGATAGCTCCTTTGCACTTGACCTTTGTCAACCGCAATTAAGCGCGCATGTCCATCGTTCATCGAGGCATGTAGTATGTGACGAAAAAGATACCCAGAAGTTCTTTTATGCGAATCCAAGAGCGAAAACCTATGACGCAGCTTGAAGGTTCAATGCATTCTAATACCCGTTTTGTACAGATTTGCCAAAAGTGGTAAAACAAACGTTGTTGGTTATGACCTTGGCTATCCACTCCTAGCAGGTTGCTGGTGTTTTACAAATGACCCTGTATATTTGTTAACTCGACGTGGAAAATAACATTCAGAATGAGGTACATTAAATATTAGATGATTTTCTAAAGTTATGGAATGGCACAATGTGGTTTCAACCCTATCTTCATTTTTTTATTTTTTTTACTGATCACATACAGGCAACATAGATTCAAACCCTACGGCAGGTGTACCACCAGAGGAATAGGGTCCTCTTCGTATTTACCCTGAGGAAATAACTGGGTGAATCACGAGGACGTACCCTGGATAAGACATATAATTATTTATCTATCACGCCTTATCCCCGAAGGGGTGGCAGAGTTATATGTAATATATGCCCACTTTTCACCTTGTGTATTCCTAAAATGATATATATGAAATGAATATACAGACGCAGGTTGTTGCTACCTGCTGTTGCAATTTTTCAGCCGCCCATAAGGCCTTCAACTTGTCTTAACGACTGCCATTTTATTAGCAACCATAAGACATATTGATAGTTATTTAGACGTAGACATCCACTAACCTCGCCATACAGGGATTCCAAAAGCTGATTAAATACCTATTTTGGCCTAAGATTTTTTTTGTACACAGAGGCCATCTAGCAAAATTAAGATAATTTTAGTTAGTAGGTACCTTGGTTGAATGGATTACCATTTCTAAATACATATATTTTATACATAAATAACATCTAAACTTCGAAACAATAATTTGAGAATCATATAAATATATTTATCGAGGCCCGAGATTCGATTAAGACCTCAAAAACGGGGTTAAAGGCCACTAGCACTACACCAACAAGGTATTTAAAAAAATGATGATAAATCAGTCTTTCACGTGACCAGGAGTAAAGATAACTCTAAAAAACATAAGTAAAATATTGTTTTTCGGAATATCTACCATATACACTTTCACGCGCAAGCATCCAATATTTTAGTTTACTCCGTTTAGGAGTTACTCCGTGATCATGGCGCTTGCAATAGTGTCGAAATAATGGATGCTCGCGTGTGAAAGTGTACATGGTAAATATCCCGGAAATCTATATTTTACTTATGTGAATGACCATGGTAGTTTAAATTCTTATAACTCTAGAAAACATCTAATCAATTCCATTGTCCAGGTGATACTTTACTTCGAGTGTTCGTGTGACACTCTGACGAAGCGAATATTAGGTCGCGCGTTGACCTCAGGCCGGTCTGATGACAACGAAGACACGATAAAGCTTCGGATGCAGACCTTTCTTGACCACAACCAACAAGTCCTGGATCAGTACCCCAGTAAATTGCGAACGGTAAGTGGATGGAATTTTGGAGAATGGAGTTTTATATCTTTGCTGGTGACGCTGCGTGGCATATCACCAATTATGTAATGGTACAAGATTTAGAAGGCTCACCAGGAAATAAATTATGTAGTTAAATAGTATAAAAGGTCATTTGTAAACACCAGCACACTGCCAGCACTAGAAAACATCATAAATAATTGTTATATGACGTATTTTTTTAAACTAAAATAAATATCTGTGTCGAAATAGACAGACGCAGGTTGTGGCTACCTGCTGTTGAAATTTTCAAGCCGCCCATAAGGCCTTCAACCAGGCTTAACGACTGCAATTTTACTGGCAACCGGGACCAACGGCTTAACGTGCCTTCCGAAGCACGGAAACGCTCGCAAATGTAAATACCACAAAGTGGTCACCCATCCGAGGACCAGCCCTAGTGAAAGTTGCGTAACTCAGTGATCGTTTACAGAACACTGAGACCGCGGGGCCACGAGCGCTACTATTAATAATAATACTAATTTCATATACTGCTGGAATTATAGCACTACACAACTCGTAGGAAATCACTGTGGGTTGGAAAGGCCGGCGCTAGCTACTTTGAACTTGACTTATGTCGGCCACATGGATAGCCTTGCGCCCATCGTCATCGAGGCTTACAGTACATGACGAAGAAAGGACACTAGAGTTCTTGAGTTGAATCCAGCAGCGAGTTCCTATGACACTGCTCAACGGTTCAATACGAGTATATGGTAGTACTTCGCTTCGTATCGAATTGACAAAAGTCGGAGAACAAAAGTTGCTGGTTATGACATACATATAGCCTTTACTACCTATATATTATATAGCCTTGGCTGGTTTTATACTGGTCGACTAATTTCCCTGCATATTAATACAAGTTGATGCCCGCGGCTAGCACGTGTGGTGAAGTTTGCCTGTTCCCGTTTCTCACAGGAATTTGTACCCGGGATAAAAGTAGCCTTCGTGTTACTCTGATGTGTAAAGTAAAAATTATATATTGTAAAGTTTCATCAAAATCCATTCAATAGATTTTGCGTTAAAGAGTAACAAACATCCATCCATACTTACAAACTTTCGCGTTTATAATATAAATAGGATAGTAATTTGTGTTTAGGTAAAAGTCTTATATAAAGAGAGACTTGAGTCAACAACATAAATTGTAATCTACGGTGTACAACGCTAACCTGTACCAAGAACACTCGTCACCAATCTCACTCTCATACCCAAAATTTTCCATATCAACATTGCAAACATGAAAGAGTTATTAGTATCGGTTATTACATAATATTGATAATAATATTATTGTTGTAGATCAATGCAGAACGCACTGTGGACGCCATTTTCAGTGACGTGACAAAAATCCTTGACCCGATCGTCGCCGCCGCTCGCGCACTCCCTGCAATTACATTCTGAATGCTGTCACACCGGTTGCATCCAAAACCCTGGCTGCTGTGCTCAGGTTCTCCAGCACGTGAGAAACCCGAGACCGCAACTTGTGATAAGTCCGCAATCCTCAGCGAGTGAATACAAATACAATGCGTAAATGCATCTGTAAATAATATGCAATAAAATTCATTTAATGACAAAAGTTGTGTCCATACCATAGACTAGTAGAGGACGACCACGTTTTCAACCGCTTTGTACCGTTAATTTTGAAAAATATTAACGTCCCTGAGAGTTCGATACTGCATCCTTTCTCGGAGGAATTGCTATGAACAATTGCTACAGAGCCACGCTTGAAGCTATTTTAAATACCTACATTTTGAAGCGGCCTCCAAATTTAAACTTTTCTTTTCGGTAGCGACACTTGGGTATGTCAGAATAAATAAATAAACAAATAATAAAATAGAATATGCATGAAAGTAAGCTTAATGGTGTAGAGATGAGACGCAAAATGACAGGTTTGAATGAAAGTGTCAGCGTTAAGCTGTAAAAGGGCGTGCTCCGTTGGTTTGGACTCGTCCAACGAATGAGTGATGAACGATTGACGAAGAATATATATTGTGCGAAAGTAGAGGGTAGCAGGCGTCAGGGTAGGCCAAGCCTTACATATGAAGACCAAGTGAGCAGTTGCTCAAAAACGGAAAAGTCAAAAGTACGCGGATACCCAGACGTGCGTGTATGAAGCGATTGATGAATCTGCAAGAAGCGAAAGTATGCTTGGATCGCGAAGCCTAGCGATCTGTCCTCTCTGAATACCCCGTCAGTAGTGAATAGTTAGTTAGTTTAGTTTTAGTTTCTCAAATTTAAACCCATGCATTTATCGTGTAAAAATCCGATTAATACGTTTGAGCTTACTGTTTCAGACAGATGCAATAGGACACTATATAGTTTATATATAGTGTTGAAAGAAAACCTGTGGGTAGGGGTGCAGAGAATTCTCTTGCTTCATCTTAAGTGTACTCCCAATTGCTTCCAATCTTTCTTTTGATATGGAGCCTGTGTTTCACTTTTCAGGGTTCAAGTAGACGAAAAGGGAAAAAAATGGATCCCTTATAACATCACTTTCTACTCCATCTGTCTGTCCGCGTGTAACCATCGATTTTCTCAGAAACAGGTGGACCTATCAAGTTGAAATTTATACCAAATACTGAGGTCTATGGTCCCTTTTATGTGTATAAAAATCAAGGTCTCAGTCAACACTATAAAAAGATATGGGCAAATTTAGGTCTTCGCGAAATGTTTACCAGTACCAAAATTTGACATTAATTTCCACTTATTTTTTTTTGTTTTTCTCTTTACTCGAAGACCTTGCTTTTAAACGACGAAATTTCCAATGTTAGGTCAACCGGAAGTACCGTATAGGTTTCGGGTCGAAAACCTAAATGATAGTGCCCGTTACCTGAACTACCGTGTCACCCCCCCCCCCCCCCCCCGTGTTGTCGCCTCCTCCGTAAGTCAGCTGGTGTACCAATAGCAAATGAGGTCACTTGGGCCCTAAAGATCTTGGTGGGCCACCTTACAATCAGCTGAGTGATATTTATTATTTATCTATCACGCCTTATCCCCGAAGGGTTGGCAGAGGCATACAAATTGTATGGCCACTTTTCACCGTGTGTATTCCTGTCCCACTTAATAAGTGGTGAGCCCATTGTCGGGTTGAAATAGACAGACACAGGTTGTGGCTACCTGTTGAAATTTTTCAAGGCCTTGAACTTGACTTAACGACTGCCATGTTACTGGCAACCGGGACCAGCGGCTTAACGTGCCTTCCGAAGCACGGAAACGCTCGCAAATGTAAATGCCACAAAGTGGTCACCGATCCGAGGACCAGCCATAGTGAAAGTTGCGTAACTTAGTGATCGTTTCAGAACACTGAATCCGCGAGGCCACGAGTGCTTCTTAGTATATTCGAGTTTATAAACAAAAAAAAATCTACTATTTCGTTGTTCTTGTATTAGGGATATATACAAATCAAAATCTAATGTACATATGTAATAGTATTTAAGGTAATTCTATAGACGAAGGTAACTTAGGTACCGCGCCAGCTGACGTCAGAGCGGCCCGGGCTTTGTCATAGATCGGATTTATGACCTTCTGCACTTGGGCAAACACCGCATCTACAGGGCCTTCAGCGTTTATCTGCAATAGATAATAAATTAAGAAGACGAAAAAAAAATCTTAAGTAGAGGGTAGAAGGAGCCAGAGTAAGCCGAGACTGAAATATGAAGATCACGTGAGCAGATTTCTCAAAAACGGAAAAGTCTATAGTACTCGGTTACCCAGACGTGCGTGTATGAAGTTATTAATTAATCTACAAGAAGCGAAAGAAGTATGCATGGATAGCGAAGCCTGGCGATCTGTCCTCTCTGACTACCCCGTAATGGATACAGCGTGAAGACAGATAGATAGATAATAAATTGATCGTTTTAAGTAATTGAATAAAGCGCTCGCAGCCCGCTGACTCAGTGTTCTGAAAACAATCACTGCGTTAAGCAATTTTCGCTACGGCTAGTTACGGATAGGTGACCGCTTTGAGATATTTTCATTTACGAGCGTTTTCTTGCTTCGGAAACGCTCGTTAAACTGTTGGTCACGGTTGCTAGTAATTTGGCAGTAAAGTTGAAAGTCATTTGGGCGGCTTGAAAAATGTCGACTGTCGGTACATAGCCACAACCTGCGTCTGTATATTTCAACACTGCAATGGGTTCACAATCTATTACGTGGGACAGGAATACACACGGTGAAACGTGGGCGTATAATGTGCCCTGCCACCGCTTCGGGGATAAAGGCATAATTGGTATAACAGTTGAATCACGTGTTACAAGGTGGAAATCAAAAAGTAAGGAAATGTTCGCTCTATTAGTGCCCTATTAATAGCACGCATCTATTTTGTTAATCTTACAAGAATGTGTAATTATGTCCGATTTCTTGTCATTCATGATTACTGCTCCACTCTCCTGGGTAGCAGCAAGATGATATATAGCCTTCCTAGATAAATGGTCTATCCAACACAAAAGACTTCAATTCGGAACTAGTAGCGCATGAGATAAGCATACTAATATTATAATCACGAAAGTTTGTAAGTATGGATATTTGTTGTTTGTTGAAACAAGTTCCTGTGGGAAACGGGAACGGGAAACCTGCACCACGCGTGCTGAGCCACGGGTATCAACTAGTACTATAAAACAGTATACAATACGTACTACATGCACTTTAGGGCCATACTGCGTAATAATTTCTTTGTTGTGGAACAAGAAAGTCTGTATCCTAAGTTTAAAGGTCTCCTCGTTGTCGTCAATGCGCCCACCTTTCCCCAACTGGCCCATTAAACGCTTGAGGAGTGTTTCTGGACTTACTTCGAAGTATATTATCGCCTGAAAAATATATCTCATGTACATAAACAAAGAAAAATGCTTTTGATTTAGTAATAGCGACAGAATATCTTTTTTTTTGCTATATTCTGAGGATAAAAAATAGCATAAAGGAAGTTAGGTATCCCAAAATAAACTAAAACCCTTGCAAGGTCACATAGAATCAGAAAAAGAATTTACAAAAATATAAGATTAAACATACAAATAAATTTGTCCAAATAAATTTTTAAATATCTTGCAAATTTTCAATATTGCTCTTCCTAACGCAACCAGCGCGCCTAAAGGAGGCTCCTACTATCTAATGCTAATTTTCAAGATATAAAATTTACAAAAACTGAATTTATTAATTCATTATAGATATTTAAATAATTACATGGTTATTAACAAATAAAAATTTTACATATTTACAGAAAACAATACAAAAAGAAGGGGGCGGATGGTGGGAATTATTACAAGACTGACAATGATGCCCCTACTAGGTGTCGAAGAATTCCTCCCCATCAAAATCAACCGGTAAGGTTCCCATAAGGCTGGCCGCATTGCCACGTTGTATGGCAATGCTTATTCTCTGAGCGAGAAAGAGGCCAGCCTTATGGTCACGAGAAGAATCGACCAGTCGCTTTGCGATATCACTTTACAGTGAACGAGCACTTGGGCCCCACGAGCCCAGTGTCTCGACCCCAAACGGCTCAAAAATATAATTACCTATTAAATTATTATATTTGCGCCGCTTGAGAGTCTCGGCGGATGCAGCAGCAGCACAAGCGCAACTCGCCGTGCTAAGAAGATGAGAAGGAGCCAGGGTGTCAACACAAGTTGCATCCCAAACTAAAGGCTTTCCCATCTTCCATGGCACCAAAGAAAGTTAATTGTATTTCTATTTTAATTTTTTTTATTACTCTCTATTAAAAAACATTTTATTGTAATTTTGGTATTGATTTCCGTTGCCAAGTAACCTCACAAAATTTCATATAGCCCTATAATTAAACAAAAAAATACACATCCCATTTCTTTGGAAATTACCCCTTTAGAAAAGCAGCCTTACTCTATTAACGATAAATAAACAGTTAATTATTGAAACCGAAAGACGGATGCATCTATCGCGAAGCTTGGCGATCTGTCCTCATTGACACTTTTTCAGGGATTCAGCGTTAAAAAAGATAGATAGCAATACTTAAGATGAAAAATTATCAAAATGTCAAATTATGAATCTGAAAAGAATTTCTCCAGAAAGTTCATCTTACGCTATGAACAGATAACAGAAGATATATGGAACATAATAATAAAAGTGTATCAGAACTTACTTACTCTTCTCTACAGCGTAAAGATAGTTTGGTAATTTAGTCTTATTTTAATTACCCTACACACCCTACACGCGCGGCCCCCGACATGGCGGGAAGTGGAGGATGGAGTGCTGGGTAGCTTAGTGGAATGTAAGGGGAGAAATGACAGATAAGATGAATGAGTTGATGGATGTTATGAATGAGAGAAAGTTAGATGTAGTGTGCTTGACAGAGACCAAGCGCAAGGGCAGCGAAGTCGTGGAGCTCCCGGGTGGGGTGCTCGCGCTTTGAACTGGAGTACCAGAGAGCGAGCATGGCAGTCGGGGGGTTGGAAATTTGCTGTCCTCGCGATTGGTTACCGGTATGTATGAGTACAAACTGGTAGGTCCTAGAATCCTCTGGATCCGTGTAAAACTTGGTATGACGAAGATTTTCCTGGTAGCTGCTTACGCGCTCGAACACGAGTGAGCTAGAGGACTTCTGGGAGAGTATGAGAGAAGCTCTAAATGTGATAGAAGGAAATGAAAGACTTATAGTATGTGGAGACTTGAATGGATGGGGGGGTACCGCTCGCGATGGTTTTGAGTCGGTACTCGGGAAGTATGGGGATAAAAGGGTGAACGACGCTGGCAAGCTTATACTGGCATTTTGTAAGGAAAAGGATTTGTTTGTGGCGAACACAATGTTCAACCACAAACAAATTCATATGTATACGAGGAGATGTAAGTCAAAGAGAAGCATGATAGATCTATTCCTAATGGATAGTCGGCTCCGTAAACAGGTGATGGACACAGGGGTTTATCGAGGCGCTGAGCTGGGATCAGACCACTACCTGGTCATAACTAGGATTAGGGGTCTGTTCGCGGGTTCGCGTCATCGTACCGAGTGTCCTGAACCTGAGCCGACTTATAGCATCAAAAGCTAGAAGCTGCAGGATGCATCCATTAGGGATAAATATAAAGAAAGGGTAGCCGAAAAGCTTGGCGACGTCAATGTAAGTAGTGAGAATGTGGAAAGTGTATGGCAGAACCTTAGGGATAGTATGGTAAATGCCGCTGTGGAAGTGTGTGGAGAAACGAAAAGAGGCAGTAGTTATAAGCGTGATGCATGGTGAAATGAGGAAGTGAAAGAAGCAGTTCGAATGAAGAAGAAAGCATGGCTAGACTACTTAGCCTCGCGGAATGATTTTAATATGAAAGAGAGATACAAGCTGCAGAAAGTTAATACAAAGGCACTGATAGAAGAAGCTCGCAAAGGTTGCAGAATGAAAGCGGATGAAAGGTTGTCGTCCAATTTCCGGGATAATGCCAAGCTCTTCTGGAAAGAGGTAGGCAAGACCCGGAGTTGTTCGGCAATCTGCAGTATGAGTAAAGTGCTTAGTGTTAACAATGACGTCCTAACAGACCAAACAGACGTCCTGCAGAGATGGAGTGAATATTATGGAAAGATGTATGCAAGAAAAGACAGAGATGCCACATCGGGAACTGGAGCTCACTTCGATGCTCCGGATCCCGATGTCATTGAAGTCATTAGTATGAAAGAAATAGAACAAGCTATAAGAAGTATGAAATGTGGTAAGGCTGCGGGAAAAGACAGAGTTACTGCTGAGATGATCAAGTACGGTGGGTCGCGTGTCTGGGACACACTATGTCTGTTATGCAACTTGTGCTGGCGGACGGGTGAGGTCCCAGATGACTGGCGAGTAGCAGTTGTAGTACCTATTTACAAAGGGAAAGGCTCGCGCCTAAACTGCTCCAGCTACAGGGCGATCAGCTTGGTCAGCTTAGCTAGTAAGCTGTATGCAAAGGTCGTGCATACGGCACGAATGCAAGAAAAGTCTGAAAGGTATTTATGGGAGGCTCAATGCGGATTCCGACGTGGAAGAGGTTGCATTGATTAAGTGTTTTCTCTCCAAAGTTTCTGGCTGTTAGCCAGAAGGTTTTCTGCGCTTTTGTAGATCTGGAGAGAGCATTTGATAACGTTGTGAGAGAAACACTGTGGGACTTGCTGCCCGGATATGGTGTGGACGGCTCGCTACTGCGGGCAATACAGTCGCTTTATAGGGACTAAAGCTTGCGTATGAATAGGGGGGGATGTGTCACCTCTTTTTGATGTCTGTACAGGCGTCAAACAGGGTTGTGTCATGTCCACTTTCACAGGTTTGTTCATAGTGTATCTGGACAGTTGCCTGCAGAAGTTGAAAGATTGTGATATGGGTGTGAATTTGGGTTACATTAAAGTAAATTGTCAGCTGTACGCTGATGATGCAGTGCTCATGGCCTCATCAGTAGCCGACCTTCAGGCATTAGTTACTAATATGAAAGAGGAGTGTGAAAGTAAGGGTCTTCGCTTGAATGCAAGTAAAACTAAGGTTCTAGTATTTGAAAGAGGTGACGTAAGAACTAAATGCGAGATTAGGGTAAACCAGGAACATCTAGAGCAAGTGAATGAAATTGTGTATTTAGGAAGTATGTTTAGCGCGGATGGAAGATGTGATTCGGATGTAGAACGGCGAGTAGCTGCCGGAAACAAGGTTAACGGTGCTTTGTCCCAGTTAGTAAAGCGACAAAGCATAGTAAAAGAAGCACGAATGGCGATTCATAACGCAGTGCTAGTGCCAACTTTGCTTTACGGCAGTGAAACCTGGGTATGTCAGCAGATGCATGAAAGTAAATTGAATGCTGTGGAAATGCGATCACTTCGAAAATTGTGCGGCGTAACTTCGGCCGACCGAATACGTAACGAAGTGATACGCAATATGGCAGGTTTGAATGAAAGTGTTAGCGTTAAGCTGGAAAAGGGCGTGCTGCGTTGGTTTGGACACGTCCAACGAATGAGTGAGGAACGATTAACGAAGAATATTATATATTGTTCAAAAGTAGAGGGTAGGAGTCAGGGTAGGCCGAGACTTACATATGAAGACCACGTGAGCAGATTGCTCAAAACCGAAAAGGTCAAAAGTACTCGGATACCCAGACGTGCGTGTATGAAGCGATTGATGAATCTCGAAGAAGCGAAAGAAGTATGCATGGATCGCGAAGCCTGGCGATCTGTCCTCTCTGACCACTCTGTCGGGGATACAGCGTGAAGATAGTTAGTTAGTTAGTTAATTATTTTAATTTATTAATTTTTAATTAGTTTAATTTGGAACTTACGGTGGGCGAAGCAATAGAGTGTTCAAAAGCCGGTCCCTGATCTTTAGTGCGTGGGAAACCATCGACGAGGTAGCCTTTAGACATGGAGAGGTGTTTCATCATCGCATCTTTGATGAGGTTCATGACGATGTCAGTAGGAACTAGACCCCCTGTAAAAGCAAATATAATTTCAAATAGTTTCATTACATTACAGAGGACTGGGAACGTATTCCTCAAATATAGGAAATGACTGCAATAACACTTATTATAAATACACACCTCTCGTTAAAACATTAATAAGGCATTTGGCTCTGTCAGATCCGCTGACGGCCTCAGCTCGCAGCAGATCCCCCGGGGATATGTGCGTGTATCCATACTGAGTGATGATCTTCTTACACTGGGTACCCTTACCGCAGCCGGGTCCACCTACCACCCAGATAATGGGCTTATGATGAACGTTGATTTTTCTCTGAAACGGAAGTCAAGTAGTACTCAAGAATAATACAGCTAATTTAAGAAAATATTATCAAAACTATGTGGTTTTTAAGAGTCCTGCCAAAATATTCAAGGCCCTAGTCAACAAGGGAACCCCGGTTAGGTGAGGTAAAGGATAATTCATTACTAGGGATGCATATAATCGTGTGAAGTGAAGACAGCATAGCTGCAAACAGGCCCCGGCCTGCTTAGAGACTCGGACGTTCTGTTAAGAAGCCCAACCTACCTGACATCGAGTTGGGCTCCTGTTTAGTGACACTTCGGAAGTTCATCAGAATAGTTTCAATCTATGACTCAACAAGGTAGGTCTTCCATTTTGAAGTATTTTAGAAACTTAGAAGTAAGACGTTCTTTATACGAAAACATCACACAAGGAGTTACGAAGTAAATCATTGTCATCATCCGAGCGTTACTCACTACGTCAGATGCTCGCGAAGTTTCTCATCAGAGTCCATAAGCCCATGCCCAGCCCACTTTCCCGCTATAGCGTTTACACATCTCTTGAACTTTAGGATTCTCGATATTTAAGTCAAGACATATTGTGGTATACGTATATCTATCTATTACTACATTAATTATTGCTGTATATTTGTTTCTTCTTGCTTTGTCCCCCTAAAACTTCGGCTGTACACATTCATCCATAGTTTCTGAGCTCTCGCCGAGCCTCATAACCTAAACAGAGGTCGTGTGTCAGACTCGCGAAAATAGTCTGTAAACATTCAACTTCGGCCGGTTTCAAGGTGCCTGTGCTGCTTGAATAAGTACAGTTGGGGATAGAAGTAAAGATAAAGTAAGTTAACAGAAGCTTCTGAGGTTACTAACTTCTTTTTGGTAGGCCTTGCATTTCGGTGACATACAAGATAGCGGACATGGAGGCTGTTTATCTATCACAGGCTCTTCACAACTCGGACATGTTCTGTCTTGTTCCATTTATATCAAGGTATGGTTATGTTTTTATTATTTTAGGTGAGGATTTTATAATTATATTAGTAAAGATGTTCCATGTTGTACGGTATTGTTCTGTATGTCATCATAGAGGAAAAAAAACTATATGTCATGTCATATTATTACAGAGTATGTATATTGTTAGTGCCATACCCAAAAAATTGAATTGAATTTATGTATATTGTTCCCATTGTTCCTCTGAGTATTTTTCATTTTATTTGTTGCAGTCGCGTTGAGTTTATGAAAAAGAATATTCCTCAGTGTCACGTTTGTTATGATCAGGAAAGTTTTTTGAACCGATGTTTTTGGACGAAAGTTTTGCGAAGTTGATATTATGGCAAGAGATATTTTGGATCGAATATTTTTTAATCATCAATATATATAAAAATCAATGCCACTTTTCGTTGTAATTTTATAACTCAAGGACGGGCTCAACTATCCAAACCAAATGCTTAGGCTTTGTTCAGACTATTTAGTAGATGGTTTATGTGAAGTTTGCACAAAATCGATCGAGTAGTTCTTCATTTAAGTGGCGCTAACGAAGTTCCGCGGGCCAGCTAGTCTATACTAGGCTATTTTCTTTTAAAGTATGTACTGGATCTTAATTGTGATGTTGGTAATTGGGGTGTTGAGTGTAAGCCAGACAGCACACGCTTCTAACGATGCCAAAAAGCCAACGCCAAATGATAGCTCCTATCAGTCAAAATGTCAAACTACTTTGACAAATGATAAAATAAACTTTGTAGGTAGGTACAGTATTTTAATATTTATTTGCGCTTGTATTACTAAATATTTTTTTTACTTACCTTTTTCGGTACTTCGATACCTTACCTCCCCTTCGGCCTTTGCGTCTTTACTTCTTATCAATCGAGATTTTGAATCGGAATGACAATAGTACCATAAGCTTGGTTATACCATGAGTTTGGTTAACTGGACTTACAGTTAACCAAACTTTTACTAAAGATATTCGTTGCTAAACGATAAACGTTTGCTTCTCTGACTTAATTTTTTTAGATTTCCTCAGTATCTCTCTAATTTAGGGTGATAATGAGAAAACTTCTCGAATTCCGCCGAGTGGGATTCGGCGTAAACTTGTTGGGTTGTGCGCAAACTTTTCATTAGTTTTTGTCAGATTTTCCGTCAAGGTCTTTAAATCAAAAAAATAAATGTATCATATATGAAAATATTCCATTTATTTACGATTAATAATTAACAAACATTCTATCTTATTCTAGAGGAATTAGAGTACAAACTATTTGTACTTATTAAAAATAATATGCTTATCTTCTAAATCTTAAACATAAATATCTCTTATGACAAGTAAAATTTTATTTTTAACTGTTAAATGATCACTTATTCTGGCTTACATCTCCGTCACGTTTAGCATGCATGATAAAGAATATTCTCACCTTGAAGCACAGAGATATTATTTAGAAACATTTTATTAGAAACAAACTCTTTATGTGACGATGGTTTTGAATTTATCATAGATTAGAAAGTATAAAACAGTGTGTATTGGGTGAAGTTTCCGATAATGCTGCTAAACTTAGCAAAAATATAATCTATTTACAGTTAGAAAAGATTACCACATATTTGAAGCAAGAAAATATTAAATTCAAATTTATTTTATGGCGATTTAAAGCAATTTGTAAACATGTCACTAAAGGCGACTTCGCCAATTTCAGATGTGTAATGGAAATATCTGTAATTTGTGTGATAATGTGGGTTTTAAAAAATATATTTGACAGCGAGGTTATTATTCCTAATCGTCACGCATTCACATCAGTGTGACGTTTAGGAAGTTTAGCAGACCGTTTTGTGAATGTTAATCTAACACATGGCTGGCAATCATCATTAGACCCCATTTTTTGAACCTCCTAGAGTAGACTATAGTTTGATTGCCACTCCCTAGTCTTACATCAGTGAAAATTCAATTCCGCTAGCTTCTTTTCGTATCCGCACCTGTTTATTAAAAACGTCCAGTTGCAGATACTAAAACTAGAGAGTCTGTGGTACACCTATTTAATGGGGAAAGTATAATACGAGATTTCCGATTCAGTGACATGGTTGTTTGCAGGAGTCAATAAATTTCAACTACAATTTGTCCTCACCAAAAAGAACGGCACGGTAACACCAAGGAAACTCAATCAGAGGTGGCCCTTGTAATATACATGACATGCAAAAATTGTTTATGCTGTAGGTATATTTGGTATTAATTCGCGAACATCTAAGGTAAGTCGATTTAATCATCGTAAAGAGTGACGAAGGAAAAAATTCTTGCTAATTTTAAGAGGAAATGTTATTAAACAATGCATAATTGTTTAATATTTAGCAAATTCTGTATCTTATTACAAGATACTCTGATAGTAAAACCTGTATTAACACTGGTAAAACAATTCTTAAAAATCCCCCATATGGGTCTTAGTCGTAAGGGTTTTACCTCCGCCTGTATAGAACTCCCCTAAATTTATTGCTCTCATAATTTAAAAGTTGCACTTTGTAATCTTTTACTGACCAAAACTGACAAAGGCTGACAAATATTTTATTTCAACTTCAATTGTGGAAACTATTTATTACGGCGATGTTGGGATATTAGAAAAAGGTCTATAAATTATCCAAGGCAGTCCCTTATGTCCTGCACATCCGTAAATATTAAAAAAAATAACGGAAAACTTTAAGGTATTACTCGGAGTACCATAGATTCATTTTACAATTCTTGATTCCAACAGTGGTTGCTTTTTTTTGTTAATTTACTAGAGCTGAAGCAGCGACTCTTCTTCTTGCTCTTTCTCCCTTTGGCGAACAGCAACAGCTGTCTCCACTAGCAGATATAGACACTTGAACTTGTCCTGATCTCCCTCCATCCCACGCGGCACCACCTGAAGTTATTGACCCCAAATCAAACAAGTAACACATACCCCTACTATTTTAGAGTCTAGGGACTTAAAACAAAATCTGTGGGTTAATAACGCACGGTAAAATAAAAATTCGGATCAGAAGATAACTGTCAGGTGGTGCCGGCATTAAAACAAAGACGCCCCAAACTACTACGGTAACAATGAAAATCAAGAGTTTGATATAAAATTTATTTACACAAAAAACAGAAACTCGTCTCTAGCTAAAAACAAACAAAAATACTAGTTCTTTTTTATATACCAGTAAGGTAGCGGACAAGCATACGGCTCACGTGATCTAAAGTGGTCACCGTAGCCTATAGATGAATGCAACACCAGAGATACATCTTTGTGATACAAAAGGTTGGACACAACTATGTTTTAACACCGACCTCGCCTACAGTTAACTTACAGTGTACAATGTTTATTCGTTTCTAAATTCTTACAATATTTAGACGTAATTAGATTTCTTTTAAAGGATAATTTTGTTTGACTGTAGTCTAGTAGGTAAGTACTCGATATGCCATCAACAATCTTGCAACTAGTGCCAACAATGGCTACGTTCCACTAAACGCCCGCAACGATCGTTACACCCAATGTATTGTTCCACCTAATGACCCTATGACGTCATACATGACATCACTGTTCGCGACCGCATGACGAATACTTCGCCCACAAAATATAGGTGGGTCCAAGTGGGCCTGCAGCGCTCAAGATGTGCGTTCCACTTATACATTTCGACCACAACGCCCGCCCATTAACGTTAGTGGAACGGCAATTTCAGGGTTCAGATAAGTGGAACGCGCCCAATGTTGTTTGATGTACCTATACCACCTAAACTGAGGTATGACACCACATGTCAGTGGTGGCTACTTCGAGTTCCACAGCGACTGGGGGCGGCGGTGGCGGCTGTCGGGGCGGGCTCACCTGCATGCAGCGACGCAACGGGTGCGGCAGTTGGGGCAAGTGGGCTAACTGAGGGTGACCCAGTGTCTGCCACTCTTCGCTACTGGAGACCGCCTCAGTAGGCTGATCGGCCATGTCCTCTGTTGTAGTGACGGTTACCACTGAAGCTGCGGTGCTATAAAGAAAAGATTTTTGTTCTAAGATGAAATAGGCTTGATTTTGGTGGTTTAAGTAAAGCTGCAGTCGGAGCAAGTGAACTAGTTGAGTGATTTACGAATTAAATCTTTTATTTTGCATCTTAGCGTCTTATAGCTTCCAACAAAAAAAAAACTTCTACTTGGATTTAGAGTCTACGAACCACCTTTATTGACTGCTAAGAGAAGGTATTTTTTTGCTCTTAATTTTTTTAGACTCTTGGGCTTGAGTTTTGGGCAAGAGTATCTTTAGTTGATCAGCAGGTCACTTGTGATTGAAATTGGCTGAAACCCTAAAAACCGTCGGCAGGGCTCCTCCCCATCCATTTACAGGGCAATGTTTCCGATAATTTAAGATTACATCCAGAACAATACTTAAAATAAAAAAAATTTGCCAGCTTAATCAAAAGATACAGCTGTTTATGCCACAAATTTTCGACACTCTCAAGGGAATCAAATTAACCTACCCGTGAACTTGAAATTTGGTATGAAGCAACGTCTTATAGCCCAAATAAAAATTCCAAAATATAAAAAAGGTTAAAATGAAGGGGTGTCTCCCCATACACAGAATCCCAAATTAAAATAGACCTCCGAGTTGTATGGGCGCTCTTACAATTCGACGGTCTCTAATTGACTTTCTACTCAAATAAGATATATTTTTTTACGGAAGCCTCGACGCACGAGCTCTACTTGTGCTTGGGCATGAAAACCCCCAAGACTACCCCCAGAGCTAATAATGAAATGGCAATGTAGTAACAATACCAACAAAATTCTCGAACCTACACATTGTTTGGGGGTTATTTCTTTCATATATAAAGGAGAATGATGCGTCAGTACTGGGCCTGCTTCTGCTAGTTGCTACAAAGCCAGTCCTCATGGAAGACGGACTACAATTCTACGAACTTATACGCAAACTTAAGTTTAACATTTAAAACAATAAGTCGAACATACGAATATTTTCTTTCACTTACTCTCTGGCAGGTGGATGCAGATCATGGTCTTCGGGCCCGTACCGTATGACAGACTGCCACACGGAAGGGTCATATTTCACCTCCTCCTCGCTTATGGTGCTAGAGTAGCCCTCTTCACCGCCATCGAGCTCGTCACCGTCACTTCGGTACACTAACAAGCCATCTCCGTAGTCATGAGGTCTACCATCACCACCATTCTGTGGACACATATTCTTAATTCCCACTTAAATTCGTAAAAGAGTTTCTAAAAAACATACACACATATTGTCACGCCTTTATCCCCGAAAGGGTAGGCAGAGGCACATACTATACGCCCCTCATTGAAATGAAATTGAAATTGAACCGTATGTATTTTTCTGCCACGTAAAACTGGTGGCGACCTGTCGTAATTTGTCAAACCGAGACCGAGATCCAACGGCTTAATGTGCCTTCCAAGGCACGGAAACGCTCGCAAATGTAAATACCACTAAATGGTTTACCATCCAAGGAACAGCGTTAGCGTTTGAACGTTTGGGGATCTTATACACACCTGACTTCTAGTTTTGCCTGCCTGCAACCTGATTTCGAATCTAAACTCAATGATAAATACGAATAGATAAATCACAAACTATGTTGAAAACATAAAAAAAAATGAAAATCATGAAAGGTTAAGGAAGACTACCCTTACTTGACTAAGATATGGATAACACTAACCTCAATCACAATTCCATTCCAGGATGTCACTGTAACACTATCAGGCGCTACTCCCAATCCTGAAGTGGACGCGGCACCTAAACCAATCATAGGGCCTACACCAGCCATAGCTCCAGGCTGCTTCCTGCCACGACGAGATATAGTGTAGTGTAGGGGATCATGACCCTCACGTCTGATCATCTCTGGGAGAATTCTGCGACGAGCGTTTATAAACCAGTTGCATACCTAGGAAAGAGTTCAAACCTATAGTAACCTACAGAAGTTAAAACGAAAATCATAAAAATACTTATTTGATAAAATCGGGTAGCAACCTAAGTCCGAAGAACTTTTTCATCATCTTCCCCTTCATATGATCTTGAGATTCTCTGCCATTAAAGTCACCATTATCCTTACCTATTTCAGTATCTGTCACGAGTCTCAAAATGTCACTTTCGTCACAATAGTGTTTTGAAATCGCATAATGTTACAGTTTCATTGACTCACATACTGTTTGAAATATCTCATCGTTGTTTTTTATTAAACCCTGACGCAAATCATCTTACGGAAAACTATATCAAGCAAAGACTCAGCGTCTTAGCAGATAAGAAAGCAACTCACCTGCAACACCGTAAGGTTGGCTTCTTGACTGAGTGCTAGTTTCTCAGCATCGCTAGGATAAGCGTTATAACGATGATCATAGAGCCACCGCTTCAGAATTTTTACAGAATGCTTCGGCAAGTTCCCGCGTCGTTTTCGTACAGAGCCCACGATGACAGTCTACAAAAGTTGATAAAGATAAGCCGAGGCTCGTCTTGTAGTACTCGTATCCATACAGTTTGGTCTTAGCTTCAACTAGATAGGGACTTAGCAACCACGAGTAAAGTGAACTTTTAAACTATCATGTTCTGAATAATTTTCATGCCCCGTAAAAACGGGGAATATACTCGTATTTATACATATAAATAAATTTATAAAATTATTATTTTTGCTAAATTTCTCATAATTGATCGAATCGAATTGTCTTTTTTCCACTTTAAATAAACTATTAAACATACATAAGCATGTCACATCTTTTTCATCGAAGGGGTAGGCAGAGAGGCATATTAAACGCCCACAAACTATCACAACTAAAACAGTCAGAAATTCTCACCTGTGCGTGTGGTGGTGGCGGCGGAAGTCTGGGATGTCCCATGACAGGATGACGGCCTTCCGGATCCCAGGTGGCAACCGGTTCACTGACGCGTCGGTGATGGGTCATGTAGATCTGGTGGTCCCTAACCTGTGGCGGCGGGGGGAGTCTGGGTTGCGATAAGGTATTGTGTCGACCCTCCGCATCCCAATCCGTGCCGCTTTCATTGTCGTCCGTCGAAGACGTCGACGGGAAGCGATCGCGCGCTGGATAGGTAAATTCCATGTTATTTCAGGGTGTTTCCAAGTACTACCAGTAAACTTCCGTGGTCATTGAATAACTAGGTTCCACCTGAAATTTGTTACCTACAGAGGGCAAGGAGAAAAAAAAAGAAGAAAATTGGCACTGGAAATCTAACATACATCCTGATATTTAATAGTCGAAAATAGAACAAAAACGATGGATCCTGGAAGCTATGTAAATATAATTTACTTTGTAATGATGCCTCATAGAAACAATATGGTTGGTATACTACATATTGTTCGCTCATATATTGAGGATGCAGGTCGCAAGTATCACGGCTTGGGAGGTCCAATGGCAGTCGCTCCCAACAATACCGGAAAATAAAATCCAAGCTTGGATAATTTGGATTTTGGTAGAGTATGGAAGCAAATGGGAAAATACGATGAAGAGAAAAATATGTGTTCTTCTTACCTGTGTACCAACGATATGTATTTACAGCTATAAAATTTCAATAACTCATTAAATATAATATACTTGGTGGACATACTTCAAACTAACCTTGCACCTATTTAATCCAGTCGCTTATGATTCCTACAATAATGCAAAAAAATATTCCCGATTTGTCGACATTTATTACTACTGCTCTGATCTCCAGGGTAGCAGCGTGAATATATATAGCCTATAGCCTTCCTCGATAAATGGGCTATCTAACGCAAATTTAATTTTTCAAATCCGACCAGTTGTTCCTGAAATTAGCGCGTTCAAACAAACAAACAAACTCTTCAGCTTTATAATATTAGTATAGATTTTAGTGTTTAATATTGAACTCTACAGAAATGGTTTACTAATTTTTATAATTACTTAGTACCTATATTAGGAGCTAGGAGCCAAATCTAGTAGGAGGAGAATAGGTTCACTCTTTTTTATACCCCTTGGTGATAACGGAGGCCCTTTATATGGGAAAATAATTATGGTATGGTCAGTCAGATTTTATATATTTTTCCCTGAGAGATTACATATAATACCATCCATTTACGAAGTGTTTACTCAATGCCCTACTCTCAGAACATATACTATTATTGGTTCTGTGGTCCTACCCTTTGTAAAATATTTGTGCATTTATGATTGTGGTCTTAAAACAGATATTCGGATCATATGCATTTTATAAATAATTGGGTTTATCTTGGGCACGTTAGCTTGTCTGCCATCTCGGTGGTATAAAACATGACTAACACGGACGAATGCATTTGAAGTATCTACTAAGTAGGTAAATATGTAATCTAGTATTACATATTTATGTACCAAAATAATAATTAATATTAGAGGCCATAAGAAAAATCGGACCCTTTGATCTCTGTGAATTAAAAAACAACAGTGTGTATATAACGTGTTCTGATGTCACGTGACGACGCTATATTTTCTGTCACAGATTTGTAAACAATTAAAGTGACCGCTTGCCATAATAAATAAATTATTAAAAATGATGACTTAAATTTATTTAATAAGCAGCTAGAAGCTGTTCTAACAGAATAAGAGACCTCCATTTTATACTTACGCAATTTGATCTTCATAACTTTAATCACGGATCTAGGCAGCGTGGCGACTTTACCAAATAATCAACTGTGTGGAATTCCCGCCACCAAACTTCACGCCTTTGACATTAGCTGCCAGTTATTGCTATTCACAATTGACATCACAGAAATCTGTAAAATTTATGTAACAAGTATATACAAAATAATTATACGATGATTATTCAAAGACTGCTGTAATGGAAATGAATCGGTTTTATTCTTCAATTCAAAATTGTTTCGAAAATCGATGCGCTTTTGTGACAATTGACAACGACATGCGTTGTCACTTGTCACGTTGATAAATTTTGAAATTTGGAAAAAAAGAATTTAAATCAAGCCAGTAGCATGGCCTTGGAATGCAAACTTTTTAAAACTTTCATCGAGGTTTCATGTTTACTGTAACAATGTGTTTTTATCAGTTTTTATATGCATTATAGGTACAATTTATGTTGAGCCTTTAGTATCTCACTCGTAGTACTACGATATTTCGCCTTTAATTGGAGCAAAACGGTTAAATTTATGTGTTAATCTGTGTTGAGTTAAACTGAACTCTACTAAGGATATTTTGTCTTGTATTTCATGGTACCTAACCATAATTAATAATTCTTTACGATTTTCAGTAAATTTTCTACTCAATATACCTAATAGTCAAAAGTACTCGGATACCCAGACGTGCGTGTATGAAGCGATTGATGAATCTACAAGAAGGGAAAGAAGTATGTATGGATCGCGAAGCCTGGCGATCTGTCCTCTCTGACTACCCCGTCAGGGATACAGCGTGAAGATAGTTAGTTAGTTAATATACCTAATAAATTATTGAATTAAGCTCTAGAAATAGGTATGCAATATTTATTATTGTGTAATTTCTCCCCTCTAACCCTCGAACAACTTGATTACAAAACTATGACTGAGATATGGCAGTAGCATTAGCATTTGCAAAAGTGTCCTGTTTTCTAGGGTCCTATCTACATTAGTACACAATGTATCTGTCCGTTTGTTAGACCAACCACGTTCTGTCGTTCTGTTAAAATTAGCTGACCTGATCGACTCTGTCCGCTTTGTTTTTATATATTAACTATATATTAACAACACATTCTTGAATTTTTATGGTGACTAAAAAAAGCGGTCTCAGTGTTCTGTAAACGATCACTGAGTTACGCAACTTTCAATATGGCTGGTACTCGGATGGGTGACCACTTTGTGGCATTTACATTTGCGAGCGTAGCCACAACCTGCATCTGTCTATTTCAACACGGCAATGGGCTCACCACCTATTACGTGGGACAGAAATCCACACGGTGAAAAGTGGGCATATAATCTGCCTCTGCCTACCCTTCGGGGATAAGGCGTGATGGATATTTTTTTTTACTATTATTATTTAATACGGCATCTCGCAGTTCATCCAAAGTCACAGGAGCGGGTATTCTGGATTTCACCCCACGTTTTAGTAAGTCCCAGACATGTTCAATCGGATTCATGTCATTACTGTGATGTTCACATGATTAAGGTACTCGCGAGTTCGCAGTGCGGTATGAGGCCGAGCATTATCTTTCATCAACACAAAGCCGTCACCGATAAAGGGGGCAAAAGGTACCACGTTTCTTCAAGAACCTTCCTTTTGTATCGATCAGCAGTCAGACTCCCTCCATCGAACACCACTAAGTCCGTGCGAGCTCCCAAACATATCCCCCTCCAAACCATTGTGGACCCTCCGCCGCATGCTATCGTAGTTTCAAAATTTAACTGATTGTATCGTTCCCCTTCACGTCTCCTTAATCTTTGACGTCCATCAATTTGATTTAAACTAAGACTAATGCCGAATTATGCCGGTGTGTGTTTATAATTAGTAGTTATTTAAAACATAGAGTTAATGTAGAAATCTGATATAAAAGCATCCCACGCTTTTTTACAATTAAATTAATTTTCTTTTCATAACTTTATTTTTATTTTATTAAAAGTTATTTTCTGATTTTTAGTTCGATTTGCTATTAAAGCGTGTTTTTTTAAATATCCATCACGCCTTATCCCCGAAGGGGTGGCAGAGGCATATTATATGCCCACTTTTCACCGTGTGGATTCCTGTCCCATGTAATAGGTGGTGAGCCCATTGCCGTGTTGAAATAGACAGACGCAGGTTGTGGCTACCTGCTGTTGAAATTTTCAAGCCGCCCATAAGGCCTTCAACCAGGCTTAACGACTGCCATTTTACTGTCAACCGGGACCAACGGCTTAACGTGCCTTCCGAAGCACGGAAACGCTCGCAAATGTAAATGCCACAAAGTGGTCACCCATCCGAGGACCAGCCATAGTGAAAGTTGCGTAACTCAGTGATCGTTTACAGAACACTGAGACCGCGGGGCCACGAGCGCTTCTTTTTTTTCTTTTAATTATTTTATTTAAATATTGTATTGTCGTCGATCGTTGATAAGTCTACAATGTACAATGTTGTTCTTCAATGTCCCGAACACCTACATGTCCCATGTAGGTGTTCGGGATGGCAGTGCGGTGTGGAAGGTGTGACCATATGTATGAATGTATGTACATCCATAAATTATTACAAACTTTCGCGTTTATAATATTAGTAGGATCGATTGTATACAAAAAAATATATTAAATCACCGTCATTGCATAAATGGGAAAGCAAAACGTAGTAAGTATTAATGCCAGCACACGTGCATCGTCTTCTCTTCTGCAAAATATACGGCTCTGATCTACACGTGATTGGGATTGTAATTGGGATATGAATCCCAATGGCATGTGAGCTCCGCGTAGAAAATAGCTCTTCAGAGAACTCTCCGTCATGTTCCGTAATGTTATAGAGATTGTTGTACACTTCTCTTACAGCTTATGATCTTAGAAGTTTTAATTGGGACTAATCCCACCCACATTCCCATTACTGTGACTCCTGTAAACCAGGATCTACAGCAATGACCAAGATCAAAAAAGTTACACCGAGCTCGATCTCGGTGAAGTCCCAGGAGAAATTAAAAATTTCTTGGCACCCGCATCGAACTTCATCAGAAGTAATTTGAAGGAGTTGTAAAAATAAATTGATCTTATTACTGTACAACATGCTAAAATAAAGACGTAAAGTAAGTATAGTCATTTAATTAATAATATTAAGTAGGTACTTCAATAAAGAAAAATACTATTGGAACAGTCACATAAAAATAGTAATAGTAGTTATCATAGCAAAATTCAATACTCTTCAGCTGCGATCTCTGTAGGGGGGGCTTTTGTGAGGGTTGAGAGGGGGGCTACGGCGGGGGCTGACACGGCGGTGGGGGGCCCGGGGTCTGCCAGTGGGGACTCAGGCCTCTTGTGACTTTTGTCTATCGTATCCGACAAGATTTCTTTCAGAGTCGTCGCTAGAGCCTTCGGATTACCGCTGCTGTCCAACTGCGGACAATTAAACTACATACATTTTAAAGGTGAAACTTTTGATATATTTATTATATATATATATCGTATCGCTGGGACAACTCACACAACGCCATCTGATTCCAAACTAAGCAGAGCTTGTACTATGGTTACCAGATAACTGATAAACATACTTATATATTTTTTAAATTTTAAATAACCTTCGTGCTCATCACACAAAGTTTTATCCGGGGTGGGAATCCAACCCACGACCTCTTGCGTAGCAGTCGGCTACACTCCCACCGCGCCACACAGGCAGTCAATTAAAATTATTTTATATTTTTATTTTATTTATTTTTATTATTTTATTTATTATTTAAAAAAACACCAAATTTGTAGTAGTGTTTCACAGCAGTGTATAATGTTGCAGAAATCTACGACGTAGCATCTTGGCCTACGATCTAGGACTACGATCTAACATCATTTGCAAGGCTACGATGTGCGACGTGACGTCATAGTACCTACGTTATGTTGTGGTTGTGACTTCTAATTTTCTCCTGTATCTTAGCGGTATTTCCAAAACGTCAAAATAAAAATATTAAAATTCTTTCACCGATTTGAAACGGAGACCCTAGAAGAACTGGCATGAAACTCAGTGGGCTTTATAGGGCTTGTAACATCAGTTACTAACTACAATATTTTGGTTGAGTACGTACCTTGATATAGAATACCGGTTATCAGTAGCCTTTTAGGCAAAGCTTTATTGTCTACTTACGTTATGAGATCTTGTCGCAAAATCTACATAGAAAAATCGTGGTACAGTTGCCCAAAAATATGGCTTAATACTGGTAGAGGTTCATTTGAACGTCGTAAACGAACAAGGTCGTTTTTCCCTGACAATATATTTACGTGCCCTAAGTCAAGTATAAATTGCTAACAACAATTCAATTTCTATTGGTAACGTCAACCTTAGCAATAATTTGATCTTAAACTTTTGTCAAAACTCGTAGACTAGTACTATAGTTTGACCACGACCGCTGTACCGCTCACTTCGCACAATTTTGTATGGAGTGGCGATACAGCGATCTTACACGTGTACAAGCCAAATTTATTTGATACTAACCGTGATAACATGGCCGGCAAATCGTTTGTGGACATTTTTTACTTTGTGAGCGGCTTCCCTGACGATCTGTCGCGCAGCGTTGATCTCTGACTCTGGTCTGCCAAGCTCTGAGAGTTTGTTCTGAAGCCTAGTTGCGGCTACCTGATAGAGAATCGCATAACATCAATGAAGATTATTCTACCAGGTGTATATAAAACTGTCTAAGAAACTCTTGCGTAACGGTAGATTTATGTAACTAAACTGGGCAGGTGATTTTAGGGTACGTCATTATCGTTTGGGCTGGCAACATCGTCACTTGCCAGTGAGAGTCTACTCCGCGGCCTGCACTTCAACCGCAAAATAATATAGTTTTTAAAGGGTCGGCAGCGCGAGTGCTGCACCTCTGGTGTTGCAAACGTCCATAGGCTACGGTGACCACTTTCCATCAAGTGGGCCGTATGCTTGTCCGCCACCTCAGTGGTATAAAAAAATGTTATCAGGGGGCTTTTGGACAAATACAAAGAAGATCACTACTACGCAGTACTTTTCTACGCCTATGGTAACAAGTTGTATAACGCTGGCTTCGCGTTCATGATTTGAACCAAAGAATTGGCTCAAAAAACTGCAATCCCGTTTCCATTCATAACAGTTGTTACATTGTAATTTTATGATGTGTTAAATATTTAATTCATCTCATTTCATGGAGCAACCTTTATCCGATCATCCGAACTCGAAAAACCATGGTGCAGACAGGGCAGTTGGAGGACAAGTCTTTTCTTTATCTCAGTTTATTTGTTAAGAAGTATGCATGGATCGCGAAGCCTGGCGATCTGTCCTCTCTGACTACCCCGTCAGGGATACAGCGTGAAGATAGTTAGTTAGTTAGTTTAGTTTTAGTTTATTTCCAAATGCTTTTAAACTCTACTTAGATTTGGAGCATGCGGTCCACTTTTATTTGGCTACTAGGACTGCTCGTAGCAGCCCCTAAAGTTTTTATTTTAGTCAGAGTTGGAAGCAACTGTCGTCTGACCTTCCAACCCCGTTAAGACGCTTACGTGGTTGCCTCGTCCGGTAATCAGCAGATGCAAAGCTAGCAGGTGAGGTCGCTTGAGCCGGGAGATCTTGATGGAGATTACACACCGTTAGTGGAAAAGCAAGGGAGTTACGTAAAAACTAAATATATTTTCTTGCCTCATTGTCGACCTCGAGAGCTACTATCTTCTCCGGCCACTTGACCTGTTTGTTGAATATGTTGGACATTCGCGGGTTCTTCGGGAACCCAACTAATATGAAGCCCTTTGCTTCCGCTTGCTGCAGCATCGCCTCTTTTATGAGGTCCACTGTCATTTGCTGAAAATTACAAAGATGCCATTGAAACGATCATGGCAGATATTTTAATTGGTTTAAAGACTTTTCTTCCATTAATCAATGACCACTTTCCATCAGGTCGTATGCTTAGTATAAAAATAGCGTAAAGCTGGTAGGTAAACCAATAACCAAAAAATGAACTGACTTCAGCTAAGCCACCCGTCAAAAATATCTAGGCCTAAAGTATCTAATTCTTTGATATACAAATATAGACGCTGGGAGTAACCGGAAAGAAGAAGAGGGAACATATAGTATATATTTTGATAACAGAAAAAATCGAGCTACAATGTTGTTCCTCGTGACGGCGGCAACAAACAAATATAAGCTACCTACTACTACGCTGTTACCTCAGGAATATCTTCTTGTGCTTGCAATTTGTCAGCGATTAGTCGACCCCTGGATGTATCCTTCTGCGCCTCAGCCCGCACCAGTTCTCCGGGCCTGATCATTGTGTAGCCTGTGATATTAGACATGGTCTGTGCGACGGTCTGGTTGCCAGCGCCTGGCACTCCATTGACGAAGATCACAGGAAGGTGGCGGATTGGAGTCATGTCATATACTGTGTCCTCCTGCGTGCAGAAGAAAAATCTTCAGGGTCAGACTTGTTAATAAAAGCTTATAATTAGGCATTAATAGTTATTCTTACTCTTATTACTAACTAGCTGAGCAACGCAACTTTGCCCAACCTGCTAAAAGCCCAACCTCCTTGAGCTACCTAAAGAAGAAAGTTAAGTTCTTCGACATTCGGTTAGTAGCCATTCTATCCAAAGAAAAGAAATACCTAACGTCTCTGTCACACACGTGTTAATCTAGATAGAAAGAGAGAGACTTCTTAAATGGAAGAGCTTCTTGAAACACTTGAAATGGTAGAACCGGTAAAAGGCAGTCACGAAGTTTCGATGCTGAGGTTAAAGAATGTAACTAAGGACATCCTTATCTTTATAAAGCGGTTCTAAGGATGTGAGTAGTATCCGACAAAGATTATACAATAGGCACCACTATTCCAAGTTTTCAAGAAATAATACCCTCAATATAGAGGATGCTTTGGGAGTTGGCGAGTATAGTAACGTACCAGTAGAAAGTAGATCGTTGATATGGAGTAAGCAACTATGCAACAAGATGATTTTAGCATCTCAGCATTCTTTTGCTTGGATAAATTTTTAAAGCAATTATTTTGCTAAATTTTTCATATTCTTAAAATGACGGTTAAAATATGGTGGAGAATTTCCAACTTGATTCGATACGGTTCGGGTAGTTCAGGTGGCTAGAACATTGCCCTGGTTAGGCAAAGGTCACGGGTTCAATCCCCGTCTCGAATCAAATTGTCTTTTTCCACTTTATTAAAAATTTATGAAAAATTCTTCTGCTTCTTTGGCTGTTTGGGACAGTTTTTGTTTGGCATTTAATATTCGACATTATTTCGAGCGACCTCCATTAAAACTCCTTTCCTATTTGTTCATTATATAAGCTACACACGTTGCAAAAAACAACAACTTTCCTTCAACTTTACGCCTTCAATGCTTTAAAGTGAAGGACTTTTCACATATTGCTCATACTTAGGAATCCGTACCAGGACCACTTAGGTACTTGTCGGTCGGCGTTTTGCCGTCATGGCGACACGTGGTATCAGTTTAAAACATATAAAAATCTAAATCTCTTACCTCCACATTTTGCCTAGAGAAAACACAACCCATTATGTTGCCACGCAACTTTACGTTTTGTTTTAAATCGATGTAAAATTAATTATTATAATCCTCAACAAAATTCAAGTAAAATGACATCTCCAAATAAATGACAGTTGTTTGAATGCACCCCTAGATCAATGACGGTTTTCGAATTATTTTAAAAAAACAGACAGTAACAGTAGAAAAATTACAAGAAGGATTTATGTCATACCTATCTTTACGCTGTATCCCTTACACACATATCTATACTAATATTAGTTGACGCCCGCAACTTCGCCCGCGTAGAGAAGTTTTCCCGTTTCCGTTTCCCACAGGAACTTGTTCCGGGGATAAAACGTAGCCTATGTCCGTCTCCTGGCTCTAAGCTACTTCCCCACCAATTTTCAGCCAAATCGGTACACCCGTTGTTGAGTTATAAATAGTGTAACTAACACGACTTTCTTTTATATATTTAAGATTATAAAGCTGAAGAGTTTGTTTGTTTGGTTGAACGCGCTAATCTCAGAAACTACTGGTCGGATTTCTAAAAATATTTTTGTGTTAGATAGCCCATTTATCGAGGAAGGCTATAGGCTTTATATCATTACGCTACTACAATGGGGAGCAGAGAAGTAGTCATAAATGTCGACAAACCTGGCATTTTTTTATGCATCATTGTAGAATTTATAAGCGACGGGATTAAATAGGTGCGACGGGAGGTCGAAATATTCAACGGGCGAAGCTGTGGGGGTCATCTAGTCCCTTATACGATCCATGCATACTTCTTTTGCTCTCTGCAGATTCATTAACTGCTTAATACTGGGTATCCGAGTACTTTTGACTTTTCCGTTTTTTGCAATCTGTGGTCACGTGGTCTTCATATGCAAGTCTCGGCCTACCCTGACACCTTCTACCCTCTACTTTGGCGCAATACGAGTATATATTCTTCGTCAATCGTCCTTACTTATTCGTTCATTTATGTTATAGCCAACCTAATACAGTTTAGAATGCCCAACAGCAATCTAAATCTTCATTTAAAGAAGAAGAAGAATGACTATCTTGGTGGTACCTATATTGCTAGAAGCAGAAGGTCCAGCGGCTCATACAGAAGCACCTCAACTTGACTTAAAATCCTGCCTGGCTCTTTCAAATTTCCTATACGAGTACATTCTTTATATCTTTAGACGATAGAATTTCTTTTTTCCGTAGTAGCATACAATACGGTCGGCCTTATGATGGGTGACCGCTTGTGCCATATCTTCAGAAGGCTTGTTACGCCATTGATTTAAGTTGTCAGTAACTTAGCAGTAGTTAATTTAAATTAAAGACCTTATGACCATGACGTAACATGCCTATAAAATGGCACAAAATATAACAGGCGGAAAGTGGTGGTTTATTTACCCATTCGAGTAAAAAGACATGACTGAACATGTCTTTTTATTCGAATGTTTGACATGTATGAAAATATATATCTACCTACAATAACTCGACTTCGACTTCGACTGAAAGACATGTATGAAAATATATATCAACCTACAATAATTCCTACATTGCACCATGAAAGTTCTCGAGACGATAGGTATACTCAACAGCCCAATTTCAACCGTGAGAAGAATGATAATAAAGTACCCAAGGGGACAGGCACCTTTATGGGTTTGGGGATAAGATAGCAGTCGCTACTCACCAAACCAAAAGTCCTAGCAGCCAATCAAAAATAGACCCCAGGGACTAAATCCAGGTAGCGTTTGGAAGTAACTGGGAATACACTAAGATGAAGAAGAAAAAGATGCCCATGCTTAGCAGCTTCTTTCCAGCTATTCTCTTCGGCATCTCATGTATGTTCTTTTGCAGAAATTATATTTTCCTACTTGTAAATAATTCGTGAATTTTGAAATTAAATTTGTTAACCCACGTTGACATCACTACATATTATAAAACAAAGTCGCTTTCCGCTGTCTGTCCCTATGTATGCTTAGATCTTTAAAACTACGAAACGAATTACGATGCGGTTTTTTGTAATAGTTAGTGTGATTCTTATAGAAGGTTTTTATGTATAATTTGTTACGTTTTATATACATTGACCAAACTATAACGATATTTGTTGGGGATGTCGGAAGAAATAAGCCGTCTGGGAGCTTTCAACAAAAGCGCCGCCTAAACCCTTTGATATACATAAAAAATAATGTATGGTGCAATTGTGTATCTAATGTAGTTCTACAAAAAAGTCCGCAACGATGTATGTCTATCTCATGAGAATAACATACTATATCCATTTTGATACTTTAAAAACTATCAATTAAAAAGCTGCAGTAATTTGAAGGCTATTTACACAAATATGCTATTAATCCTTATCATTTTTACTACGTTTGTTGGCTTCAGCATTTCATGGAGATTATTTTGTCCCTTTACACCTTGCAAATTAAATGAATATCTTACGAGTTGTCGCGGGCGTCGGTAGGTAGGTACTGAAAAGCGGTGAAGTAATCAATGAATTTGGAAAATGTTCATACATTATTGTGAATGTGAAATTAATAAACAACGGGATTAAATGGGTGCCACGGGGTTCGTAGTACGTCACGGGCGAAGCCGGGTGGGACAGCTAGTAGAAAGAATAAATATATTCAACAGAAGTTAAACAAAATATAATTGCAATTGGTTCACGGGCTAACCGACTGCAACTTTGCTGACCACAATAGATTTACTATAGCGGAGAGGTTCCGTTGATTATTTTTCTTCACAACTGAAATGTCGTCATCAAGTCATCTTGATTCAACATCACTTCAATTACGCCGTTATCCCCGAAGGGGTGGCAGAGGCATATTATACGCCCATATTTCACCGCGTGCATTTTTGTACACGATACAGGGTAGTGAGGCCTTTGCCGTGTTGAAATGGACAAGTGCAGGTGTTCGTTCATATCAAAGTGCTTTCTCTGTAATACGAGTTTACCAACACTAAAAGACTTCGGCCCCAATGAACGTGGGCGGGAATATGGTGGGTGGGCAGCTCGCCTTCCTTAGCGAAGCAAGCCCAAGACGGCGGCGGGACGTGAGAATTTTACGCACATCTCACGTTCAAAAAGCGAGATACCACCCGAATCATAAGCAAAGCTGCGTCGGCCAAAATCTGTTGGAAACCCTGGGATATTCTTCCGAGGAGGCTACGTAGGTAACAAATGTCTGGCCATGTCAGCCCCGCCGGGTCCCGGTAAGAGGGGAAGACCCAAGAAGTGCTGGCTTGACGTCGTAAGGGATGACGTGCGTGCCAATGGTCTCACTACAGGGGATGCCGATGACCGTGCGAAGTGGAGGAGAAAATGTAGGAAAGCGGACCCCGGGCGTTGCGAGACGCAACTGGGACAGACGCTCGGATGATCATGATGATGATGAGGCACACCGGGCGCCCGGCACTAGACAGATAGTTAGTGTTTGAGTAGTTTTAGCAGGTATGCGAAGCCGCGGTAATAGCTAAAGTCTGTCGGAAATCTTGGGACCTCATTTCGAAAAATTACCTGGGGCGTCCGGCCCTAGACTAGGTTGGGAATGTAACACACATTCCCCACCTAGTCGGTTCAAGTTCAGTAAAACGTCCTGATTACTACCCATTAAATAAGTACAACTAACGTCCAAGGATAAATAGATTTAACAAAGATTATGAGTTAATCATCTTGTCATACTGATGCTGACATGATATACTACATTGAATAGAAATTATAGGAAACTGGTAATTTGTGGTCGATTCTCACACCGCAAGGCAACAGTTCTCAAACTTTTATATTGATTCATATGGCAGAGTTCAGCAATCTCTCAAAAAAAAGGGTTTCTGTTTGTGATTTAGGTCCACTTTAATTCATAATTATTTATTTGCCTTAAATGGGGTAGGTACATAGCATTTTGAGTAAGTTTTACATAAGTACATAGTTTTACATAAGCACCGGCCCATTCAGCCATATAATATAGCATGCAAACTTAAAATCAAATATTATTCTTTGTATCTTACACAACACGTTTTTTTTTTGTATATTGCATAACGTTGCTTTCCCTGAATACCGCAAGCGATATTCATTATTAAATAGGTTTGGGAATCGCTGATATACTGTATCAATGAATAAACTTGGCAGAGACTGCGATGTTTCAATGATGTGTGAATTGCTGCGGCGGATGCACTGCAAACGCAAAGTTTGAGTTTCAAAAGTTGTCTTGTGATTAATTTATAAATGTTTCATTTCGTGTTACTGTGATGACTTGATGAAATGTTTTTTTATTATCACTTACCAACTAATCATCTTCTCTCGTGTAAAGTGCATCCGGGTAATAAAATTATAATATGTTGGAAATCAATTTAGGGCGAAATATAACAATTTTATATCGTTTCTTTTATGTACTGTGTTCTCTTTTGTGCCAAATAAATAATAATAAAAATAAATCTAACACTGGAATAATTTTATTCGTGTCTAGTTATTAATGAAATAATATTAGTTATTATCAGAATTCATGTTAAATAGGTAGAACATTCTAAATAGACATTATATATGGTAAATAATTTTTTTAGACAAAAAAATATTTTTTTTTGCTACATATTAAGAAAAAAAATAATAATGTCTCCAACACAAAATACTTTGATATCATGTATAATCGTAACAATTTTACAAATGGCGACTACTAATTCAATTTGTTCCGTCGACTCGCCATTAGTTCCAGTTCCACTCAAATACCATCTCGTAGAGAAATGCTACAGATCCAAAATCGGGATTGCCGCTAAAGACAATACTACATCATTAAGCAATTGCTTAGCTCTGGGAATCAAAAAGAGAGGTTTGGCTGTCAACTTCAGTCCTCCAGAAGCTTGGGATGAGAGCAATGGAACTTTGCAATACATGTGTGAAGTTCTGAAGTGTGCTGATGTCGATGGAGGACCATCTTTGGTGAATGATACTGGATATGATTATTACAGTCTCTATGCCAAGCCAATACGTGAGTATACTGGAATGCACGTGGCTCCAATGTTCAGGAAACGATCATTGCATTAAGCCGCTTAAGCTACGGTCGGTGTTAAGATGGGTAAACGTTTGTGGCATTTACAATTACGAGAGATTCCCTGTTACGGAAGGCTCGTTAAGCCGTTGAACCCGGTTGACAGTTATATGGTAGTTGTTAAATAAAGTTGAAGGCCTTGTGGGTGGATGACTTACAAATTTTCGGCAGATGAAACCCACAGTCTGTTCCTGTCTGTTTCAACACGACAATAGTGTTGACAGAGCGAGTGTATGACCTATGTTGCAAATGTCCATAGGCTACGGTGATCACCTTCAATCAGTTGTACCACCCATAATTATTGTCTGCCACCGCAGTAGTAAAAAAAAGATATCGAACGAAAAAACTTGAACTGTTCTACTTATTTACTTTCCTTTCTTCAAAGGTTATGGCACATATTTAATATGCATCTCGGATAATTGAGTACAATACTTATTTGAAGATTTTTCATTCAAGATGTAGTAAGCTCCATCAAGTGCCATCAATCAAATATACTTAAATATGATGCGCTCGTGGTCCCGCGGACTCAGTGTTCTGTAATGGATCACTGCGTTAAGCTACTTTCGCTGTGGCTGGTCACGGATGGGTGATCAGTTTGTGGCATTTACATTTGCGAGCGTTTCCGTGCTTCGGAAGCATGTTAAGCCGTTGGTCCCGGTAAAGTCAACAGTTCGCCTTCACAATTCTATATAATAACCTATTGAGTGGGACAGGAATACACATGGTGAAAAGTGGGCTTATAATATGCCTCTGCCACCTCTTCGAGGATAAGGTGTGATAGATAAATAATAATAATTCATCTTGGTGTATTTCCAGTTACTTCCAAACTCTACCTAGATTTGGAGTCTGGACCAACTTTATTTGGCTTTTGACCATCACCTCTGCCCTCCTCCTCTGCCTCGTTGTTCGGGAACCAAAAGGAGAGGGTGGGTTTAGGTTGAAGAGCTCTTCAGACTTAGGTACTCCTGTTTTTTTTCATCTACAGCTCCCGTGAACACGACCTGCGTCCCAGCACTTGGAATGTTCTTTCTAGTCAATAAAAGACGTAACTATACACTCGGAGCTAGAGAGTGTAAAAATATAACAGCTACACCAGCTGATATTACCAGCGAGCAGCGGACGGATGCTCTTGCGCAGCTATTGGCTGGAGCAGGTGTCTCTGCAGCGTTTGTAGGTTTAAGAAGCAAAAACGGCAGTACTTTTCTTAGTTCTAACGGTCAGTTGAAATATTTCATGTGTTTACTCGACTGTGTGTGTATAGGTCTTATCTAATTAGTAAATATTTAGTTAGATTATGTATTACGGCGCTAGTAGGTGGCCCATGAAGTTGTTACTTCGCCCCTTAGTCAGCATGAGCAAGACTTGCATGTAGGACTATAAATGCACCGATGAAATGGCCCTGAAAATATGGACTCTGAACCACCCATAAACTACATAATAATAATAATTAACTACTTGATAATACAATACTAATCTTTAAACATCTGAAAATGGATTTCGAAATTCAAAGCAAATTTTAGAAAGCAATCAGGAATAAACTCCTATTATAAAATGATGATTCTTGGTATAAATAGGTTCTTTATCTTAGTGCCTACTTAAATAGGCGTGATTGTGTGTATGTTTTAATAAGGTTTTACAAGTTGAAAACTCATATATTATTAGTATATTTTGAAACTTGTAGTGCACTTCAATCATCTTCTTCGTCATAGCGTATTAACATTGCTTCCAAATCCTACAGGGTTTCGAGCCGGGGATCCATTTTTATATTATTATTTTGATTTTCGGTATTGCTGAAAGATACAACGGCAATTGAACTCTATACCATTTATTGACTTCAATGAGCCCTACGAGCCAACGCCTAGTCCGTTGTTCAACAAGATTGAAAGTTGCCTTGGGTCCTGAAGGTCTTGGTAATGCTCCAGTTCACTTCAGTCAACAGTACAAAGTGCTTAACATATTCAGCCGCCATTTCAATTTCGCAGGCGACGCCCTGGATTGTACGAATTACCGAGCGTGGGCTCCTGGTCACCCCAAAAGGTATCGAAAGAAGTTTGATTGTGTTCTCATCACACATCGCCGCACCTGGCAATCCACGTCCTGCAAGAAAAGCTACCCTATGCTGTGCGAATTGATTCCTGGAGGTCCATATAAGAGAGGTTCCATATTTGCTTCCAGAAATGCAATCTTTAAAGGTTAGTTTCACGTACATTACGATTATCTCCAGGCAAATAAAAGTACTCATCTAATGCAATGCTTGGTGTTTCTGATGATTGATGGATGAGGTTGAGAGGTCAAACGGCAGTCACTCTTGACAATACCTAAACCCTAACAGCCAATGAAAGCGGATTTCGAACTCAAGGATGAGATATTGACTGCAATCGAAACTTATAGGGCCATATTATAGAACGTTATTTAATACTCAAGAAACGCTTGAGTTTTGTTTTGCCTTATAAATACTACTCTCAAGGATTTCTTCAGTATTGAGTAACGTTCTAAAATATGGCCCTTAGGTTCGATATTAAAAAATTCTAATAACGCCATGAGGTAGTGTAAGTGGAGTACAAGTGGAGTCTGGCGTAGCAAATTAATATACAATACATTTTTTTTATTCTAGTGGTAAGATGAACACTAGAAGTTCTCACTGATTATGGGACCGTATTTGAATTCGTACGTTTTCCTTCTTACGGGCAGGTTACCGTATCTGTACCTACCAGCAACTCATTTTATAAAAAGTAGTTATGTTATTTTTAAATTTAAATATCAACTTGGCATGGATACGAAATATTAAAAAGATCGTACAGAACTAACATTCGATGTAAGTGTAATAATGGTAACCAGGACCAAGGGCTTAACTTATCCTAGTATCAATCATTTCATTTTATAAATTATCATTTGCAGAGATGTCAAAGGCTCTCAAGGTAACACTGAGGGCCACAGTCAAAAGTATTAACTACTGAAAAAGTGACCTTGGCCTCAATCTTAGGACATTGTCATAACTTTCCATCAGGCTGGCGTGTTCATTTTACATATATCCAAACATCCTTTCCCAGACAGAGGCATACTATATACCCACATTTCACCGTGTACATTTTTGTCTCACGCAACAGGTGGTGAGCCCAATGCCGCGTTATAATGGACAGGCGCAGGTTCTGGCAACCTGCTGTTGAAATTTCTCAAACCGCCCATAAGACCTTCAACTTGGCTTAACGACTGCCATGTTACTGACAACCGGGACCAACGTGCCTTCTAAAGCACGAATACGCTCGCAAATGTAAATGCATCGCATCCGCGATCAGCCATAGCGAAAGTTGTTTAACGCAGAGATCGTTTACAGAACATTGAGTAAACGCTCCCTTTTGATGATGATTTTTTCTATTGATGAGCTGTTCATTTTGATGAACTTATAATAAAATAAATAAAAAATTATAAAGAATTTCCTTTTTTTTAGAAACTGTGGTCGAACAATATGAAGAACCGTAGTTTGGCTAAGTCGTCATTATTATCAACATCAAAAAAACAGGGCAATGAACAGTTAATTAGTAACATATCACCCATGAAGAGGTATAACCAATGCTACTTAATTCTTTAATGGTAGCCAAATTCATAATCAAGTGCAGTGAATGTAAAAACTTTTGTAAAATAAACTTATCTGTAAATCGGCTAATGTTTGAATATTAACTGAATTTAGTTTGATTTTAGAGTAACTAGAGGACTATGCGCGGGAACAGTGACCAGTGCGGACGCTTGCTGTATATTATTTTCTAAAACTAGTGCATTTATCTTGTTTTAAGTGCGGGAGTGGTTTCTTGGACATAAAAGTTGTGTTAACGTGCTATAGTGATAGACAATGATATATGCAGTGAAATGCTATTTTCTATCTTGCGAGGAGAGTCCGCTGAAGGCCTCAGTATAAGAACAACCATTATACTGAGGGCAAGGATCAGGTCCTAGGACTGAGGACTCGACATCGACAAGGACTGGACAGGAATTAATTAGAATATTAGATTGAAGAAATATGATATAAAAAATAAGATTTGCTAAAAGGTCTTCGTAACCAGGCCATAAAATAATAATAAAAAAAATAGATTAACCTACGAAAAATGCGTGTACTTAGACTAAGACTAACAATGAGAATAACCCAGACGGCGCTGACGTTAATTTGCGCTGTTGCGGTTGTGGTATGCGTGTGACAGCTCTATCTTTGTCTAACTCTATGAACCATCGTACGGGTACAAGTGACAGCTGATGTAAATTTGACAACGTCGCACCGTACATGTGAATCGTGCCGGCAGTGTTCTAACAACTTACACCAAAACATTGCGCTTTGGTATTGTTATCACCTAATTAAAGTGGTAAATGTGATATTAATTAGTCTTTAAATATGAAAAACCCGAGTTATGGCGTGTGCAGCGTTGTTTTGTTCTTCAAGATCAACTAAAAAATGCTTAGAAATCCCACAATTGTCATTTCATAGGTAAGTTTTAATCGACCAATATATCGCTAATAAACTTGAGTTTTGATTCCAAAATACATAAAACGCAAAGTGCAATATATTCTCAGCATGGTTATCTAATATTTCATTAGTTGAATATCAAGTTTTATATCAATAATTTAACACCGAATTAAGCCTTACTTTAGACGTGATTCGAAGAGATGGGGGTGTATCAAAATGTCATTTAATATCGATATCTATACCTAACGTTATTATTTCCTAAATTTCTAGTTTCCTTAAATGGCCAGTAATAAGGAACGCCTGAATCAAGGCTATAAGGCGAGAAAATTGGGATCCTTCTAAATATTCCAAGTTATGTTCAAAACATTTTGAACCATCAAGGTACATTTCTGGTTTAAAATTAAAATAACTAAAGTCGGATGCAGTACCTACTATATTTGAGGGATACCCTGAATGCTATGAACTAGTAAGCTTAAGCTAAGCTTATAAACCATTTATTAATAAGCAAGAATAATACTTTGTCATATTGTAGTACTCGGAGAGAGAGTTATACAGCACAAAGAGGTGCAGCCTCCGGACCTCCCTCCGAATCAGGGACTAGTGCCACCGGTAACGCCTGGAGAAGTCCTGACTGCGCTTCGCCGCATGAAGAATCGGAAAGCTGTCGGACCCGATGGAGTCCCCATCGAAGCCTGGAAGGCGATGGGTCCTCGCGGTGTGGGCATCTTAGTAAACCTTTTTAACCGCATACTCCTCAGCGGGCAGATCCCAAACCAATGGAGACTGAGTATTATTACTCCAGTCTTCAAAGGTAAGGGGTCAGTGCAGAAGTGCGGGAGCTACCGCGGTATTAAGGTGATGTCACACACCATGAAGATCTTCGAGAGGATTATAGACTCTCGGATCCGGCAGGAGTGCACTTTCTCGGAGTGTCAATATGGGTTTCGCCCTGGTTATGGGACCACGGACCCTGTTTTTGCCCTGAGGGTTGTCGCAGAGAAATACAGGTCGAAGAACACGCCTCTGCACTGTTTGTTTCTAGACATGCAGAAGGCCTTCGACTGTGTTCCTCGTGCGATGATCTGGTGGGCACTGCTGTCCAAAGGGGTTCCAGAGGTCTATATTGACACTATCCGGGACATGTACTGTGACTCCGATTCAATGGTTCGGACTGCTGTTGGCGACACGAAACCCTTCCCTATCACCGTCGGGGTACACCAGGGTTCTGTCCTTAGTCCGCTTCTGTTCAGTGTAATATTAGACGAATTGTCGGACAGCATCAGAAACCCACATGAGCAGCCTCCATGGTTGCTCATGTATGCTGACGATATTGCGCTGGCAGACGCGGACAGGGGCAGATTGGTGCGACGTGTAAAGGCGTGGAAGGAGACGCTTGAGAACGGCGGTCTGAAACTAAATGTGGCGAAGACCGAGTACTTGGCACTAAACTCGACAGATCCCACATCCGTCCGCATAGGCGGTGATTTAGTCGAGCGCACGGACCAGGTTAAATACCTGGGATCTGGTTTTCACACGTCCAGTGACATCGATTGCGATGTCAAGTCACGCATTGCTGCCGCGTGGGCCAAATGGCGGGAGATGACCGGTGTCATTTGTGACCCTAAAATGCCGATCCGGTTGAAGGGACAGGTCTACAAAACCATTATTAGACCTGTTCTTTTACATGGCAGTGAGACGTGGCCGATATTGGAGCGACACAAGCAGGAGCTGCGTGTCACGGAAATGAAGATGCTGCGGTGGATGTGTGGGGTCACGCGGATGGACCGCGTGAGAAACTCTCGCATCCGCGGCAGCCTTCACGTCCGTGACATTGCAGACAAGTTGCAAGAGTGTCGCCTTCGTTGGTATGGTTACGTCTTGCGGCAACCGCCGGGCTACGTAGGTAACAAATGTCTGGCCATGTCAGCCCCGCCGGGTCCCGGTAAGAGGGGAAGACCCAAGAAGTGCTGGCTTGACGTCGTAAGGGATGACATGCGTGCCAATGGTCTCACTACAGGGGATGCCGAAGACCGGGCGAAGTGGAGGAGAAAATGTAGGAAAGCGGACCCCGGGCGTCGCGAGACGCAACTGGACAGACGCTCGGATGATGATGATGATAGTACTCGGAGAGAAACAAAAGTTCTATTTGTGGAAAGCCCATGGTAAGAATAAGAAAATAATTCATTTACTTGTCCAATTAATTGTACATGTACAAAACAATTACTGAAGCTGCAGAAAGCAAACGAAGTATGTATGGATCATGAAGACGGCGATCTGTCCTGTCTCACTACTCTGTCGGGGATACAGCATGAAGATAGATAGATAGAACTACTTTGAAATTGTATTGGTATACAATAGGTCTGCTTGAAGGGCAAGTATGGTGATCATTACACATATTACCATATAAAAACAATATGTAAACAGTTGTGTGTTGTAAAACTGATATCGCAACTATTCAATGAATGTGTTTTTGATGACTAGTATAATTATTTTTTTAAAATACATTATATCTTGATTTAGTTATTTAGAACTTCTTGCATAACTATGTACACAGGCAAATGTAATGCGATAGGCATTCTTCTCTATTCAACCATAGGTGATGCAGAGATGAAGTTGGTGCAGTATTGTGTAGGAGAGAAATTAAACAAATTAATACTGATTTAAATAAAAGTAATGAAATATATATTAACATTATTTATACATAAATAAATAATATACATACATTCATAAATAGCAAATATTATATTTTATTTTTGAATGTAAACAGGGTCATTTGTAAAACACCAGCAACTTGCTAGGACTAGGTAGCTAACATCATAAAAAAAAGTTCAATGATCTTTTTATATTTTTTTTTCATATTTCACTTTCATTTCATGTACTAATTGACTTACACTACTACGCAACTCGTGAAAATCACAGAGAATGAGGGTGGGCCTTGTGGGACTACCCGTTTTGTAACGAATTGCCAAAAGTGCTACCTTGGCTATCCACAGTGTTTTACAAATGACCCTGTATATATTATTTATGTCTCAGTTAAAATATATGTACGTTTAGACATTCCAAACGCTCATTCATATATTTATATTTTGTTACCATAGGAACTATTACTTATGATGCATTCTACATAAGGAATATACTAGTAGATCATAACCATGTGTAGTTTGTAACTCAATCTTTATGTCTATCATCGTTAGTATGTCTTACCAGCTTTTCTATATTCTTTACAAAATACAAGTCGTGTACAAAATGTGGGCGAATATATCTGGTATATTCTTTTATAATATTAGTTATAAAACCAAGGAATTTCATTTCCTACAATGATTACAATTGCCTTCCGGTTGTTCTTTGTGCTTTGGTCTATATCAGTCAGAGTGTTTGTCGATGTAAGTACAATACAACAGAGTTTATAATACCAATCAATAATTTAATAAATAAAAATTTATTTGAATTTCTTGAAAGTGTTTCATTTTACTGATTGTACTAAATGCTGAAGCTGTGAAAAGGGACACAAGCTGGGTCTGGACTGGGTCACACAGCCACGGCCGACGAGTCCCGTATAAGGCGAATAAGGGTAGACAGTATAAGGGAGGCTTTTATTTCAGGGCTGTGCCGCAGACGGTGAATACATATAAGTTAATGTGGCATAAACGCATTGAGAATTATGAATATTAAGTTGAAACTTAAGACGAAAACAATCTTTGAAATATTCCAACTGTAATTTAGTAAAAATAGTGTTTGTAGCACTTAATTATGGTCTATTTCAACACGGCAATGGGCTCACCACCTATTACGTGGGACAGGAATCCACACGGTGAAAAGTGGGCATATAATATGCCTCTGCCACCCCTTCGGGGATAAGGCGTGATGGATATTTTTTTTTTTTTTAATTAAGGTTATCTTAAAATATATAATCTCATCCATATGCGAGATTTCTCTTTCAGATGCAAGAAGTATTAGTAATTTTATTGCTTTTGTAAGCACTTTTCCGATCTTAAACAGCTTATAACCATGTAGATATAACTTGTTCTAGTACCGGATGTGAACTGACTAACTGACTCGCCATAACATCAGAACTTTGTGTAAACACTTATTCAACCTACTGAGATTTTGCTGTCTCGCCACTCTACTCGGTAGCTATAGTTTGATCACGACCGCTGTACCGTTCACTGCGTACAAAATTGTACGCAGTGAGCGGTACAGCAGTCGTGGTCAAACTATAAGCTATAAGACACGTTGAGTCATTATTCTCGCGTGCTAGTACATGGTAGTCGTTAAGGTTTTTAGGGTTTATAGGCGGTTTGAAGGTTTTTTAGGCGGCTGGAAAAATTTCAACAGCCCCTGCTGTTAAAATTTTTCATGCTTTTAAATCACAACCTACACGCTAATATACAAACTAAGTACAACTGCTGAAATGTGTACGTATTATATGCATCTGCCTTTTTCTCTTTGGAGAATCAAGGTTTGTAGACATCCACTAGAAACCAATGTGAAAAAGAACACAAAAGTTATAATTAGCCACAGTCTTATTATATCGCTATCATCCCAACACTACTTACACGCACAGTGACATTATTGACATTTGCACACAAACAAAAAACGACACGCGTCTTCGATGTATAGCTCCGTCTAGGTTATTATTAGTCTAAGTGCGTGTATAACTACTGCTTAAATTGAGAAACAAAAATGGCGCCTTTCGGTAGTGCTGCCCTATTGTATACGAGTATAGATTAAGTAGTATATATAGTGCTGCTCTATTGTATATAGATTAAGTAGTATTATATTTAAAAGATGAAGTTAGAATATAGTGCCCGGGTTTTGACCGGAGATAATTTAATGCTTTTAATTTATAGTATGTTTTCGTGGTTCGTTGATACGTCGAACACCTATTAAATACGACTCACACTATGTTTGATGCGTTTATTGATAACTGCACTTGGTACATTATTGTAATATTTACAAGAACTATATATAAGCTAAGAACACTACTCTACAAGTCGGCGTATATAACAGATCTTAGTATAGATTAACAAGTAACATAATAATAGGCCAAGAACCACAGATAATCTATTAGTCATTCTCAGAATATCTATCTCGACTCTAATGGCGAGATTGGGAACTAAACGTCATGTCGCCACAAATTCATCAAATTGTCAAACTCTTACCCACTTGAAATGGCAGGAATTTAATTTTATGAATTTCTAAGGATCTGGAGTTACTAAACATTATAGAAATAGGTACACGGAAAGGTAGTAGCAGTGCTACATAAAAGGTAATGATATCGCCTATCAAGTAAGATTTAGTCATCAGTAGATAAAGTAACTGTCATGACAGAGAAATGTCATATCATGTAAAACTGAAGTTATAAGAAACTTCGTTAAAAAATAGTTAAATTTACCAATTTTTTTAAACTCTTTATAAAAGCTAGCTCCATAAACGTACTTTGTATTGTTTGTTGATACATTTTGAAATTATCTAAAAAACAATACAAAAATTACTATTTTGATGGCAATCAAGATTGTGTACATTTAACCAATGTCATATTTAAACTACAGTTCCTGAAGTTTGCCCCCCAAATGGTAATATTAATATAGTTTTATTAGGTTTTAATGTCGAAAATACTATTTTCATACACCAAGGATTGGCATGATATTCCTGCTTTTTATACACACTACAATATAAATCACAAAGGAGAATAGATATCCTGTTTAATTAATTAAGTTTTAATTAAATTCATTCCAGACAACTAACTGCAACGTCTACCTCCCTTGCCAGCCCATGCCTCTGTCCTCTGTCCTCCACCCCCATTGTCGAACACTTTCTTGCTTTGCCTTGTTTATACATTGAATCAAAAATAAATAACTTTTAATTGACATCGACAAAATATTAGACTTCACTAGATATGACTAATACTAAATAATAAGAAAATACAAATACTGAAGATAAGGATGTATGGACTAAGTTTCCTTTGCCTGCCCATGATGGGCGAAGACAACTAACAAACAACAACAACATGATACTCCCTCCCTTGCCTCGACCCCCTTTGTCTTGTCTATCACTTTCTTGCTCTGCCTTGTTTACATAGGTACCTAGTGAATCAAAAATAAATAACATATTGCTGTAAACAAATAATATTATGGGGCAGGGTAAAAGTCAATTTACTGAGGAAGAACTACAAGACTACGAGGTAATTCGAGTATGAACCTAAGGCAATTCGTATTAGATGTTCATCCTTGACTCATATATTATAATTTTTTCAATTACAGGATCTCACTTACTTTACGAAAAAAGAAGTACTGTAGTAAGTATAACTGTCGGTTTTCTTTAGTTTAGGATTTTTTTACTAATGGTGATGTTTATTGTGATACAATCAAATCAGAGTATCGCAGTCTACAATGATTGGGGCAGCAATAGAGTCTACTGCTGCCCTTATCATTTTGGAAGGGCGGGGATTTTGTGCCACACTTTGTGTGTTGGTACAGGGTTATGTTTTGATATCTCCTACTCTTCACCATGATATGCACATTAATATGATGTATGAGTAAACAATTTGTTTGATTACTGCTCTGCTGCCCAGAGCAATCCAACACAAAAAGGTTTTTTCAAATTCGACCAGTAGTTTCGAATCATAGATTAGCTTGTTCAAACAAACTCCCCACCTTACATATTAGTATACATACATACATACATACATATTGTCACACCTTTATCCCCGAAGGGGTAGGCAGAGGCATATTTAACGCCCACGTTTCACCGTATGCATTTCTGTCCCACGTAACAGGTGGTGAACCCATTGACGTGTTGAAATGGACAGGCGCAGGCTGCATCAACCTACTGTTGAAATTTTTTAAGCCGCCCATAGGGCCTCCAACTTGGCTTAACAACTGCCATTTTATTGGCAACCGGGACCAACGGCTCAACGTGCAACAAAAAGGCTAAAAGGTCTTATGTGCTAGACACTAATTAGCACAGATGAAAATGACATACGTTATCTTGGTAGGAATCAATGGACTTACCCTTAAATACACTTTGTCCTATTTTCAGCAACAGCTACTTATTATATGAACATTTTTGTTTTCAGTGCCCACCAGAAGTTCAAAGCATTAGCCCCTGAAAAAGTTGGGCACAACAAAAATGCAAAACTACCCATGGCAAAGATATTACAATACCCAGAATTGAGAGTGAATCCATTTCGAGACAGAATATGCAAAGTGTTCAGTTCAAGTAATGATGGAGACTGCACATTTGAAGACTTTTTGGATATGATGTCTGTTTTCAGTGAAATGGCACCTAAGGCTGTAAAAGCTGAACACGCTTTCAGGATATTTGGTAAGCTGCAGAATACTTTTTATACCACTTAAGTGGCGGACAAGCATACACACCTGATGGAAAGTGGTCACCTTAGCCTATGGATTTTTGCAACACCAGGGGTGCGGCACTCTGCTACCGATCCTGTAAAACCTTCTTAAGATTTCTTTTGAAGGACCCCATTCTGTAAATGTTAGTTTTGGCTCTAAACCTAATTAATGAAGGCAAGCAGTTACAATTCAGCTACTGTAAGATTCCTTTTGTCTGTATTTGACGAAATCGTTGAGCCCGTTCAGTGCAGTGTGCCACACAAAAATTGATTCCTTTGTGATTTCTATTTCACTTATAATCTCTCACACAGCATAACATGGTGCTGATACACAAATGTTAGGAGCATAAATTTTCACTGTAGTCGGGGTTATACAGTTCAACTGACCAAACTGTAAATTATTACAGTTTGACTAGTTAAATAAATAAATAAATATCCATCACGCCTTATCCCCGAAGGGGTGGCAGAGGCATATTATATGCCCACTTTTCACCGTGTGGATTTCTCTCCTACGTAATAGGTGGTGAGCCCATTGCCGTGTTGAAATAGACAGATGCAGGTTGTGGCTACATGCTGTTGAAATTTTTCAAGCCGCCCATAAGGCCTTCAACCAGGCTTAACGACTGCCATTTTACTGGCAACCGGGACCAACGGCTTAACGTGCCTTCCGAAGCACGGAAACGCTCGCAAATGTAAATGCCACAAAGTGGTCACCCATCCGAGTACCAGCCATAGTGAAAGTTGCGTAACTCAGTGATCGTTTACAGAACACTGAGACCGCAGAGCCACGAGCGCTTCTAGTTTGACTAGTTGAATCTGACAAGGTCATATGATCTATTATGAAAAACAGTGCTGCAATATCAGTAATACCATGCTACTATCCATGAATGAAATAAGGAAGTATGCATGGATCATGAAGATCATCTCCTTTCTGACTACCCTGTCATGGATACAGCATGAAGATAGTTAACTATCCTGTATTTTTCATAATAATTTGATCAAACTATAGTATGATAGCATATAATAATATAATAATTATATGTAATTTGTTAGCTGAGAGACAAAGGTCTTTATGTTTATTTAATAATTTTTAAATTACAATAATTTAAATCCCCATCTGGAGGGTGTTAGGAGCCCCACAGTGATCTACAGGGCCCTATTGACCTCAACTGCTTGCAGTACACCTGCTGATCAACGGAAGCAACAATGATGCAGGTATCATTAGGTGGCTGGTCACATGGAAGTCAGACACAACAATAGTCACAAAAACAAGTCATACAATAGCTGCTCCTAGTATAGTAGCCACATATAAGCAGAACACCAGGCTTCAAATCCAGGTAGGGTTTCGCAGCAACTGGAAATACACTAAGATGAAAGAAAGGATTGTAAAGATTGAAGAAAAATTAATAATTATGACAAAAATTAAAATTATCTACCCCATGTATATAAATGGGGTAGATAATTTTAATGATGATTTTTTTACCCAATGAAAGTGTCAGCGTTAAGCTGGAAAAGGGTGTGCTCCGTTGGTTTGGACACGTCCAACGAATGAGTGAGGAACGATTGACGAAGAATATATATTGTTCAAAAGTAGAGGGTAGAAGGAGTCAGGGAAGGCCGAGACTTACATATGAAGACCACGTGAGCAGATTGCTCAAAAACGGAAAGGTCAAAAGTACTCGGATACCCAGACGTGCGTGTATGAAGCGATTGATGAATCTCGAAGAAGCGAAAGAAGTATGCATGGATCGCGAAGCCTGGCGATCTGTCCTCTCTGACTATCCCGTCAGGGATACAGCGTGAAGATAGTTAGTTAGTTTTTTATATATATAAATTTGGATGGCGATCTGTCCTCTCTGACTAACCCGTCAGGGATACAGCGTGAAGATAGTAAGTAAGAAAGTATGTATATAAATTCTAGATTTTGATGGAGACGACATGATTGGTGTGTCTGATTTGCGTGAAGTTATCGAACGACTTTGTGGGCCCGAACTGAAACTGGCTGACTCGGAGATACAGCAGCTGGTGCAAAATGTACTCGAAGAAGCAGACCTTGATGATGATGGAGCTCTGTCCTTTGCAGAATTTGAACATATCATTGATAAGAGTTCCGATTTTTGCCAGTGAGTAACAATGCAATTTTTTTCTTTTATTGTAGTAGAGATACTGGGTCATTAATTTCAAACTTATTATACCAACCTATCATTCACGCATTTATCTCCAAAGGGATGGCAGAGGCATGCTATACAGTGTCATCAAATTTATAATAATATCCTGTAAAATTTGCTTACAATGAAATCCACATTTCACTGTAAGCAAAGGTCACTGGGCAACTTAGTATGGAAACTATACCCACGGCCTACAGAAACAAAATTGGTTTGGATGTTTTGATACAATATACCCTTCAGAGATAACTCATTAATGATAAGTATAAATAGATAAATATTTGTAGTTTGTTTTTTTTTATTTTGAAATGTATATACGCTAGCTTATCTTATTGAGATCACTTTCTTGCAGGGTTTTCGGGTAAGTGCATACCCTATCCGAAATCCTCGTGCACGCCACTGCTTGTAGGGTTCACCAATATATAGGTGTAATATTGTTTACTCCTGACATGTCGGGACTGAATTCTGCCGCGTATTAATGTTCGGTTATTTACCAATTCGTGGTGCCGGTAGAGTTCGACGATATATAGGCCATTTGGTCGTAAGTGCTCATGGACGTATGATCGAGCGATCCTCAGGTGATAGCTGCCCAGCGAAAATAGTATCAAATCATCGTACGTCAATTGTGGGAAATCGAATGCTGCATCATTGGCATCAATTGCAGTGAAGGCTACCCTTTGCCTTTATAAATTGTGCTCACTCACATATTCCACCAGCTCATTCCTTCTATTAATATTTTCATTAATAATATTAATGAATTGCTCGGCGTAAATGCTATCCTCGTATGGTCGCCGAGTAGCGTTGATGAGCGCTGCAGTAATTTGGAAATCCGCCATCATGTTAGGCAAAGAAACATTGAAATAGGTGTGTCGGAATAACTTAAAATCTTTTTTGAAACGAGAGTTCATTGTCTCGACAACCCACCGGGTCATTGTTATAAGTCTAGACTTTTTCTCATCTTGGGTTGTAAGTTGCTCTCTTCTCGATCTGTATGGTGGCATCTGAGGATTGTAGCCAAATTCTTGTATTGAGGAGATTGAGTCCTGAAAGCCGCGGTCTAGTATCAAGACATCGTTAGTCCGTAGAAACCAATGCCAAGGCGAGTCTTTAGCTTCCATTATGGTACGCATAATTGTTGCATCTGATGTTGTTGCTGCGTAAGGTCCTAAGACATCTAAAATATAGCCATCTGTGCAAAGTATCAGGAACGTTTTACCAGGTTCCTGAATTTGTGCAAGCTGTATGTAATTGTTTGAAACAGTTAGTCGACTGTTCTCACATAAATCCAAAGGGACAATGTAAGTGTAATTTTAATGTAAGTAAGTCATTCCTACATTTAAAAATGGCGTCCATTGACTTTCTTGCCAGATTCTTCTTCTTCAAGGGTAGGCTGCCCTTAGAAACTTTATTTTGATATGATTTAAACACAACATAGATTTTGTTTTTTTGTTTGTATAAATTCATTCACCAATTATATAGATTGGTCAAATATCATGTTAATCAAACTAATGTAATTACTGGCGTTTAGAAAAAAGTGACCATGAGTTTTATTGCCAGGTTCTTCCTCAGGCTCTACCTATTGCTTTGCGAATCTGGCAGTTAATGTAAATGTAGAAGCAATATTCTTGACGTTCATAAGTGTTACTTTGTGACCTAAATGAATAAAGATTTATTATTATTATTATTTTCTTTATTCGTTTACAAAACATAAAATATAAAAATACAAAATATAAAAAATAATGCCCCACCGGTATCGGGTACAGGGACCAAGCTATCGGTGGTTAGGGCTCCAGAGAAAGGAATTTCCTCACAATACGTGCCGTGTCGAGAAGAACTGCTTTCTGCATCAGGCCCTTGATCCAGCCGCTTAACGAGAGCCTTTGTAGATGTTGATCAAGGCTCTTGGCTATAAGTCCGTGGACAGATATGACTATCGGAACAATGATTGCTGAATCCACATTCCACATGTCGACAACCTGATGAGCTAAGTCCAAATACTTCTTCTGCTTGTCTATCTCAGCTTTCATGGGGTTCTCGTCGTGGGGGATGGTGACGTCAACAATCATTGCACGGCGTTCTAATCCATCTATTACCACAATGTCAGGCTTGTTGGCGACAACAGTCCTGTCTGTGATAATAGATCGATCCTAGTATAATGTGACACGACCATTTTCGAGAACTGGGTCGGGCACATATCTATAGTATGGACTCACCGGGACGATGACATGCCCGACAGATGTCAACCGTACCATCCCTTAGGATATATTTCCTATAGTTCTTCGTCATTACAGCTTCGTCAGTAATCGCAAAAACAAACCCTTCAGTTTCTCCGAAGAGATCACCGAATCGAAGCCAAGACACCGAGGCATTGAAATCAATATCAGATTTATGTAAAGCCTGATAAAAACGACCATGTAGCTCCTTACTCTTCCATACCTCCTTGCGATCAGCAATACTAAGTACTATAGGTTTATGCCAATTCTCTTTAGCCAACGCGAGCGTGGTATGGCCATTATCCACTGCAACCACATCGCAATGCAACCTCGTATCAGTATTGAGAAAATACTCTCTGAGGTTGCATATCTCACGGTTATGGAAAGTCTTGACATTTAAAAGGCCCCGACCTCCAAACTTCCGAGGGATATACAACCTCATTACTGATGAACGAGGATGATGCATTCGAAACATGGTCAACAGGGATCGCACTCTTCTATCCAGAGCGTCTAATTCAGCCTGAGTCCACCTAAGTATTCCAAAGGAATACATTAGGACTGGTATGACCCACCCATTGAAGGCACGCACCTTATTACCGCCCGATAAAAAACTTTTCAGTACTTTTTTTAAACGGCCAAAGAATCGCTCCTTCAATGTTTGTTTCACACCAGATTCGTTAATTCCCAACGCCTGTGATATACCTAGATACTTATAGGTCTCAGTAGTGGAGAGAGATCTGAGTTTTATGGAATCTGAAAGCTCAACACCTTCAGACTCCACAATCCTGCCCTTCTTTACATGCATGACTGCACATTTGTCGACACCAAATTCCATTCTAATAGAGCTACTGAAGGATTTTGTCAACTATCAGTTGTAAATTGGTGGTGGCAAAAAGTTTAAGATCATCCATGTAAAGTAGGTGGGATATATCTCGACCTTCTCTCCGTAACCGAAAGCCTAGCCCTGAACTCTCTAGTACAGTACTAAGAGGGTTCAGTGCTAGACAAAACCATAAAGGACTGAGACTATCACCCTGGAAGATACCCCGCTCAATCGGTAGACCATTCGTTACAATCTGACGACATCCTGCATAATAAAGGTTTGTTCTCCATTGCCTCATACATGACTCCAAGAAAGTGCAAAGAGTTGCATCTATTTTGTACAACTGCAACACTCTCAGAAGCCAGGTATGAGGCACAGAGTCAAAAGCCTTTTCATAATCAATGCAACATGTCGACAGATTACGGCGATTACAGCGTACCTGTTGGTTTATGGTCATGTCAATAAGAAGGAGCTCTTTGGTGCCTCGGGTCCCACTGCTACATCCTTTTTGAGACAAGGACATGATTAAATTTTGTGAATTAAATTTTTTTTATTTTATTATTATTATAATTAAAAAATTGGCACTCTTTTGCACATATAGATAAGTGCCGTCAAGCACCAAAATGACTGTTTTCTGGTCGCCTCAGAAAATATGAGATGGGATAGAAAGGTTTCGAGCAACAGCCTCTTCTCTGGTTATGTGGTCTAAGCCCAGAAAACGCGTGACGAAATCTTGAGTTAAGCATTCTCTTGCTAATCTTATTTTTCTTTCTAACGTTCTTCTGGACATTCGGAATTTCGTAGCCAACCTTTCATCCGATTCGCCAGTCCTAATTTTTGTTAGGTATATCCCAAAAGTCGTCGCAGGCCTATCAGTTCTGTTATGAAGAGATGGTGTTAGATGTAGAAAAGTGTTGAATTGATCTTTAGTTACTCCTGTCCAAAAATGTAGCTCATTATCATCAATCGAATTTATGTTTTCGAAATCAAGTTCGTTTTTCCGTTCCAAGCCCCATTTATATAAATTCATCATATCAATTACATGAGCACCATTAAATTGATGAATTTGCCTCAGATTATTCAGTTCTTCCCAATCATTTCTTTGTGTCTAAATGTGATTGGCAAACACGAGCAAGAGGAGGTATATAAAAATTCATTGTATGCAATAAATAGAATTTTACATACAATGGCAATATGTGCGTAGCAATGTTTCTGCAGTTTTGAAATATGCAACGTCTTGCTGTATTTGAAGCACGGGAATATCCTTATATATAAATGAAACCGGAATTATCTTGTTGAGCTACACCCTCATTTTGTTCCTCGCCAGCATCTTGCGCTTGTTGAGGTGGTTCGCCTTGTACTCGTTGAGGTGGCTCATTTTGCCTAGACTGATTTCTCAGAGTGGAATCCAATCTCATCCAGCAGGCATGGCATACAGACCGCGAACCATCAAAGGGAATCTGAAAAAAACGTGTAGGAATGTTATATGTATTTTATACCTACTGTTAATTATTAACACTACGCTGAATACGAGGGCGGCACTGAAAATTTCGGGAATCAAGGAAGTGACACAACATTACTATTTAAAAATGTATTTATTGCTTTTCGAAGTATTCTCCGCGAAATTTGACACATTTTTCCATACGATGGAACCAATCATTGAAGCAACCATTCCATTCGGAAGTTGGGGTATCCAAAATGGCCGTTTTGTAGGCGTCCACAGCTTCTTCAGGTGATGAAAATCTCCTGACCACGCAATTTATTCTTTATTTTAGGGAAAGTATAGAAATCTTTAGGGCTTAGGTCGGGGTTGTACGGCGGATGGTCTAATAATTCTATGTTTTCTTGCTCTAAAAACTCTTTTGTTCTATGCGCGGTGTGAGAATTCGCATTGTCGTGATGGAGGATGATGCGGCGGTTGCAGTTCTCTTTACGGAGTTCAGAAACGACCTGTGGCAAACAAATGCTAGCATACCATTCTGTATTAACCGTTCTTTGTCCCTCAAGAGGAATAGTCGCAACATGGCCGGTTTTGGAGACAAACGTGGCCACCATTTTTTTTGCAACACCGTGAACGAACAATTTTTGTTGGCTTTAACTCATTTTCGAACACCCAAACTCGTGATTGGTTTTTTGTTTCGGGTTCGTACGCGTATATCCAGGATTCGTCACCTGATACGATGTTGTATACAGCATTTGAGGATCCTGCTTGGAATCTTTCGAGAGTTCTGACGCACCAAGTAACGCGAGCTTCTTTTTGCTCTTCACAGAGCGAATGCGGTATCCATCGGGAAAACAACTTTTTTACACCTAATTGTTCATGCAAGATTATTTGTATTTGTAGTCTAAAGTTGCCTGAATTTCGCGGTATGTCACATGTCGATCTTCCTCAATCAGCTTACGCACAGCATCAACGTTTTCTTGGGTGACTGCAGTTTTTGGACGACCTTGACGGGGATCATCACTGACCTTGACACGTCCACGTTGAAATTCAGCAAACCAGTGATAAATTGTGGTTTTGGATGGGGCTTCATCACCAAATGCAGAAATCATCCGGTCAAAACACTGTTTTTGTGTTAAACCACTTCGAAAGTCATAATAAATCATTGCTCCTGAATTTTCTCGAGTCAATTCCATTTTCTCAACGACTAAACAAGTTTGACAAAACCTTGTGACAAGACCGAGAATCTTTTTTTTAAATAAATAAATGGTATTCGAGTTTTCAATTAAAAAGATTTTAATATGACAGGAATAGTGGAAATGTTTCATTCCCGATACTTTTAGTGCAGCCCTCGTATAATGCTGAATTTAACGTTTAATAAATAAATATCCTTAGGCATACACAGCGCCATCTAGTCTAAACTGTATAGGTTGTCGTACTGTTAGGTATTGGGCTTGTAGCTTCGCGCAAATTCAATTCGGTAAGGCAAGTAACTATGAAACATTTCTTACCTCACGTGGTGTTATTTCCTGTAATAATAACTCGGCGTGATCTCGGAACCTTCCGAGAAAGTGCACCGTGAGAATATGTTTCCTTCGCCGCAACACAGAACGGCTACACAAAACACAACTATTTTGTCTTTCCATATCAACTAAATCCAATCAAAATGCAAACTCAAAATCCAATAACAGCAGTAATCGTTAAACATTGTTGAAGCTCAAGAAACACACAGATCGCAACGACAAAGGACGAAGGACTGCGGCGAGCGACGAAGTTCAGGTAGCGCGGCGGGCGTCGAGCACAGACGAAACCGGTTTTAACTCGTCTAACGTGCGAAAGAGACGGCTAATGCAAGCCCCTGGCCGTGCATTATTAGAAGGCGCAAACGTTTATATTATTTTTATTGATTACACTACTACTTAATTGATGCCTAATATTTTTAAACACATATTTTCAACCATTGTTGATTTTAGACTACTCCCGCGTTTTTTTTTTAAATAACCACACAAAATGAAATGTAGACTAGCACTCAATAATCTACAAATAATTTGATATCTTTAGGAAATATTTCGAAAACCGGGTTAGATTATGCCCAATGATGAGGCATGTTGCTGTGTTAGAATGGACAGGCGCAACTTGTGACGATCTAAAATTTTTAAATGTGCTGTAAAAAATTTTCATGCTGTCATAAGGTTTTCAACTTGGGTTAATGACTGCCACATTACTGGCAGCTGGGACCAATTACTTAACGTGCCTTCCGAAGCACGTAAGCCTTTACTATACCAATTCAACTTAACTGAAAAGCATGTGGTCTATTCATATCATTGTCATGTTGTGTCATGCCAATAAAGAAGCCTTGCTAATGAGCATGCTTATTAAAAAAATGGTAATAAATAAAAAGAGTTGAGTGTCAAATATGTTATTTAAATAATGACTCAAGATAGGTCATAGTGATATCCCTACCACTTTGTCTTCTGAAAAAGAGATTTTAAGTTGTATTTGCATTTAAAAAGTATTTTTTCCTATATTCAACTTCCTAGAAGCGCTCGAACTCCGAACGCTTCTATCAACAATCACTGTTTAAGCAACATTCGCTATAGGTGGTCCTTGGATGGGTGACCACTTTGTGGAATTTACATTTGCCAGCGTTTCCTTGCTTCGGAAGGCACGTTCAGCCGTTGGTCCCGGTTGCCAGTAAAATGGCAGCCATTAAGCCTGGTTGAAGGCCTTATGGGTGGCTTGAAAAATTTCGCGCCTGTACTTTTCAACACGGCAATGGGCTCACCTGGGCCCACCTGTTACGTGGGACAAACAAGCATACGGTGATATGTGGGCGTTATAGTATGCCACTGCCTAACCCCTTCGGGGATAAAGCCGTGACAATATGTATGTATGTATGTATAACTTCCTAAAAGCCTTGTCCTTAACTTTTATTGACATTAATAGAAGTATTATAGTTAAAAATGGATCTATTTCATTTCAGGGCATTTAGAATACGACTATGAAGATCGGAAACATGCAATTTAGAATACTCAGGAGTAACAACTCTCAAACGAAATAAATCTTGTGAAGTAATCTCACATATATGTATATTGGGCTGCAAATTCGAAATAGCGTTGTATGGTTTGCCACATTTGAAAAGTGTTTCGCTATGAACTAACTATAAATCTTCATTATTATTCCACTGATCGCCAAATAATATTATTTATGTTACTAATGCTTGCTGAAAGTGGTGTAGCAAAAGCAAGTTTTATAGAGACAAAAATGTGTGTCATAATGTGTGTCGTTGAAGCGAAAGGCTGTGTTTAAATAATGCGAAAGCTTTCGTGCGATTACCACGCGTCCACCGCAATAGCAATAGTAAACTAAATTTTATTTCCTTAGCAACCACGTTTAAGTAACCCGGGGTTATGACCTAAGTTTTCTTAAATCCAGCCGTCTATAAACTTTCGTATCGTCTACTGAAATCCACTCTGCATTTCAAATGTGCAGCCCTATATAGTAGTTAAGTATAATAATTTAATCTCAATAACTTTTTTATCCATTTTTGTATATAAGTTACAATGTAAAAACAGCTTGCGAGCTTGTAATGAAATCTGATTTAAAAAATGCCTGTATTAGAAACATATGCAGATTTTGTCAAATAAGGTGCTGGGCTGAAACATGTAACATACAGTCATTAATGTGGATGGCCCAAAATACATTGAAATCTGAAAACCTTGTTTGTAACTAGAACTGTATAATTGGATGCACATTGTATATTTTAATTGTAAGAATTCTCTTTTCAATAGAAAATTATATTATTAATTCTTAGAGTTAAGATAAAATCATGCATTTTGTAAGTCTTCCAGATCTTAAATGAATTTCATACTAAGAGTATATTAATTTAAGTAAGTTATGTATTGATAATTTGTTTTCATCGAAGTAGGCTGGGCGTCTTGGAAGTGCATATGTTGCTGTCTATTTTTTATTGCATTAGGTTCTGTTTGTTCCTGTCTCGTCTGTGATCCCTGGGGTTAACTGTTCCTGTCTCGTCTGTGATCCCTGGGGTTAACTCATCTCCTTATTACCGCGACCTACCTCGAGAAGTACCTCTAGGAACTAGCATTGTTGACCCGTATAGATTCCTTAGTGGGAAACATGGAAAGTCGGTGCTAATTCTGAAACCAAACTATCATCTGACTCAGTTTTGGCATGTCATGTGTCTACAGCAACACTCAGGGTTTGACAGGATGCTGACAATCCCAACTCATTCTGCACCGCCAGAGGTAGCACTTGATGTGTTGTCTGCCATTCGGATTTGGAAGAGTGTCGGATGATGCCATAATGTGCCGTGAAGAGCCAGTAAGCCGTAACTGCAAACTGTAGGTGTTGTTTTTGAATCTCGCCAATGCATGCAATGCAATAGTCTGCTATTCAGTTGTATTTGAAATTATGGGGTGCCATTGTATCTGAGGTGGCTGATGCAATAGCGTACTGTACGAGGTCTCTCAAGAATTTTTGTTGAGATGGCAACCTATGTTGTTCTAGGTCCACTCCAATGAAAAACGAGTTTTGAACGGGTACTTGGTGCAGTAAATTTTATGCATTATTATTGCTAAATGATGCTTAAATTACAACGCGATCTTCTGACTTTTCATGTTGTTTAAAATTTTGTGTTTTATTTGTGACAGTACACATTATTAGCACAACTCCTCAACAGTCACAATAGATGTACAGCCTTTTTAGATATTTTATTTACTTTGATATTTTACGCATTTGACTGTTTATTGTGATATTTTCTTTGAACAATTTCTGGATTGCCAAATGTTAATGTATTAATATACAAAATCATACTAATTCATATGTTGTTTTAATCATATGTTAAACTGCAGTTTAAGCAATACTCCACTACGGTAGCAGACAAGCATGGTAGCCCTCATTGGAACTGGTCACTATAACCTAAGGACCTTCAAAAGTGCTGTCCATCCAGAACAAATGGAATGAGGCTACTTTCTAATTAAATTATAGATCATTGTGAACTGGTTCAGATTCCGCGTACAAATATACTTATATTGAAGAACTGAAGTTGCAAAGAGCATTTCCTTTACAGTATCTTGAGCTTGCACCTAAACAACTTGTTGTGATAACAATGAATCTCAGGCAGCTAAAGAAATATGTCTAGATTGTAAAACCTATCCTCTCTGACTACCCGTCGAGGGTACAATGTGAAGATAGTTGTATAAAGGCTTGTAATTTCTTAACCTTCTTATTCATATATCTGGATTTGGTAAAGGGTGGGAGAAGTCTCTTTACAATGCAGACTGATCATTAACTTTACATTCACAAGGATTCATAAATGTATCAGCCACACCATTATTCATAAAGGAGTAGGCAAAAGCATACTAGATAACCATATGTATATTTGTCCAATGTCAAAGGTGGCGAGTCCATTAGACTTGTTTGGATGGATGGGTGCAGGGTGTGGAGACTTGCCTTAGAAAATTTTCAAGCTCATAAGGCTTTCAACTTAGCTTAAAAACTGCCATGATACTGGCCACCTGGACCAACAGCTGTCCGGCAAGCCTTTTGCAGCACAGAAACATAGTTAACACAGAGTTTGCAGCGCTATCTATTAACAAACTACTATAAAACTTAGGGCCGTATTTTAGAACGTTACTCAATACTCAAGAAACGCTTGAGGCTAGTTTTTCCTTTTAAATACTACTCTCAAGTGTTTCTTAAGTATTGAGTAACGTTCTAAAATACGGCCCTTAGATAATTACATCAGATCAAATGGTACCCACAAATTCATAAAGGAATATAAAATAAAACTACACAAATTTATGGAATATATACAAAATATATCAACTTGTGACAAAACAGTGAAACTCTGCTTACACTAGGTTTACAAAACTCAATTCTGTAGATATCCAGGCAACTTCATCCTCATGAAAATCCAAGTAGTAAAGAAAGATACAATGATACACAAAAATGCAACAGAAATTAGTAAGATTCTATTCAATTTGGGTGTAGAAGGGTTGTGTGTACGGTCCAGAATGATGAAACCAACGCCGCCGAGAGAGAAAAGGAAACTTGACGCTAATCCTTCCATAATATACTGGCCATTGACTCTGTTTGGCATGAATGCGACTGGCCTACTGTGGCCATGTTCATCTGTTGTTGAGCCCACACTCGGTGGTTCTACAATCACGTCGTAGATAATTCCTAAGGCAAAAAACATGTATTACAATCTTTCATAGGAAATCAATAAGAAAGTTATTGGTTGTACAGAAAAACATGGGTCTAACCTCCGGTGACCAAAAAGTATGAAAGTAGTACCAATGAGAATGTTGTCATAGCGGACGGAGCTTGCAGCCATGTCGGTTTCTTGATTTTGATATTAGGAATTTCAAGAACTGTAAACGGGAGTGCAAATAAACCTTCCATTATTCGAATTTATTCTGCCACAAACTTGAAACGAATCGAATCAAAACCGACGAATTTGACAAGCGGCTGTAGACGTCAATGACAGATTGACATTTTGTTACTATATTTGCCTTTACCCTTCTATGGCAGGCAAGGAAACTCAAATCATACAACTGTGTCATTAGCAAAATTGATCTTGGTCTTGTCCAGTCCATTGCCAATGTCAAGATGTTAATTCCAAAAACCTCTACTAAAGAAAATTTAATTCACTATATTTACTGCTTACAATACACAATACTAAACTTACAGTCTTCTGGGTACGTTACCACATGAGAAGGACTTTGATGTGCAGTTTAAGAAATGATAGTTATTCCTTTTGTTGTTTTTAAATTGCTTTATTTTATTTACTTGTTATCATGGCTGTAGCCAGGTTCATGGGGTTAAAATGTTAACGAAAACCAATAATCATTATACGGCGTCTATGTCAGTTGTGTTCACGGCACCCAGGGTCTGCTTTACTACCTATTTTCCTCCACTAAGCATGGTCTTCGACATACCCCGGATGCGAGAGTTCGTCCACACGTCAGCGCAGTATTTTCACTGACGCAGCACCTGCTGATGTGGCTCCAACAGAAGAATTATTTATTTATTTTTATTTATATGTCATGATTTTAAATAAATATTAAAAGCCTAAGTATTGCACCTGATTATAAAATAAAATGACAACCATAGTAGCGGCTGTTTCTCTGACGTCACTTCCCAGTGTTGAAATGTGGGTAATGCGTCAAGGCAACTGTAGGTGGCCGAACAAGGAACATTCTTGTTGGAGCCTTCGCAGTGTTAACATCTTGTGCTGAGCCGTCTAGCGTGCTCATAGTGCTGTGTTATACATAAGTATATAAGTGTGGAAATACATTGGATTATAGGCTGGATGGATCGTAGTTTCATTTCAGGAGGTACAGGGTTTTGTCTCGAATTTTCCTTTTCTTCGCCATGGCCTCGTCCGTTAGACAGCAGATACAAGTATTGAAAACCAATCTCTTCCTGAAACTAAAACCTGGCTACGCCCGTACTTGTAACAATAATATTATTACCAGCACGGGCCAATCAATATATATTAATATTAGCTGACCCGTGCAACTTCGTTAGCACCACATAAGAAAAACAGACAATTATCTTTTGTACTTTTTTTATTACTTTAAAAAGTATCCTATGTTACTTCTTATACCTCCATAAATATGTGTACAAACATTCACGGTGATCGGTTATGTAGGATTCGCGTGAAAGCGTAACAAACAAACTTACATTCACATTAATAATTAATATTAATGCTAAAAACATAAATACGTGAGCACTCAGATACCCAGACGTGCTTGTACAAAACGATTAATTAATCTACAGGACGTAAAAGAATTATGCATGAATCGCGAAACCTGGCGGTCTATCGACTATCCGATTATGGATATAGTGTGAAAATAGTTTTTAGTCCAGTCATTATATACATTTGGAAATGCAAATGAACCGAGAAAGCCAAAGACTTTTGCAACACCAGAGGTGCAGCACTCGCACTGCCCACCCTAAAACTACACTACTGTTCTTTACTCTTCTCTACTACTCTTCTTTACAATTAATATAAATTTATTGTTTTTTACACGTAATTTCTTTTCGGACAGGGTTCCTCCGATCGATTTTTTGTTTAGTTAGATATTTTAATCAATGACATCTGCCTATGGCTATAAATATTTAGCGATAAAAATATCGATCTATCCTTATCTTTGCGGAGAAAATAAAATTACTGTTTTTATGTACATAACAATGTAAAATACTGCTTTCTGCTTCAAATGGAACGTAGGTATAAAGTAGGTACTTGTTCAGCGCCTGAGCTCCACTGAGCCCTGAGCAGAGTTTATTAACAGAGCGAACCTAACCAATCAGCTCAATGTTGAACTATTAAATGTCTGTATACGATTGGTGGATAATTCATAATCAATGTATTTGCCAATATTGGCCAATAGGAGTTTTGAATCACCAATGCGAGTCGTGGAATGCATTTGCGAATGAGGAAGAACAAATAATTTTGACATCGACTGTCAAATGTCAAATCTTCACGTACGATTCGATATTTCGGAAAATTGAGCTAAAATTCGTATCCATTTTCCACTTTGGTTTTCGTATTTTATCCGTTATTGACGAAGTATATGTTTCATTAAAATTTAATCCTCAAAATGTGTTAATGTGTTGTGTTGTGATCTCTGACATTTGCTGGTGCTATTCATTTTATAGTGGTTACTTTGCGGGAAACGTAGAAATGTTCTAATTTTACGCACAAAATGATATGGACTGTGGATATTTCTTTAATATTACGATGAAGGGTGGTTTGTGTGTTGTCTACACGTCCTTGCTGACAATTTCAGTGCTTTCAAGGTAAGTTTAACGGATGTTTTCATACACCAAATAGATTACATGTTCTATGCAGCTGTTTAAAGAGTACTTTTTTTTTTGTTTTTACAGCTGTGCTCTCTTCATTTTGGTAGTATCAGAAGCTCTCCAAGTCGATGATGTTTCTAAGGTCGACCTATCTGGACTGCGTAACGTCAGTCAAAAAACTGAGAGCCGTTCTCAAGATGTTGGCCCTGGAAATAATCCTGAAGATTTACTATCAGAAGACTCGAAGAAAGTTGAAGACAGCGAGGTGATATTTCCGGAGGCGCTGTCACTGAACTCTGTAACTACTGATGGGTAAGTCTTTTTGTTTTCATTTAGTAATGTAGTGAAAGTAATCAGTTCCACTGAATGATTTCACTGGCCTTCAGTAGTTTCTATTTAAACCTACTTCATGCCATTAAATTTGATGTTGCTCTTTGTTATAATTGAGTAGCGACAACTATTTCCATTGTTAATGGTTTTATTTATGTTTTCAATGAAAATTCACAAATAGTTTTCCAAAGGATCCTGATATTTTTACACCATTAGCTGCAGATGTAGAGCTCATCGAATTCCAATTTTATTGTTTTTTGTAACCTATCAATTTGTAGCAAAGCAATAGATTGGAATTGCAAAGCTTTTTTACCCTTTTTTTTAAGGTTTTCTAAGAAATATACAATACAATATTTTTAATTTTATTGCTTTCTGTTATTTCTGTTATTTCAAGAATTTACTCAGCATTGTGAAATTGGTTAACATTTTCTTATAAATATACTATCCAATTAGATGAATTCCATGCTAAAATGAAAGAATCTATTAAGAATCTTGTAACATTTGTAAATCAATCTAGTAGTCATTGTCATTATGTTAAGAAAGTGACTTATATTATTGTACTTTAAAAAATCATAATGCATTAGAGTCAACCTTCTTTTTTGAGAGATAAGAATTCAGTACAAGCAATTGTTTGTAATTTCCTTTAATGCTAGATATTACAATGATAACGGTTTTATTTCAGTGTAGTTAAAGTACTTGAAATACCAGTTCTTTTTTATATTATTGATAGAAAATTTGTGTCTAGAATACATTGCATTAAATGGTACATGTGAAAACATATGTAACATTACATTTGTTCATGAGTTATGTCATTATCATAATCCAAGTGTGAATCCCCGCTGCACCCTAAGCTCTTGCTTTGTAGGTACAACTGTGTTATGTCAGTTAAGTGAAAGTATTTATTCAGCCTCATGAAACAGATGATAAAATATGAAAAGTCTTTTGACTAGCTGTGTACTTAACTACTTTTTTTTTCTTATTTTACTTTGTCAACTTGTTACTTTTTATTTTTATGATTGCAATATTGAAACTTTTGATATTCTACTACTTTTAAAATTTGATTCCTATTGGGATTATAGTAATATTGATAGTGTTTTAGCAGTTAATATTTTGTAAATAGATAAGTAGTTGAAGTAGTTGAGGGAACATGAGAAGTCTTTGGAAAACTGCTAGCATTTTACACTGACAGTTTGAAATTAATGATGTATGTAAAATGCCAATTATACACCATTCATTTCTAATTTTACATACATGATGTATCAAAAATGTTGCAACTTTTGCAATCATACCTTTTGCTTACTAGGCATCTTAGTCCCTAAGTCTAATCTAGTAACAATAAAATAATTTTAATGCCTTTATGTAGGTTCAAAGGGTGTAATTTAATTATACTGTTTCTGTTAAGAAACATTGTGATGTTAATTGGTCCAACCTCTTTCTCTAAAATCCAGTAAAAGACAATCATCTACGTAATGTATCCCTGACTGTGTTATCGGAAAGGACAGATTGCCAGGCTTCATGATCCATGCATAGATATTTCTTTCGTTTCCTGCAAATCATGAATGATATTCCTTTATTAGTAGATTTCTTCTTTCTTCGATTTCTTCGTTTGTTAGCTGACTATGGTCACCCAGACCCTCTTAGCTTTAAATGTATTCTTTAAATGTAAGTGGGAAACAAATTAATATTGAATATTGTGGGATATTTTTTTTTTTACGCAGCGCCGTCTTTCCCAAAGTAAGCTAATATAAGCTTGTGTTATAGAATCTAGAGTATCTAGACGATTGACAAAGATACATATGTATTTCTAAATACATATTATAGATAGGAAACACCCAAACTCCGAAACAAACATTTGTGGATCACACAAATATTTTTTCCGACCCGGAAATCCAACCTGAGACCTCAGTCACGACCTCATACACAACCACTGCGCCACCGAGGCAGTCCAAATCGTCTAATGCCTTGTATATAGATAACCTGTTTGAAAACACTATAATCAATATCACATTTTATATTAACAAGATGACATTACAGTTAGGTATGTTCGATGATTTATGTGGCGGCGCGATTCCACTAGTCATAGCAGCGTGCTGTGTTTGTACGTTGACCTTGCGTAAACAGGGTTACGAGTTTTGTCGCTCGCGGGCTTATCAAAATAATATTGATACTGCGCATTACTCTCGTGTGTCTTTATTTATCTTGTGAAGATAAAGACATGAAATTCCTTACCGGTATTATGTGTTACCCGCCTTTTACAACGTCAGTCTCGCGAAAAGGGCAAGGCATATGTTCGAGCTGGTCCAAGGGTCCGCTACGATGGCCTATTCGAATGTAATAATGACCTTCTATATCACAATTTCAGTTTTCCATCAGGCAGGTGACGCGTCGACGAGTTAAAAAACACTAAACAATTTGTTTTAACTCACTTTTCGTTACGTTATAGCAGAGATGCACATGGAAGCACATTAATTGCTAAGATTCTGATAGCTGCTTGCTACATGGCGTTTCGATCCATAAAAAAATTATGCGAATCACGGAAATGCAGTCGATACAAGAACTCATCATCGCAACAAGGACGCATTTGTTTTTATGGGCCCAAAGTTCAAATTTGAATAGAATTGGCACCAACTTCTCAATAATTTAATAGTCAACTCTAAACCTATTTAAAAGAAGTCAATGATCCCATATCTCTATGAATAAATTTGGTGACGCTAATAAATTCTTTAATTTTAATATAGACGTATTATTTTGTCTACCAAATTATTAGTGCGAATGGAGCGATAGGGCTACTGAGGTGTGAATCAACTGCAGTGAAGTGTCGTAGAGTGATTGATTGGAATAGGATAATTGTAATGTATCTCTTTGGAAGAATTTTTTTATTCACTCTTAGGTATTCAGTCAGGGATTCTGAAGGTAGCACGGTAAATAGATCTTTTTGGTGAAGGTTCGCTTCAAAATCAGATCATTAATGGTCGGAATATTAGTTTGCTCATGTTTTATCAGTCTCAAATGATAGCACAACGGTGCGGTGCGGGATCGTCATTGCGACGCCTTCTTACACACATGAATTTTAATGTAAAATACACGCTTCACGCTTCATTCGCTATAGATATGTTACTTAAAATGACGCAGCAAATGGCTGGTATTGCAATAATTATTACCATAGTCAGTGTTCATTGACTTTTTGTGTCCAGTTTCCTTCGAACAGCGTATAAGTCGGAACAAATATTTGTATGATCGGATAATGTTTATATAGGAGTTTACTATTTATAATATGTATGTATGTTTTTATGTCTACATCCCATAGATAGAACAAGCTTATATTAGCTTAATTTGGATAAGCACGTCAGCACTGTTTAAAAATGAAAGGGTCAAGTAGGTACCTACTCGCATACCCGAACCTGCATGTATGAAGCGATCAATGAATCGACAGGAAGTGAAAGAGGTATGCATAGATCGCGATACCTGGCGATCTGTCCTCTCTGACTACCCCGTAAGGGATACAGCGTGAAGATAGTGAGTTAATTTTGGATTAGTCGGCGTTGTGTGAGAATGTACCAAAATATTTATTTATTTTTCGTATCGAAGTATCTTAAGTACGGCAATGGGCTCACCACCAGTTAAGTGGGACAAAAGTGCATATGGTAAATGTAGGCGTAGTATGCCTCTGCCTACCCCTTAGTTAGAGGATAATGGCGTGACAATATGTCTATGTCGAACTATCTTTGATTAATATCGGTATATCCTTTACTCTTTACATGTTTTGGTTTAGTAATAAAATTTGAAATAGGTAATTATCACGTTTCTTCGAGCTTTCGACCTCCATTTGTGGTTGAATTAGTTGGTTCTAACTTTATTGTGGTGTTGTCCTTGATGTACATAAAAGTACTACATGTAATAAATATTATAATATCAATAACTACATTCTCAACCTTGGTGAGTTCCTTTGATTAAATATGAATCTTAAACATAAAGATTATTAATACTCGTACCTAGGTACAAAAAATCTGAGTATACCCATTTTTTTTAGGTTGCGGCGCTTTGATTCAATTTCAATAAAATAACGCCAATGGTGCTAATTCTGTTGTTGAAACCACTAAACTAAATTTCTCTAAAATTTTCTTATTTTTATTAAGAGATTGCCAAATGTTATTCTGTTATTACAGAATAGCATTTGGCCATCTCTTAACAAAAATTAGAAAATTTTAGAGAACTTTAGTTTAGTGATCTCAACAACAGAATTAGCGCCAATGCTAATTGTCAGATCCATATTTCCAAAATTCCCAATTTATTTTGTGAACTCACCGGAATTGCTAATATCTATTTTTGCTGTGCCTAGTAAAAAGTGTCTTTGGATTTTTAAAATCACGTGAAAACTGACAAGTGAACGATTATATTGGTGTCTTCCAAGAAATATTACGCTGCATTCCAATCTGGCGCTACAACGAAGTTATATCCACGAACAAATTATTGATGTTCTTTAGCCGACTCCACGGCTTTTGTATAAAAATAAATACTGTACTTTGAATAGAAATTCACGCTGTATCCATGACGGTGTAGTCGAGAGGACAGATTACCAGCCTTCGCGATCCATGCATACTTCTTTTACTGATTGCAAATTCATTTATAGCTTCATACATGCACATCTGGGTATCCGTATCACCTTTGACTTTTCCGTTTTTGAGCCATCTGCTCACGTTTTATCTTTATATGTAAGTCTTGGCCTATCTTGACTCCTTCTACCCTCTCAATCGTCGTCAATCGTTTCTCACTCATTCGTTATATGGTACACAGTAATTAATATGTAAGTAAGCATCATAATAAATGGAGATTTTTAAAACAAACATTTATACGTTCAAACCTGTATGTACTTCAACGATCCGTGATAGAAATCGAAAGTAGATTGGGGAAATGTTTTTTAAAACCAAAAGTAAAACACCTGTATATGTATATATATATATATATATATATATATATATTTGATATAAATTTGAAAAAAAAAATTATATACTTACAATACTTCATTTACTACTACCACCCACCTTCACATTCGTAAAGATTAATATCAAAATGATAATAATTTCATTGTCAGTATCAGTATGTGTAGACACACGTAATGTACCAATATTTGAACACGTTTCTGTCCCCAACAACTTGAATCCTCAATTTTATTGACTATTATTGCATTGCATATAATGCTTCTGTGGCGCGGTGGGAGTGCATCCGACTGCTACGCGAGAGGTCGCGGGTGCGATTGCCACCCAGGATAAAACTTTTTGTGATGAGCACGATGGTTTATTCTGTCTCTGGGTGTTATTTATCTATAATATATATGTATTTAGAAATATACAAGTATGTTTATCAGTTATCTGGTTACCATAGTACAAGCTCTGCTTAGTTTGGAATCAGATGGCGTTGTGTGAGTTGTCCCAACGATATTTATTTATTTATTTAATTACATTCCGGGGCCGCTGTTGACCAACAGACGAGGCACAATGTATTCGCCCTTACAGGGTTTGGAGGTCAGTCGGCATTAGGTCCTACCAATTCCGAAAATTAAAGGCGAAACGATAGTTGATCTTAGCAGTCAAATAAAAGTACACCACAGGCTCCAAATCCAGAGTTTGTAAGCAACTGGGGAAATACTTAGATAAAAGTTCTTCGCCGTCTAATACTTATTCAGGGGGCCAAGTCTACTAATTCAATCGCGTCAAAAGAGAATAGAAATCTTCGCTAAATAGAGAGCCGACAGAAAAAAATGACAGTTTTCGTATTCTACTATTACAATTGCGCAATAGAATTTTATCTTTAGTTATTAAATAGTTATTAACACGTGTAGCGCCTGTAAGTAGCTCTTCATTTACATTTTTGGTAGCCTATATTAATATTTTGATACCTAAAAACTATGCTCGCGCTATGGTCTGGAGTATCAGAGAGCCAGCATGGCAGTCGGGGGGTTGGACTTTTGTTGTCCACGCGATTGGCATTCATTCATTCGGTATGTATTAGTACAATCTGGTAGGTCCCAGAATCCTCTGGATCCGTCTAAAACTTGGTTTGACGAAGATTTTTCTGGTAGCTACTTACGCGCCAGTATCTTCGTCGAACGCGAGTGAGCTAGAGGACTTCTGGGAGAGTATGAGAGAAGCTCTAAATGTGATAGAAGGAAATGAAAGACTTATTGTATGTGGAGAACTGAATGGATGGGTGGGTACCGCTCGCGATGGTTTTGAGTACCGACTCGGGAAGTATGGGGATAAAAGGGTGAACGACGCTGGCAAGCTTATACTGGCATTTTGTAGCCATTTAGTGGCGAACACAATGTTCAACCACAAACAAATTCATATGTATACGAGGAGATGTAAGTCAAAGAGAAGCATGATAGATCTATTCCTAATGGATAGTCGGCTCCGTAAACAGGTGATGGACACAAGGGTTTATCGAGGCGCTGAGCTGGGATCAGACCACTACCTAGTCATAACTAGGATAAGGGGTCTGTTCGCGAGTTGGCGTCATCGTACCGAGTGTCCTGAACCTGAGCCGACTTATAGCATCAAAAGCTGGAAGTTGCAGGATGCATCCAATAGGGATAAATATAAAGAAAGGGAAGCCGAAAAGCTTGGGGACGTCAATGTTAGTAGTGAGAATGTGGAAAGTGTATGGCAGAACCTTAGTGATAGCATGGTAAATGCCACTGTGGAAGTGTGTGGAGAAAAGATAAGAGGCAGTAGTAATAAGCGTGATGCATGGTGGAATGAGGAAGTGAAAGAAGCAGTTCGAATGAAGAAGAAAGCATGGTTAGACTACTTAGCCTCGCGTAATGATTTTAATATGAAGGAGAGATACAAGCTGCAAAAAGTTAACACGAAGGCACTGATAGAAGAAGCTCGTGAAAGGTGCAGAATGAAAGCGTATGAAAGGTTGTCGTCCAATTTCCGGGATAATGCCAAGCTCTTCTGGAAAGAGGTAGGCAACACCCGGAGTTGTTCGGCAATCTGCAGTATGAATAAAGTGCTTAGTGTTAACAATGACGTCCTAACAGACCAAACTGACGTCCTGCAGAGATGGAGTGAATATTATGGAAATATGTATGCAAGATAAGACGGAGATGCCACATAGGGAAGTAGAGCTTACTTCGATGCTCTGGATCCCGATGTCATTAAAGTCATTAGTATGAAAGAAATTGAACAAGCGATAAGAAGTATGAAAAGGCTAATCAAGTACGGTGGGTCGCGCGTCTGGGACACACTATGTCTGTTATGCAACTTGTGCTAGCAGATGACTGGCGAATAGCAGTTGAAGTACCTATTTACAAAGGGCAAGGTTTGCGCCTAAACTGCTCCAGCTACAGGGCGATCAGCTTGGTCAGCTTACCTAGTAAAGTTTATGCAAAGGTTATAACGGCTAGAATGCAAGAAAAGTCTGAAAGGTATTTATGGGAGGCTCAATGCGGATTCCGCCGTGGCAGAGGTTGCATGGATCAAGTGTTTTCTCTCCGCATGATCGCGGAGAAGTTTCTGGCTATTAGCCAGAAGGTTTTCTGCGCTTTAGTGGATCTAGAGAAAGCATTTGATAACGTTGTGAGAGAAACTTTGTGGGATTTGCTGCCCGGATATGGTGTAGACGGCTCGCTACTGCGCATTCGCTTTATAGAGACTGTAAAGCTTGCGTGCGAGTAGGGGGGATGTGTCACCTCTTTTTGATGTCTGTACAGGCGTCAAACAGGGTTGTGTCATGTCCGCCTGGCTGTTCATAGTGTATCTGGACAGTTGCCTGCAGAAGTTGAAAGATTGTGAATTTGGGTGACTTTAAAGTAAACTGTCTGCTGTACGCTGATGATGCAGTGCTCATGGCCTCATCAGAAGCCGACCTTCAGGCATTAGTCACTAATATGAAAGAGGAGTGTGAAAGTAAGGGTCTTCGCTTGAATGCAAGTAAAACTAGGTTCTAGTATTTGAAAGAGATGACGTAAGAACTAAATGCGAGATTAGGGTAAACCAGGAACGACTAGAGCAAGTGAATGAAATTGTGTATTTAGGGAGTATGTTTAGCGCGGATGGAAGATGTGATTCGGATGTAGAACGGCGAGTAGCTGCCGGAAACAAGGTTAACGGTGCTTTGTCCCAGTTAGTAAAGCGACAAAGCATCGTAAAAGAAGCACGACTGGCGATTCATAACGCAGTGCTAGTGCCAACTTTGCTTTACGGTAGCGAAACCTGGGTAAGTCAGCAGATGCATGAAAGTAAATTGAATGCTGTGGAGATGCGATCACTTCGAAAATTGTGCGGCGTTACTTTGGCCGACCGAATACGTAACAAAGTGATACGCAATATGGCAGGTTTGAATGAAAGTGTCAGCGTTAAGCTGGAAAAGGGCGTGCTCCGTTGGTTTGGTCACGTCCAACGAATGAGTGAGGAACGATTGACGAAGAATATATATTGTGCGAAAGTAGAGGGTAGAAGAAGTCAGGGTAGGCCGAGACTTACATATAAAGACCACGTGAGCAGATTGCTCAAAAACGGAAAGTTCAAAAGTACTCGGATACCCAGACGTGCGTGTATGAAGCGAGTGATGAATCTTGAAGAAGCGAAAGAAGTATGCATGGATCGCGAAGCCTGGCGATCTGTCCTCTCTGACTACCCCGTCAGGGATACAGCGTGAAGATAGTTAGGTAGTTAGTTAGTTAAAAACACCGATATTCTGCAGCTTGAGAAGTGTGATTGTGAAATATACAATAGTTTTAGTTGACTGCCTAGTTTTGGACTAATCGCAATAGAACCGCTATAGAATAGAACTAGAACGGCTTTCTATTGGAAAATAGTAGACCCAACCCCCAGTAGTATAACACTATTCATGTATGATGCTGAACGCCATCAATGAAATAATCAAAGCTCTGCATTTATGTTAGTTTTATCAATTTATGCACACGATTAGTATACATTTAAGAGGTTACCTTCTCAAACATCTGACGGTCATGACGGGGTTTTATATAAAAGAAATCGTAGTGCATATCTTGCTTGATTATTTTTCCGAGGTGTTGCTATCACCGACATTGACATTGAATCCACTCGTTATGCTCAATGCCCTGGCATGGTCGAAAACTTCAAATTTCGTAAGTATTGAGCGGAACGGAGGCAACCTTCCACATATCATTTTCAACAATCAGACCTCGTGAACAGACATTGAGGTGGAGTACCTAGTAAGTATACTATTAATGTAAAGCATTGGTAGTGTACAAATGTTTATAAACAAAGCACATTAGACCAAAAACGATGCTGTGACGAAACGGGATGTGTCTGTTTAACTTAAAGCTCTACCTTCACTATACCTTGTAACGTCTTTGGTAAATAACATACCAAAGAAACCACGTAAACAAATTGCTCAAAAACGTAAAAGTCAAAAGTAACCGAATACCAGACGAGCCTGATGTATGAAGCGATTGATGAATCTACAGGAAGCAAAAGTAGTATGCATGGATCGCGAAGCCTGGCGATCTGTCCTCTCTGACTACCCCGTCAGAGATACAGCGTGAAGATAGTTACTTAGGTAGTTGGTAAATAACTTTAAAAGTGATATCTCCTTCTCTCTCATTTTGCTGTTGGTCGTGGTTGCCAATAAAATGGCAGTCGTTAAGCCTGGTTGAAGGCCTTATGGGCAGCTTGAAAAATTTCAACAGCAGGTCGTCACAGTCTGCTGCTGTCCTTTTCAACATGAATGGACTCACCACCTTTATAGTATGCGTCTGCTTGCCCCTTCGAGGATAAAGGCGTGACTAAATGTATGTATGTATCTCTCTCATCTTCATTGGTATTCAGAGTTGCTTCCAAACTCTTTCTGAATTTGAAGCACTCAGCATAACTTTCATTAGGCTGCTAGAATTAGCTCGTTATGGTTTTGGATTCTTGACGTAGTGGTAAACGACTACCGTCTGATCCTTAAAGATCCAGATCCTTAAAGTTGTTGTGGCATTTACATTTGCGAGCGTTTCCGTGTTTCGGAAGGCACGTTTCGCCGTTGGTCCCGGTTGCCAGTAACATGGCAGTCATTAAGTCAAGTTGAAGAAAATTTTTAACAGCAGGTAGCCACAATCTGCGTCTGTCTATTTCAACACAGCAATAGGCTCACCACCTATTACGTGGGATACACATGGGGAAAAGTGGGCATATAATTGTTACTCTGCCACCCCTTCGGGGATAAGGCGTGACAGATAAATATAATAAAATTGTTTCTAATGTTTAAGACAGACGACGCTGGTTTGAGTGCAGCTATAAACTGAAAAAAAATCCACGGCAGTGGGCTCAACCACCACCTGTTACGGGGGACAAAAATTCAAACGGTGGAATGTGGGCGTATAGTATGCCTCTGCCTATCCCTTCGGGGATAAACGCGTGACAATACGTATGTATGTATGTATTTAAAATAAATATAAAAGTTAACATACTAATTGCTTTCCCAAATTGTTTCTAATCCTTTTTTAATTCAGTCCTCTTATCTAATGAATGGACGTGATATTTAAAGGTGTTAACCGAATACAAACAATCACGTTAATTGGTGATTATTGTGGTTAGCGGCTGAATTTATTACCTTCGGATAATTACGAAGGCTAATGAGTAAGCTACTTAAGTACTCGATACTATATTTGACTTTTATGTTTATTTATATTTGTGTATGATTTTCTCAAAAACGACGTCGTTATTTACAGAATATAACTAACTAACTAACTATCTTCACGATGTATCCCTGACGGGGTATTCAGAAAGATCAGATCTTCTACAGATTCATCAATCGCTTCATACATGCACGCTTGCAGATGCATAATTGCTTTATTTTTGTTAATATGTTTAAACAAAATGAAGTTCCTAATGATCTTTGCTCAAATACGTATAGAGAGAAGCGCTCGTGGCCTCGCGGTCTCAGTGTTCTGTAAACGATCACTGAGTTACGCAACTTTCACTATGGCTGGTCCTCGGATGGGTGACCACTTTGTGGTATTTACATTTGCGAGCGTTTCCTTGCTTCGGAAGGCACGTTAAGCCGTTGGTCCCGGTTACCAGTAAAATGGCAGTCGTTAAGCCTGGTTGAAGGCCTTATGGGCGGCTTACGCAGCAGGTAGCCACAACCTGCGTCTGTCTATTTCAACACGGCAATGGGCTCACCACCTATTACGTGGGACAGGAATCCACACGGTGAAAAGTGGGCATATAATATGCCTCTGCCACCCCTTCAGGGATAAGGCGTGATGGATATTTATTTATTTATTTTATTTTACGTATAGAGAGTTTTCCTCATGAATTTCCTCAATGTAACGCGTGATTTTAAGTTATGAATTTGTTTGAATACATAAAGCAATGTTTATGAACCACTTTTATTACATTTTGTATGTTATATTATAAACAATGTGTTAAGAAAACCGTGTCCGACCCGAAAGGGGCACATAGGCACTTCAATAACATAAACAAAAAAAAAATTACTTTTAAGTATAGTTATAATTTTTTTATGGGTGTTTTTATTTTCAGAATTAGTCCAATTTACTTAAAATATAGCAAATTTCCAAAAACTGACAACACCTTTATTGGCATGCGGCGACGAGTGTACGTGATATCAACAGAAGCCGCCGGCAGGTGTAAGCTGACCTTTTGACCTTGCATTTCCGAATATCCCTTTCCCTGTGTTGCATGTAAGCTACCACATTATATTAATTTCAAATTTATTTTATTCGTGGTAAATTTTTGGGGTAATTTCTAAAAAGGATTACACGAATAAAATCACATCTCGATACCTACCAATACCTTCACGGATCGGACAGTTTTCTTAACATATTGTATACATTTATATATGCACTTATTTGTACTCCGATAAACTTTTAATTAAATATAGTAGATAAAAAAGAACTTTAGATAAACGTATTAAACATGCTTGTATGCACTGTTATCTAAATAAGTATCTTGTCGGTCTGATAGAAGTGTTAAAAAGTAAGTGCCCCATTCTGTCCTGTCACCATTGTATTAAATTATAAATAAATACCATACATGTATCGACGCATAATGATAAAAGAATATCTCAATCGTTAGACTAACTAGGCACAACAACAAAAAAGCGGCCAAGTGCGAGTCGCACTCTCCCATGAAGGGTTCCGTAGCAGCAAGTAGTTTTTATGTTTGAGTTGATTGAATGAAAGGTAAATTGCGGTTTACGATTTATGACGTATTAAAAAAAAACTACTTACGAAATCGTGTTCAAACTAATTTTCGGTGGAAGTTTGCATGGTAATGTACATCATATATTTTTTTTTAGTTTTATCATTCTCTTATTTTAGAAGTTACAGGGGCTTGTGGGGGACCGAGGGACACTATTTACCACATTGGAAGTGTCTCGCATAATAAGAGTACAATTAGTAATAATAAAAGTAATAAGTTACTAATTATTACTTATTTTACCACATGGCAAGTACAATAATAGAAATATTAAAAAAGAAAAAATCTAACTAATGGGAGGTATTAAACTGTTTTTTATTTTTCATCAATTGGTTGATATCAGGTTTGATAGAAGACAGTTTAAGTCTCATATCAGGTTCGGCGTCCAGTCTATTGCGATATTTTGTTTTTGGGCTGCATAGGTTGAGAATCCTGTTTCGCACAAATATGTTGTTAGGAACGGGAGATGAATATTCAGAGCCATTTTGCCAATCATTGGATTTTCATCACGGATTCTGCACCATAAATCGTTGAGAGGCGTCGTTTTGAACAGTGACTCCATACTTGTGTCTGATGACATTTCTAAAAGAGATTCAAATTAAAAGAAGTATCTGCTGAAATAAACATTTGTAACTCGGCTCTAAGTTCAAATAGCCTTGTTAAAGTTTTACCCCGAGACAGCCATCGCACTTCTATATGGAGCAGCAGTGTTTTTTGTTTGCTGCCATAATCTTCACACAATAATGAGAACAATCGGGATTGTAGTGGTCGTGATTTGATAAAATTAATAACTTTTACCGCTTCATCCATAACTAATTTTAGATTTGACGGCATTTGCTTAATCGCAAGTGCTTGTCTTTGCAGAATACAATGGCTGGAACTATAGTTAGGCGCTTTATTTTTTATTCGTGACACTGCTCCTGCTGTTTTACCTGTCATCGCCTTGGCCCTATCTGTACAAATGACAATGCAATTGTTCCAACTGAGATTATTTTCTTCAAAAAATATATTTATTCTATTAAAAATTTCTTCCCCGGTAGTGTTTGTGAGCAGCGGTGAACACATAAGCATGTCTTCTTCAAAAGAACTTTCATATGAATATCTCACGATAATCAGCAAGATAGCCAAACCAGCGACATCAGTCGACTCGTCCATTTGCAAGGCGAATCGTGTTTTTTGTAGACATGTAACTAGTTCTTGTTTGACGTAGCTTGCCAGATCATGGATTCGCCGTGAAACAGTATCGTTTAATAGCGGCACAGTAGAAAGATGCTTTGCAAATTTTTCATCGAGCAAACATTTTGTTATGTCTAATACACATGGCTTTATTAAATTCTCAGCGATAGTGTGCGCTTCCCCTGCTTGTGCAATGTGATAGCTAATAAATATGATGCCTCTGTGGCCTTTTCGTTGATAGTTTGTGTTACATGCATCATATTTTTTTGACATTCCAATAACTGATATTTTTTTACGAACAAAAAATTCTTTATTCTTGTCTTTAGACTTGGGGTGTACAGTTTCTAAATGTCGGCGCAATTTGGCAGGTACCATGGAACTATTAGGAAGCAGTTTACTACATAGCATGCAGAGAGGTGAGCCTTTGGAATCAACAAATCCAAAACTGATACGAGGCCGGCACTGAAAATTTCGGGAATCAAGAAAGTGACACAACATTACTATTTAAAAATGTATTTATTGCTTTTCGAAGTATTCTCCGCGAAATTTGACCATTTTTCCATACGATGGAACCAATCATTGAAGCAACCATTCCATTCGGAAGTTGGGGTATCCAAAATGGCCGTTTTGTAGGCGTCCACAGCTTCTTCAGGTGATCTCAGACCACGCAATTTATTCTTTATTTTATTGAAAGTATAGAAATCATTAGGGCTTAGTTCGGGGCTGTACGGCGGATGGTGTAATAATTCTATGTTTCCTTGCTCTAAAAAACTCATTTGTTCTGTGCGCGGTGTGAGAACTCGTATTGTCGTGATGGAGTTATGATGCGGCGGTTGCAGTTCTCTTTACGGAGTTGAAACGACCTGTGGCAAACAAATGCTAGCATACCATTCTGCATTAACCGTTCTTTGTCCCTCAAGAGGAATAGTCGCAACATGGCCGGTTTTAGAGACAAACGTGGCCACCATTTTTTTTGCAACACTCCGTGAACGAACAATTTTTGTTGGCTTTAACTCATTTTCGAACGCCCAAACTCGTGACTGGTTTTTTGTTTCGAGTTCGTACGTATATATCCAGGATTCTTCACCTGATATGATGTTGTATACAGCATTTGAGGATCCTGCGGGAAATCTTTCGAGAGTTCTCACGCACCAAGTAACGCGAGCAGCTTTTTGCTCTTCACAGAGCGAATGCGGTATCCATCGGGAAAACAACTTTTTTACACCTAATTGTTCATGCAAGATTATTTGTATTTGACTCATGCAAATGTCTAAAGTTGCCTGAATTTCGCGGTATGTCACATGTCGATCTTCGTTAATCAGCTTACGCACAGCATCAATGTTCTTGGGTGACTGCAGTTTTTGGACGACCTTGACGACGTTGAATTCAGCAAACCAGCGATAAATTGTGGTTTTGGATGGGGCTTCATCACCAAATGCAGATACCATCCGGTCAACACACTGTTTTTGTGTTAAACCACTTCGAAAGTCATAACAAATCATTGCTCTTGAATTTTTTCGAGTCAATTTCATTTTCTCAACGACTAAACAAGTTTGAAAAAACCTTGTGACAAGACCGAGAATCTTTTTTAAAATAAATATATGGTATTCAATTTTTAAAACCAAGGAGTTTTCAATTAAAAAGATTTTAATATGACAGGAACAGTGGAAATGTTCCATTCCCGATACTTTTAGTGCAGCCCTCGTAAATGATTCATCATACTTCCTTTTTTTCGTCTTTGAAACCGTCGAGCTTGACGTCGTGGCATCATCGTCTGGATCGGTGATTGCAATATTTTCCGCGCGTACTGCTTTTGAACATTCAGCGTCATTAGAAGATGTTGTTGCAACACGTTTAACACCTTTAAGCCAACGTTCCATTCTTCTTTATTTATAATTTTACACGTCAGGATGGTGGGGTCTAAATAATGCACAATCGTTACTGCGTATAAGAGACTAAGTTTAGTACAATGAAGAAATGTATAAAACTGAGACAACAGAATACAGCAGGCAGTAGAACAATGGATACTAGTTTCTCGCTAGCGAACTTGTAAGTAGGTAGGTAGGAACTTATTGCTCCGAACGCTAATCGTCAACTGACTGGCGAGGCGCGACGCGCGATCGCCTCTTTTATACTTAGTCCTAGACTCGATCCCGAATATTCTCGAAAATACACGAGTCGGCGCCTTTGATAAACAAAAAGCAAAAATAAAAGAGATATATAAAAACAGCGTTGTAAACAAACTCGACTTTATTTTTTGAAGTTAGAGTCGAAAATCGCTTGTGGACAACTATAGCGTCTATTTCAGAGGCAGCTTTTATCAAAGGGACCGCGCGCTCACAAGTATACAAGTATACATGTTGATACCAAACTTATGAGATATTGTACCAGCTATTGTAACACATGTTTATACAAATACAAATAAATAAATAAATATACCTACGCGCGGCCGCGGAGTCATAACGTTCGACCAGAGAGAGGTGATTTGATTTTTTCTTCTAAATTCTTGCGGAACCCCTACAGAGGTATCGCGGAACCCTAGGGTTCCGCGGAACACACTTAGAATATAGCTGCCGTAGTCTATAGCCGTTAGCAATAGCAGAAGTGTTATACTAGCTGCCGACCCTGCGAAAACCTAATATCCCTTTTGAAGAACCTCATACTGTAAATTGGGAATATCGGAAGTATGGAGTTTATTCCACAATCCAAGCGCCTACTTCCGCCCTACAGGAAAGAAAGCCCTATTGGACCTTTCCTTATACGAGCACTTCGATTTGAGACACGTTGGTAACGGAACCCCAAAAAATGATTAACGATAAACAATTTTTAACTATTAAACTCTGTAAAAATGTATGTTAAGTGATCAAGTGATCATGCCAGCTACAGTTATCTCTTATGTAAAGTATTAGGTAATCATTTTTAAATGTAATTATAGATTCTATAATAGTATCGGGTGTTGTCTGGAGGCCATTGAGCCAGACATTATGTATAAGGCTCTGGCCAATAACTTATTAGAATGTTATCTGTTATCTAACTTAAATTTCTTTTTCCAAGCAATGAACGCTAGGTACCCACAAGCCTTGAAAAGAATTAAGTTTGGTGCTGGCTTATATGTAGGTCTGGTTATGTAATGCCTAATTATAATAAGTCTCGGAATATATAATGTTAATTAGTATAGTTATTGTTCAGTTTTATCAGTTAAAAAAAGTAAATGGTGAGTGTAATTTAATTTTGTTTGCTAGGTAGCTAGTGTTAAGTATAATTTAAAATCTATTTTAAATTATACTTAACACTATCGGTAATGAACATACTACCTAGTCTACAAAATCAAAAGAAAGTTGGTAATTTAGAATTTTCGTTAAAGTTGGGTGGTTTTACATTGGACCACCCGCTTTTAGAAAAATGACATTCCTAGTGCAATTTGAAACAAAAGTAACGTAAATTCAAATTGTTACGTCCTTATAATTAAATGTCTTATTTATAAAATTAATCGCAAAACTTAACCTAACGGAGTGAAATCATATGTACCTACATAGTTTCTGATAACCCGCTCCTGAAATATAACGTGTGAAAGGTACACCCTTTAAAAGATCCAATCTTGTTATCAGCTTTCACAGTAAACATATCCCAAAATGCCCATTTCTAAAAATTACCATAATAAAAGAATATTAAACGTTCATTGGTGCTAATTCTGTTGTTGAGACCACTAAACTAAATTTCTCTAAAATTTTCTTATTTTTATTAAGAGATTGCCGTTGTAACGTGAAAAATGTACAAAGACAGTCGAATGTAAATACATGCCGACTAACTTGATGATTGAACTGCCTATGTACATTTTTCACGTTACAACGTTTTACACAATTTCACGTTTCAAACGGTTACTAAAATTAATAAACGTCCCACTAAAATTAGACTTTTCATTTTTTTCATTATCCGAATAATATGTCTAAATTTTGTGTGACGTTAAATTTGTATCTGACATCACTAAAATTCATTTTATGTGATAAAATTCAACAAAAAGTGAAAAATGTACATAGACCAATCACTAAGTTAGTCGGCATCTAAATACATGTTTTGTTGAATTTTAACACATAAAAAGAATTTTAGTGATGTCAAATACAAATTTAGTGCTGTTTATGATATCACCAAGTTTAGTTCGACATAATAACAGAATAGCATTTGGCAATCTCTCAATAAAAATAAGAAAATTTTAGAGAAATTTAGTTTAGTGGTTTCAACAACAGAATTAGCACCATTGTCTCATACGGGTGGCTTCTAGAAGCGATGCGCTACTGGCGGCATATATTATTTCTAATCACTCCTCGATCCAATTTCGATTTCAATCTCACGTCAATAAGCCGAGATCGAAAGTGACTTGAGCTCATTCATCACAACGTGCGAGTTTATTTTTTGCTGTTTGGCCATCACGAACATGAAATCGATTATGTTTTGTATAATATTGGGTTAATAACCGACATATATCCCAATCCTTTTCAAAAAGTCGTGGCAAAAAGGATCTTCAAGTTGAAATAGTTGCGAAAAAATATTTTCTAAACTCTAAATAACATTGCTAGTATTTGAGATGACTTTACAGGTTACGGAATTTCCCCAAAAATATCTTTTTCATCTTCCAACGAAGCAAAGAGCTTGCTATCTATCCACTTAGAGAATATTCTTTGTGACGGTGGGCGCAACATCTTACGGATTTCCACGAACTTCCTTCCTAGATTCAGACACACCCATATCACCTTGAGTCTGGACCGTATCTGGTTTTCAGTTCATTCATTTAACGTGTAGAAAAGCAAGCAACAGATAAGCTTTACACAACGACTACTCTTACCTACAATTGGTAAAGTAGGTATATTAGGTACTGACAAAGGTGAACAAAATTTTGTCAAAGTTCAGTAAAAAAGAGCCAAATAGATATTTTTCCTTGGAGTTTTCAGGTAGTAAACTTTCTATAAAGTTAAGGGCTTCACTCACATCTTATATCGGGCGGTGTAAGTACTACATAAATCGTTTTCTTCATAACTAGTATTTGTAGACATTTTAATTAATATATTTTCAACAGGGAAAAGCAATTAATTATTTAGTATTTTTATGCGCGCGCATTGACCACAGAGTATAGAGTGAGGTTTTTTTTTTGTTTAAGTTTTTGTATAAAGTTTTAAACAGAGAGACAACAAAAGTTATACTTGAGTCAAAGTTTTGTTTATTATACACGTACAAGATGACATTTTCTATATAAATACGAAGTTGCATAAAATGAGCAAGCAATAGGTACCGTATACGTATATTAATTTATTGGTTCTATTGAACGCGATCTTTTTTGTATCGATTTTTTTTAAGAATAATGCATCTCAACCAGTGCATTAAAAAAAATCTATTATCCCACTAGTGATATAATAACAATAAAAAACCCACAGTTTGATAATAGGTATCATTATGTGCCTAATTGCGGTGAGATAAGAGCCATATTATGAGTAAGTGTATTGAAAAAATATTACCACGTAATTCTGAAAATTGATATTAAAATCAAATATGCTGATTCGGCTATATCGAAATTCTTTGAATCTATAAGGCCTGGGTTGCTTGCATCACTTAGTAATTCTTTTTAAACCAGAGGCATTTCAGCAATGAAATAAATGAATAATACCTGGGTTCCATCCCAAAGAATTTCACCTATTAAAATTATCTTGTAACCTTGATTGATGTTTTAAAACAATAGAATTAGCTTTACATACATTTCTTGAGTACCTACATAATAGAGAATGTGTTTACTTTATGACTCACTTTCGGTCTCGACAAGTTCATCTCAATTTAAATAGAAATAGAATTAAGGAATGAATTAATTTCCTGTTGACAGCAGAATATGCCCCCATTTTGTATTAATTGAGTCACAATGGTATCTCAATGACAACCCACGTATATTTGTAAGATTTTTGGTATTTGTCTGACTTCTGTGTGTATGCATTATATTTGTCTCTATGTATAAATTAATATAAAGACTTAGAAAATACTACCCCCCTATTATGGCCTGGCTGATGTCCAGATTAGAAATATGTAGTTTTCCAATAGATATACAGTCAATGAGACTTCCCATCTGTGACAGAATTGCAATGTAGAAATCCGTTAGCATTATTGACCATGTAAATTGAAATATATCGTTGTCAATTTTACATTGTACGGCAGGTGTGAACCAACCAAAGAATTGCTCTGTCATAAATATTATGACAGTGACATTGGCACTGGTTGCCGCGAGGTCGGAGATAATTTAGCTAATCTAGTTGTTTGTTACTTCGAGTATTTTGGTTCTCTATGAACTTCACTCCTTGCGTACTATATCATAAATATATGAAAACTATATGTCAGCTGCGTGCTACTTTATATTCAACTGCTGGCCTACCGAGACACCAAAACCACCAAAAGTCTTTTAACTTGGTCATGTATAGTACTGAGTTTTTGTGATGTTATGTTTAGAACATTAAAACTTTCTAGTTTATATATTAACTATATGAAGCTTACAGTGCACCCTATGCTGATAAAAACAAACAAAATGTACAATAATAAATCAACAACTTCTAAGTTCAAAGTCCATAGCTTTAAGATTAAATTAATATTAATTTGTGGATGTCCCTTATGATCTAGGCTGTCCTATAATATTTTAAATTATTGGTATCTTGAAATGTTTAACTTTAAATTTTATGTATATCTTGAAAAATTGCTCGAGCAATGTTTCTAAGATACTTATTATCATCCGAATAATATGTCGACTTAGCTAAATAAATGTAAAGAAGATCAATATTTAGGTTAAAGTAACAAATCAACTCCACATACATGTTCATCATAATAATAGTTATGTAAAAGTCATAATACAGATAGAGCAAGTTCACTGCACTGAGTTACAACCTATTGTTAATGTATGATAAACTATTGGTAATAGGATGTTGTGATAAAACAAGGCAACCAGTTATTGCACAAAGCGACAACTCTTTTTGACATAATGCCCACAGCTGGACAATGGAATCGAAATTCAAACGAAACTGACATTTAAGAGTATTAGTTGTTTATTTTGAATTATGTCGTATCAAATGAAATACTTTATTGTAAGTTTCTCTGTTGATAATACATATAATTCTTTTAAATCTTATTACGAGGGCGGCACTGAAAATTTCGGGAATCAAGGAAGTGACACAACATTGCTATTTAAAAATGTATTTATTGTTGTTCGAAGTATTCTCCGCGAAATTTGACACATTTTTCCATACGATGGCGATGGAACCAATTATTGAAGCAACCATTCCATTCGGAAGTTGGGGTATCCAAAATGGCCGTTTTGTAGGCGTCCACAGCTTCTTCAGGTGATGAAAATCTCTGACCACGCAATTTATTCTTTATTTTAGGGAAAGTATAGAAATCATTAGGGCTTAGGTCGGGGCTGTACGGCGGATGGTCTAATAATTCTATGTTTTCTTGCTCTAAAAACTTTTGTTCTGTGCGCCGTGTGAGAACTCGCATTGTCGTGATGGAGGATGATGCGGCGGTTGCAGTTCTCTTTACGGAGTTCAGAAACGACCTGTGGCAAACAAATGCTAGCATACCATTCTGCATTAACCGTTCTTTGTCCCTCGAGAGGAATAGTCACAACATGGCCGGTTTTAGAGACAAACGTGGCCATCATTTTTTTTGCAACACTCCGTGAACGAACAATTTTTGTTGGCTTTAACTCATTTTCGAACACCCAAACTCGTGACTGGTTTTTTGTTTCGGGTACGTACGCGTATATCCAGGATTCGTCACCTGATACGATGTTGTATACAGCATTTGAGGATCCTGCGTGGAATCTTTCGAGAGTTCTGACGCACCAAGTAACGCGAGCCGCATTTTGCTCTTCACAGAGCGAATGCGGTATCCATCGGGAAAACAACTTTTTTACACCTAATTGTTCATGCAAGATTATTTGTATTTGACTCATGCCAATGTCTAAAGTTGCCTGAATTTCGCGGTATGTCACATGTCGATCTTTCTTAATCAGCTTACTCACAGCATCAACGTTTTCTTGGGTGACTGCAGTTTTTGGACGACTTTGACGGGGATCATCACTGAGCTTGACACGTCCACGTTAAAATTCAGCAAACCAGCGATAAATTGTGGTTTTGGATGGGGCTTCATCACCAAATGCAGAAATCATCCGGTCAACACACTGTTTTTGTGTTAAACCACTTCGAAAGTCATAATAAATCATTGCTCTTGAATTTTCTCGAGTTACATTTTCTCAACGACTAAACAAGTTTGACAAAACCTTGTGACAAGACCGAGAATCTTTTTTTAATATAAATAAATGGTATTCGATTTTGGAATATTTCGACCTCCCGTCGCACCTTTTAATCCAGTCTCTTATAAATTCTACAATGAATCATAAAAATTTGCCCGATTTGTCGACATTTATGACTACTGCTCTGCTCCCCAGTGTAGTAGCTTAATGATATATAGCCTATAGCCTTCCTCGATAAATGGGCTATCTAACACAAAAATATTTTTTTAAATCCGATCCATAGTTCCTGAGATTACCGCGTTCAACCGAACAAACAAACAAACTCTTCAGCTTTATAATTTGTTTATTATCCAAATATTAAATCGGTCTCTTACTGGTCAAGTGGTTCTTCCAATTAATTGTATTTGAAAGCCTCTTGCAACAGCTTCCGCGGTTTGTAGCAGGTAATTCAATGTCTTCAACTTCGCAATCGGTCGTTCAACTTTTGATGGAAAGTATTACTATGGGTCTATTATCTTGCGCGATTTTGACGTGAGCTATTTCTCACATATTATCACAACTCTATTTAAGGTAGTTGTGGTAACAGCTGCTACGTATTGTATCGCCGTCACCTCACCGTCTTGGTTTTAATTTGTAGATACTAATATAAATGTCAAATTTTAGATTTTGAACCTACTAACATCGCTCGACATTTTGCGACGGAATCTGTTTATGCAGATATATCGAATCACTCGCTATCAGTTATGTATCGCAATTCACAAATCTCGGATCCAAATACTCTACTGCGCAAATGTCATCGAAGTTCATAGAACTCGAATATCGATGACATTTGCGCAGTAGAGGATTTGGATCCGAGATTTGTGAATTGCGCTACAGGTGTGATTATTTCATTTGGTGGGATGATGTTATAACCAATAGAAAGTAATACTGATGTCTTTCAATGCTTTTAAGTTTCATGACATTTTTCTGTAATTGAAGACATTCGTATTGTTTGTAGGTACCTACCCAAAGTATATAATAGTAATTAGTAAACAATTAACAAATACTGCATATTTTTTTCAATGGTAATTGACAAATACATTGCACAATGAGTGCAAAAACCGCTATAAATAAAGATTATTTTTATTTTATTATTCAACTATTGAAGAAAAGTAGAAGAATATTTATAAATCTATTTCAGATACAGTGATTTTATAGTTTACCAGATTTAGTTCATACTTTTAAAATTTGTCCGCTGTGTCAATATTTCATGTATGCAAACTTTTCTTCGCTTAATTCTTCATCGTTGTTGTGGAGTCAGATTTTAATGTTCTTATACAATACCAAGTAATGGGCGTGGGTTTTATTGCGAGCGCAGAACGAATTGCTTGCGAGAAATTCTGAAGATATGGCATCGAGTACCAAAGTAGGAATTTTCACCAGTCAAATTGTAAGAAGAATTCTTACTAAATACTTATAAATTAAGATATCTGGAGACAAGTTGCCATTTTTGGATTTATAGTAATCTTTGGCCTGTGTGGGTGGAATACTGACTGGTATTTTTCATTTCTATGCGTTGATTTCCACCGACGTTATCTCAATTAACATAAATAGCGCGAGAAACACCTTTCGTGATCAATGAAAAGAATATAAATATTCATGTAGCAATTACTGTTATTTTCTTATCGGAAATCGATAATTGCTTGCACTCTGTCAGTGTGTAATTTCTTCGTAATAATTAAGATATTGACATACGCAGAATATAATTGTACTAGATGACCCCCACAGCTTCGCCCGTGGAATATTTCGACCTGCCGTCGCACCTATTTCTTCTTCTTAGTCGGTCACTCTTGTCAGAGTGGTCGTGGCTGTTGATGAGCAGGGCTGCGGTTCGCCGTCACCACTTGCTTTCATGGCTGATGCATGCTGCGCTATCTGCCTCCACTTTTGGCGGTTTTCGGCACTGCGAGAACATTGTACTGCGGTCGACTGTGTAGCAGTTTTAATGAGATCCATCCAACGGGTAGGGGACCGACCACGTGACCCCGTTCCCTGAACACGGCCTTGTACCACTAGCTTTTCTATTGAACTCTCGTTTCTGGAGATGTGTCCAAAAACCTTAAGTATTCGTAGCTGCACAATCGACGATAATCTATCCTTTATATGAAGTTCTTTCAGGATAGAATTGTTGGTGCGGAAGGCCGTCCAAGGTATTTTTAAGAGACGTCTCCAGCTACACATCTCCAGGGTATCAATTACCCGGCGATCCTGTAGTTTGAGTGACCAGGTTTCGGCTCCGTAAAGAAAAATTGGAAACACCAGGCACTTCATTAGGCGAACTTTTGTGTTCTTCGTTATTCTTTTGTCCTTCCAAATCTTTCCCAATCGCTCCACCGCCGATCTAGTGATGGCACATCGTCGCCTGATCTCATCCTCGCATCCTCCAGCGTTCGAGATAGTGGAACCCAGGTAGATATGTTGTTGTACCACCTCACAGTTGGCTATGCGTATATCCGTAGGATATTGTTTAACTCGATCCACCACCATTACCTTTGTCTTGTCTCTATTTAAGGCAAGACCAAATTGGAGACTAGTATTTTCTAAACGAGTCAAGAGTTCCTCCAAATCCTCTTTTGATGTAGCCAGAAGAGTGGTATCATCAGCGTATCGCAAATTATTTATCACGCGACCACCGACTGAAACACCCCCACCCCACCCATCAAGACAATGCGCATTATATACTCAGTGTAGATGTTGAATAAAAGGGGCGATAATATACACCCCTGGCGAACACCAGACTCTGTCTTGAAGGTATCCGAAGATACATCGTCCACTCGTACTACTGCCGTACCGTCTTCGTAGAGTCGCTGAAGCAACGATATTAAATGTTGTGGTACTCCCATCTCTAGCAGGACTCTCCAGAGACGCTCCCATATAACCGTGTCGAACGCTTCGGAAGTCGACGAAGCAGATGAAGAGCGATATGTTAAATTCTCTGGCCTTCTCGATATTTTGCCGCAGTACGAGTATGTTCCCTTGTGCCTCTTCCCCTCACGAAACCAGCTTGTTCTGGTGCAATTTGGTTTGACAGGTATGCTTGTAGCCTTGTGTTAATAACATGAAGCAACACTTTACTTGCATGCGATATGAGCGAGATGAGACGGAAATTATTGCATTTCTTGGTGGAGCCTTTTTTGTGCAGGGGGATAAACATTGATCGGGACCAGTCCTCTGGCCACCTTCCAGTCTCCCATATCCTGCAGCACATGGTGTATAAAAAGTCAACTCCCACCTCACCCATTGCCTTGAAAATTTCGATTGGGATCCCATCTACGCCCAGCTTTATTGCTTTTCAAATGTCGTATAGCTGCTCGAATCTCATCTCGCAATATATCAGGTTCTCGGTCGCCAGTGTAACTTACCGAGCACAGATTACCCGATGTAGAGTTGCTAGTGAAGAGGGATCAGCAATATTCCTTCCAAACATTGACTATGTCCTCAATCTCACTGACAGTTACTCCCGATGCATTCTCTATAGCCCATGTCCTTGCTTTAAACTGGCGAGTAATCAATCGAACCTTATCATGGAGGTCTCCAGTCTGCAGTTTGTCAGAATGTCGCTCAAGCTCCTCGCATATCATACCCAAGGCATGATTGCGGTCTCTTCTTGCAGAAGCCTGTATGGCGGCATTTTTGGCACCAATTTCGGCTCCAGTAACGCCTCTAGCTTTTAGTGCTCTTCTCTCTTCCACCATTAGCCAGGTATCCATTGACATCCAATGTTGGCGCTTTGGTGATAATTTACCCGGCTGCGACTCCGTCACTGCATCGACAACACATACCTTAGCCGATTTCCACAAAGAATTAGGATCCGTGGTACCGATATTTGCTCTCCAGGCAGAGAGTCTACTCTCGATTGAGGTTTTGAAAGAGTTCTCGTCCACTATCTTCATGCGTCAAGGCATTTTTGTCGATTTAACCCTCTGCAACTTGAGCCTTAGTTTCCCGACGAGCAGCTGGTGATCAGATCCACAATCTGCCCCCGGATACGTGTGTGCGGTGGTAATGCAGCTCCTCCATCTCGATCTAATCAGAATGTAATCATTCTGGTTACGACATCACACACACCTATTTAACCCGTCGCTTATAAATTCTACAATGATGTATAAATTTGCCCGATTTGTCGACTTTTATGACTACTGCTCTGCTCCGCAGTGTAGTAGCGTAATGATAGATAGCCTTCTTCGATAAATGGGCTATCTAACACAAAAAGATTTTTTTAAATCCGACCAGTAGTTCCTGAGATTAGCGCGTTCAACCAAACAAACAAACAAACAAACTCTTCAGCTTTATAATATTAGTATAGATTATGGTTCAGATTCTTTAAGATTCTTTATGGGAATCTTCATGTAGTTATTAGCCCAAAATAATATTATTTTTAAAGTATAGTGTAGTTGAATATAAATTAACTCTTATATTGCCTTTCAGGTTTAACGCTGTATTTTAGAGTAAACGTTCACGGTGGGAATCTAAAAGCTCTCCTACTCCGTTTGGGAATAATCTTGAGCATGTCGCGGCTTGTCACACGAGCATTCCAGCTTGCCAGCCTGCCATAATCTCTTATTTTGTTGGTGGATATTTTTTTCATATTTTCTACTTTCGAGTTTGATTCGAGTTTTAGTGGTGACATAATGTCAATAACATCCGTAAGTCCTGGTCAGTTGGACTTGTTCATATCCAAGGAATGTAATAAATATAATCTTATACAAACATCAAGTAACTATCACTAATGGTTAGATCTCTCCTCTTTTTTTTTCAATTAGCCATGTAGTTTTTTCTATTGCTATGTCGATAGATTTTTTATTGAAACACATCGCCGATTTTACATGGTAGGGACCGTTCAAAAATGATTTTCCAAGTGTTCTTATCGAGATCTCGCTCCATGAATCGGACATAATCGCTAAGATTTCTCTACAGACATCGACAATAGAAATAATAAAATAATACTCTTATCCCGTTTCAAATCTCGCTTAAAATAAATTGTTTGAACGATTGCAAATGACACATCTCCACGCATTAACATAAAGTGCAGTCTTTCTCTCCAACTAGAACAAAATCCATTCAAGTTTATAGTGGCAATGAAAATCTAATCTCTAATACACCACAATAAAACAACTAAACGGTTATGTTATTCATAATGAATTCGTTATTTACGATTGCTATAGGGAAAGCCGATTCAACGTTAGAATATTTCCAAGACACGACAGTCTACCACTTGTTCTCGTTTTCTCGTACACGAATCCGAAAGTGAAATGAGCATGTTTACCACAATAAATCTCCGGACTACTTAGTAATTGTCGGTACTGTTTCATCTAAAGTCTCACGTTTGCCAACTATAAAGACGCCGACGCAGAAATACCTAATTAATAATTATTATACTGTCAGGTATGCTAGTCTTTGATTATTTTAGTAGGTACTTTATTTTACTAGATATTATTCTACTAGCTGAGCTCCGCGGTTTCGTCCATAACATTCTTCGAACTCCCTCCGTGTCACCCATTTGATCCCGTCGTTTATTAATTTTACAAGATTTATGTATGAAATTAGTTCGAATTGTTGACAGCTATATGCTTACCGCTTCGCTCTCCTGGGTAAAAGCGTGATGATACGACATCAGAAATATAATTTTTCATTTTGTCCTAGTAGATCCCGAGATTAGAGCCTTCAATCTAACCAACAAACTCTTCTGCTTTTAAGAAGAAATTAAGTGTTTTCTCAGTTGCTTCCAATACCTGCTTCGATTTGGAGCTTGGTGTCTACTTCTATTTGGCTGTTTGGAGCAAATTGTTGGGAGCAAATGCCGTCTGACCTTTGAATTGAACCTCGTAAGGGCTTCTGCTACATTGCCTCGACAGTCATCAGCAGGCGAGGTCGTTTCCCAGATATCTGGATTGAGTGTCTTACACCCTCTCTTGCGCTTTTTAATATTAGCATAGTTATTAATTTACACACCCGTAAGTTTACCCACATTAAATAATGATCCTGGGGGCCGAGTCTGCTATTTCAATCGTGTCAAAATTAAATCGAAATCATCGCTCAATATTTAAAAATTTTAAAATTGTACCAGTGGTACAAAATTTTGACAGTTTTTCCTAGTCTACTATAACAATCGTACTCCATAGACTTCTATCGGTCGACCGATAGAATTCTACTAACACGTGCCGTGCCAGTGGCCACTAGTCAGTTGCATTTTTGATAGTCTAATAACATTTTGACAGCTAAAAACAGTGATTCTGGTTCTATTGTACGGCTTGTCAATAATAGATTTGGCACCCTGGTCGCGTGTCCCACAGTATTGTAGCACCCTATGTTATTCAGATCATATACAGTGCGTTAAATTTCATCTGATCAACCGTTTTAAGCAGCAAACAGTATAAAAGGTAATCAAATAATTGCATGTTTGCAAACATCGCTAAGGTAAAAGTCATTAATACTAATCGAACTAAGGTTTTTGGAAAACTTACAGCTAACATAATACAATTATTAAATAAGTAACATAATGAAGGCCAAATAGAGTTTCACGAATAACATTAATATAATTTTACAAAAGTCAGAAAAATGCCGCAGACTCAATCCATACACACCTAATACAACCACTAATGTAATCATTTAACAAAATACTGATCACATAAGACTTTCTTTACTTAAGAAATACTACTGAAAAAAAAATCTATATCAACAAAACAACAAATGTATGAAGTTTATTCTGGTAATGTACCGGCCGTTTAATATAGCGACGTGTGTGGGCAGACAAATGCGCTCTTTCTCCTAACCTCACTGCATTATTAAAACGAAACGATCAGAGTAATTCGTACATGTCTTACACATTAAATATATAAAAAGATTCAATCTTTAAATGTGTATTTGTAAACAGATTCCTAAATAAAATGCGGTCTCAGTGTTCTGTAAACGATCACTGAGTTACGCAACTTTCACTATGGCTGGTCCTCGGATGGGTGACCACTTTGTGGCATTTACATTTGCGAGCGTTTCCGTGCTTCGGAAGGCACGTTAAGCCGTTGGTCCCGGTTGCCAGTAAAATGGCAGTCGTTAAGCCTGGTTGAATGCCTTATGGGCGGCTTGAAAAATTTCAACAGCAGGTAGCCACAACCTGCGTCTGTCTATTTCAACACGGCAATGGGCTCACCACCTATTACGTGGGACAGGTAAATCCACACGGTGAAAAGTGGGCATATAATATGCCTCTGCCACCCCTTCGGGGATAAGGCGTGATGGATATTTATTTATTTATTTTATTTTAAATAAAATTGAAGTATCAGTTGGTAATTTCAAATTCTGTCTACTGTTTGTTCCGACTGATCTCTGAAAGTGTACAAAACAAGCTATGTCACCATTGAATACCATATATTCAATTTTAAGTCAAATTAGCCACCTGAAGATACAAAATTCAATAGTAAAATTAGTACTTAAACCATTGAGTTACAATACTATAGAGTCACAATCATAAACAGACAACACTCGAAAAATGTCCGAGCGCCGTTCTACATACCTATACATTTAATATAACAAAGTTCAAAATGACATTTGCTCGAATTTAGGCGTTAGGCCGATTGCATAATGTTCAAAATCGCTCGTATGCATTGTCATCATCATTCACTATGGGCTTGCGTAATAATAGGGAACAAGTCAACAGTGGAGACGTTATTGATACTCAAATTATTATATATTTTTTTATATCAAATTAGGCAAGCGCTTGACCACAAGTTGCCTGGTGGTAAGCAATGCAGTGTTCCTAGATGGAGTGCAATTGCCTAGAAGGAGTGTATAATGTAAAATGTAAAGAGTAATATATAACAAAATTAGACTGTATAAAAGAGTGAGTTAAAATATACCTAGAAGAACTCCGAAATTACCATCTGATTTCAAAAAGGTTTCAGTATTTCATCTACCTATCATATTATTGCACTAGTAAATTAAGTAAGTAGTGGTTATGCGTGGAGCAGAGAGCAGAATAAAACAAAATTAATATGAGGAATAAAGGTTTTATGTATTAGAATTTAGAAACTCAAATTGAATCGAAATGGACAGTTAAATATAATAAATTCATTTAAAAGGATAAATTCTTACTTGTAAAGTAGGTTTTGCATTTTTGTTAAGTACGAGGATTGCGGTCGCCTTACAACTAAACAAAAACTCTGCGCACTTCGTAGCGTGCGCCGAGTTTCGGCGCGGACATTTTATTTGTCTGATTGTGACTCTATAGTATTATAGTATTGTAACTCAATGACTTAAACGAATTGATTGTTGTACTGGAAAAAGAGATAATCAATTCGAACACCTACAAAATTAAATTAAATGATATGGAGAACGATGTCCTTTCGTCATTTTAAATATCTGTATCTACACTAATATTATAAAGAGGAAAACTTTGTTTGTTTGTTTGTAATGAATAGGCCCAAAAACGACTGGACCGATTTTAAAAATTCTTTCACCATTTGAAAGCTACATTATCCACAAGTAACATAGGCTATATTTTATTTTGAAAAAAAATAGGGTTCCGTAAGATATTTGGGTTTTTCGAACACAAGGTGTAAAAAAAACCAGAATAGTTACTTATTCTGCGTACGCTGCCTAAACTATAAAAAATAGATCCATAAAATGTTCTAATTAATTGTAGATCTTATAAATATCTACAAAAAAGTCCGCGACACACTATACCTATTTATGTCGAGGCACAACAACCATTTTTTTATTTAAAAATCTTGAATTTTTTTGGACTACATTTAATCGCGTTTATTTTACTCATGCTATTAATCCTTATCAAAATAAAGTATTTCATCACTAAGTACAGTTTATGTAGATAATATTTGGTCTTTGAATGATTAAAATTGGACGTTTCGGCCCGTTGCGAAGTGGGCTTCACCAAGGCGGAGATGCGCGTGCGGGAGGGGAGTTTAGATCTATGAGTAAGGTACCCGCGCGGCTCAGACGCGAGGTCGGCTCCTTACGCAGCGGTCGTGCGCGAAGTCTAATAGCCAGAGGTTTATTCACTGTGATACAGCAAAAGGACAAACCGGGATAAGAGGTTTGTTTGGAGGCCTGATGGACGCCCCTCTCCTCTTCCTCCACAAGCTTCTTAAGTAGCATTTCCGCCCACGTCCCGCTCTTGACGGGATGGATAGGGATAGCTGAGATCAGAGAGGTAGAGAACAGGCAACTAAGCGCTAGGGGACACCCCTGGCTCACACACCGGTTCCACGCCACGCACACTCAAGCGTAGACTTCTCCGTGTTTGGCAATAAGGTCATGCCATGTGAAAAGTAGTGTGAGGTGTATATCGTTTTTTCCATGCGCCTTCTCCGCCCACAGCCGTAGGACAAACATTTAGTTTGAAGCGAGTCTAGATTAATAAAGTCTGGGCCCTAAGCTGAAAGGTGATGTAAGTTGAAAGGTGTATCTTAAGTTATAGCTGCTTTTCACACGATTAGCTATAAGCGTATAGAGCCACCTCTGTTGCGTGTTGGTACCTCGGGTTGTTACTACATCGACAATTTAATGTACATCTTAAATAGAGTACATAGAATCATCGCAGTAAATAACATAACAATTGTCTTCTATGCTGGTTTTTTAAACTACGCAAATATATGAAGTTAAGAGAAATATCAATAATAAAGCCAATGTTAACCCAAGTCGCGGACAGCATCAACGATATTTTTTTAACATACTAAATACGGGAACAATGAGGATGAATTTAAGGGTAATAAAAATCGTTTCCACGCATGCGGAGCTGCGGGCAACAGCTAGTATATTATAAAGCTGAAGAGTTTGTTTGTTTGGTAAAACGCGCTAACCTTATGAACTACTGGTCGGAATTGAAAAGTTATTTTTGAGTTAGATGTACCATTTATCGAGGAAGGGTATAGGCTATATATCTTTACGCTACTACACTGAGGAGCAGAGCAGTAGTCATAAAAGCAATGTTTTATGTATCATTGTAGAATTTATAAGCGACGGGATTATATAGGTGCGATGGGAGGTCGAAATATTCCACGGGCGAAGCTGTGGGGGACATCTAGTATCTGTATATTACTGCTTAAGATCTACACAATCGATATTCAATTAAAACAATGCAAGTTTTAGTCTTCGTTAATTCCGGGTTGGATTCCCGACTCAAGTACAAGTATTATTTTAAATCTATGAATGCAGTTTTTCTTGTTATCAAAATCGGTGACATGACTCCTTAGAAGAGATCTTTCTATGTCTTATAGTTTCAGAGTTGCCCATACTGACTGTTTTAAACGAGCCACCCTGTATATCTTTTGTTAACATTCGAACAACTATTCATTTCACGAACATTTTTTTTGTAGCCGCCTACGCTACCGTCGCGAATAGTAAAATACTCCAAATTTAATCCTATTTCGTACATGACCTTAATCTGTGAGTCTGTACGAATTAAATCAGATCGCAGCAATCAATTTCCGGACAAACCCTTTTATGTGTACCAAAGCCATTTCTCCAACTACAATCGCCGATACCAATTCAGTTTTCCCCCATAAATTACATATCACATCAGGCTTAAGAACCACATTAACGGCTGTACACCAACACAGACATATCGGCTGCCACCTCGGCTCACCTGGCTAGAATCTATTACGCGTTGGCTGAATTATAAGCCTTATTACAGTCGCTCTGTACTGAGATAAATGTCGGACTTTCTATCCACCCACGCATCAAATGACAAATGTATATAAATATGTATTGTATTCTATGGATTCTGTGTGATTATAATAGCTCTGTTATTGAGAGACTTCTCTAAAGACAGTATTGAGGTGAAACTTAACGTAAAGTACCTACATTATATTGGAAGAGATTCGAAACCATTGCCGTGAAAGTCTGAGATTCGTTTTCTCACTCATTAATCCATTCCTATAATAAATAAGAATAAGTGCAAAAAAAAAGCAATTGAAAATAATCCATTGCAGTAAGAGTTAAGAAGCACTTTAATCCATCGTTCGCTTACACATTTAACTTCTTTTGACGATTCATAAAAACATTACAATCGATGCAGGTTTTATTTCTTTTTTGTCTAATGATCGAAAGTATATCGAGATGCTTTTCAGTATACCGATCCTCAGTGCTTTTTTGTTCAATAGCAGAGCTGAAATTTATCCAGTCAAATGTTTCTTCAATACGGTAAATAAAGTTTCCCTTACCGTTGATTGACAAGTCTGTAAGTCTAACCATAATTGTTAACCACTTCGCACATTTATCTAGTGTATTACTGCGAGTCATAACTTAAATTAAATGTGTAGTTAGTTACTAACAGTTTCTCGTGCGTGTTTGTTAACATCTCGTAAGTATACCTTGTCTGTGTTATTGATGTCTTTTACATAAACTTATTTAAATTGTCTTTGTATACAAATTCCAACTGTTTTTTATCAATCTAATGAAAACTTGAGACAGCGGCGTGAGTGTGACCAATTTATTGTTTCTGATCGCCTCTATATTAGGATGGTTAAAAATAGGAATGTAAACACCTGAAAATAAATTTTAGTTCGTAAGTACATAATATCCATGTTATTTTTAGATAATAATTATGTATTGTAGGTACTTCATAACAGAAAAATATATCTAAATTTTAATATATCTAAAGTTATTAAGTAGTTAGATTTTAATAATTTAAAATCTAACTACTGTTTGATCTCTTCGACAAGATAACTGTGCCATTACCTTGATAACTTTAGTGAATGTTACACATTTAAATTTATATTTTTTGTTGTTTTGTACTATCGTCATTAATTTAATATTAAACTCAGTAATAGATTGAATTAAATCTCACATCGACGAAAAACCGAACCTAAATAAAATATAATGTGACAAAGTGTCCACTAATAACCATTTGGATAATTACTACAATTATGTAGTACTGTTCTCAGACATTTCTAACATTCTAATAGAAAGCGCACTGCTATTAAATTAGTTTAAGTTTAAAATTATCATTAAATATGTTAAATTGTCTTGTTCATAAATTTTACAATCGACTACTAAGTTTATATCCACAGTGATCATGTCTTAGAAATCAGACACCTTGACTGCTATACTGAAACCAATTTCAAATATACTGCAGTATTCTGTTGTAAATGTCTACAGAGAATTATAGTAACTAACACACTCATCACATTTAAGTATAATGAAAAAGGGGAAAGTTTACCTACTGTTTTGTATACAAACTTGATTTGTCTGTTCCTCATTGTTGCAGCAAAGAGCAATAGCACTTATTAAAACGTATTGACATTATTGAGTACATTCTTATTTTTTGAAATTTGCAGGCGTACAGACAAATATTAAATATAAAAAATAAATTAACAAGCCTCCGTGTTTATACTGAAATGACCCCCAAAGTTTCGCCCGTGGAATATTTTAACCTCCCGTCGCACCTATTTAATCCCGTCGCTTATAAATTCTACAATTACGCCTTAAGCATTTGCCCGATTTGTCGTCATTTATGACTACTGCTCTGCTCCCCAGTGTAGTAGCGTAATGATATATAGCCTATAGCCTTCCTCGATAAATGGGCTATCTAACACAAATAAGAATTTTCAAATCCGACCAGTAGTTCCTGAGATTAGCGCGTTCAACCGAACAAACAAACAAACAGACTCTTTCAGGTTTATAATGTTAGTATAGATTTGGAAAAGTACCAGTGATTTCCATCTAAATTGCAAAAAAGAGGATATTCAATAAACTTTCATTTTCTTCTAATTTATAAACGCAGAACACTCGTGAACAATTCTGCTAAGGATTAATGTACAAAAATTACTAAGTTAACCATGGATTAATACCTTATATACCTTCCGTGGTGGACAGTAGTAGATAGAGAACTATGTAAAAATTATTGCACCTAAGAATCTGAAGAGTCTTTCATTATTCTGCGATAAAATGATTGTAATTTATTTAGCAGGTAGCCACAACTTGCGTCTGTCTATTTCAACATGGCAATGGGCTCACCACCTATTACGTGGGACAGGAATCCACACGGTGAAAAGTGGGCATATAATATGCCTCTGCCACCCCTTCGGGGATAAGGCGTGATGGATATTTATTTATTTAATTTATTTAAATTGTGAAATGTATTCCCTGCCTGGGTTTTCCTACAGTATAGGGATCTTCAAAAGGGGTTTGAAAAGATTTTTACAGTGTTGGCATCCCTAGTACTGCACCTCTGGTGTTGCAAACGTCCATACTACGCTGGCTACGGTGACCACTTTTCATCAGGTGGGGCCGTATGCTAGTCAGAAACAGCAGTGTAAAAAAAATAAACAAACAAAATAGACTATGATTTGAACTTGTTAAAATCACAGTGATAGTCAAATTTGTGACAATAATAATTATTTGCAATGCCTGGATGCAACAAAATTATAGCTTCATGAAAGTAATAATTGCTATCACGGCGAGACTACGCGGCACCTTAAGAGCTCGTTAAAACCTCGCCCTATATACAGCGTGCTGTTAGTTTATGGCTATCATTAATAGCAAAGGTGTTTTTAATAAATTACAAGCAATCGATGGCATTGACTGCCTCGGTAACGTAAGTGGTAGTGTATGCGACTGTAGCGCTGAGGTCTCTGGTTAGATTCCCGGGACGGAACAAATATTTGTATGATCGACAAATGTTTATGAAGGAGTTTGGATGGTTCTTGTGTATTTATTTAGAAATACATCAGTATGTATTCAGTCACCAAACCACAAGCTAATATTAGTTCGGCCTTGACGACGTTGTGTAAAAAAATAATAAAAATAAGTCTCAATATTAAAAAAATATAGAAATTTAATTTTTTTTTTAGTTTGAACAGGTGCAGTGGAGGGGTTAGGCCACAGTCAATTCTGACGAAAGCCAAAATCGTAGCTAAATCGATATAAAAAGAATGGCTGTGAATTGACGCATTGAATGAAACTGAAACATAGAGATTAATTAAATTAACTATTACTTTGAGTCTGGAGCAGTCGCATACAGTAAGGTCCGATAGGGTATTCCTTCCGCGTAGGCTTAGATGTTGGAATGAGCTCCCTGCCTGGTTTTTCCCAAACTTCTGTCATATAGGGTCCTTAAAAAGGCGTTTTAGGTTTCTTAGAGTCGGCAGCGCGAGTGCCGCACGGTCACCACTTCCATCCGGTCGTATGTTTGTTTGCCACCTCAGTGGTATTAAAAAAATCTGCAAAGATATGAAATGAAAGTGCTCATCTATTTAATTAGGGTTACCGTCATTTATCTCACGACTGACACAGGTCCGGCATTAAATGATTGATATTTTCTGCAAACGATTGTCTAATTAAATCTATTCGAAAGTACATCTATTTAAATTGTATTTATTGCAGTTTGATTAATGCATCGTTTTCAATTTTTTGTTTATTTCTAATGTTTGTATCGATTTCGGAGCTAATAAAAACTATATTAACGTCCCGTTCCTCTAACCTTTCTACCTTTAACTGAATCTTAAAATAGCTTTTGTCAGTTCCAAATATTACAATTTAAATGTAACTCAAATACATATTTGCGTGCCCTGTCACCGAAGGCTTTAGCTCTGGCGACCCTTTTATGTTACTGTGCTGACAATTTTGAAAGCTTGTAAAAAATTGAATTATTTAGTTCTGTAAATATAAATAATTCTCTGCTACAAACAATGACTTAATACATTGTAAAATGACCACATCGCAAATTGTCCGCTTCTTAAAATGATCCACAAGGCTGCTTGTTGAAATGAGGATATTAAGGATCACTTCTTATAAAGAATAGGTCCACGTCCATGTAACTAAGTTTAAAATAAACGGACATCGATTCCACAAGTATTTAGCAAACAAATACTATACCTCTAAGAAATATTAAACAGTCACTCATATTAAACATAATTCTATTGAATTTTATCTGTGATGACTGACACGACTCAATACGATTTCTAGTATTTGTCTTTTAAAAAAATTTACCTAGTAGAAATGCATATTTGGATTCTTTTGTGCTTTTGATGACCCAGGTTATGTAATGGTCAATAACTGTTTGGTATTCGTTTAAAAATATATGAACAAAACGTTAAATGTCAATTTACTTAGAGAACTTGAAGCGCTCGTGGCCCCGCGGTCTCAGTGTTCGGTAAACGATCACTGAGGTACGCAACTTTCACTATGGCTGGTCGTCGGATGGGTGACCACTTTGTGGCATTTACATTTGCGAGCGTTTCCGTGCTTCGGAAGGCACGTTAAGCCGTTGGTCCCGGTTGCCAGTAAAATGGCAGTCGTTAAGCCTGGTTGAAGGCCTTATAGGCGGCTTAATAAATTTCAACAGCAGGTAGCCACAACCTGCGTCTGTCTATTTCAACACGGCAATGGGCTCACCACCTATTACGTGGGACAGGAATCCACACGGTGAAAAGTGGGCATATAATATGCCTCTGCCACCCCTTCGGGGATAAGGCGTGATGGATTATTTATTTACTTAGAGAACCTGAAGAGGTCTGAAGGTGGGAGGAGGAAGTTTTTTTTTTGTTTTCGCGAGGAATGCCTTTACGCACCGTCATCCCTGCTGCGGGGGCAACAGGGACGATGTAGTAATAAGAGTCAAAAATTTAAGACGAGTTTGTCGAGACTTGTGGATTTAATTAGTACACAAGTAAATCATTTACGCAATTTGTAGCATCATGAAAAAATATACTGTACAGAAATCTCCCATCAAGACCTCTGGGGCCCAAATTGACCTCACCTATACGTGGTACACGTCATCAACGCAGGGGGCAACAGCGCTGCCTGCGTTCTTCACTCAGACCCGGGCGGCACCACGGAAAGCCTCCCAAGTAACCCTTGGGTTAAGTTTGGGGTTCAGCGACTGCAGGTCGGGCTTTTGTGAAACATGCATATTTCTGGACCATCAACCTGAGGGCCGCTATCAGAGTCCTGCTATCGATGATAGCGGCCCTTAACAGGTTGTTGTATCTGCTTTCCATTGGGCGCGCGATTTTGATATGCCATATATAAGTAATTAATTTGGCCTAATTTGAACGTGACTGACACGAGAAAGAAAAGGGTGTGTGTATAAGAATTTTCTTAGTTCGGAAACTACTGACTTTGTCAAAACATCACTTACATTTATTTGTTTCTTTATATTGCGCTTCCTTGCATATTGGAAGAAAACTGTACGAACCACAGAAACCTTTGTATATGCATCTATCAAGGTGTGTGTATATATAATATAATACAGGATATTATTGTCCATGAGATTTATCCGTACTATCTTGGTCATAAATTGATCTATCGTTAAAGTCGAGGGATTATGTGACTGTTACTTCCCATAGACGTTTAAGTGCATTTTCACCACTTCCCGATAACGCAGCCGCTAGGTGGTCGTCGCACCGTAAATCTAAACTTATTTCTCTTGTCACCTTCATTGTAGACACCTAAGTGGTTAGTAATTAATTACTCTTAAGAGAGAGTGCTCTGATTTTCAGAAAATACTGGTAAGAATTTCTGTTTTGTTATTGAGTACGATTGAATTCAGAACCTTGTGGTTCTCTGTCCTCAAAGTGCTCTGATTTACAGAAAATTCAGCTATAACTGTTTTATTATTGTGTTTTTGTTCTCAATTTTGTGTTTGAATCACAACGCAAAATTAGAATCAAATCAGCCTATCGCAGTTCAATTCTAGACATATTTTGTCATAACTCTGAATTGGAATTTTTGTATGTCACCTTTTAACAATTTCTAATTCAGTTTTCTAGTCTTAAGATTTTCCAACTCGTTGTAATTCGAAGCATTTAGACAATTCTATGAAATAACTTTGAACCAATAAATTTAAACTTGTGTTTTGTTTAGCTAGATGTCGATTTTCGCATGCAAAAGGAGAACTTTACCCCGGCCATAGTTATATTTAAGAACCTCTAGGTAGAGTCCATGTAGAATACGTGGAATGGATCGAGAGAATGAAAAGGTAATGTAAATCATACAAATTGTCACCGATCACCGGTCATTTATTGCTTATGTATATGGATAGCCGGATAATTGCGCTTTTCACCTCGTCCAAAGCCTCTGACTACAATTAATCGTTTGGTCATTAATCAAGAGTATAATGAATATAGAACTTCTTGAGGCTATTGTGCCAAGATATTTGCAACAGACTCTCAGATTTTTTTTTATTTGGATTGTGATCCTGACCTCTTTTAATGAAATAACTTCTGACTTGACTAGTTTATAGCTCTAATTTCCTACAACGCAAATCCTGAAATGTTGCGTGTTTAAATCGGACTATTTTCACCTAAACAACATACAAGAATGTATTCTTTTTCTTACATATAACCCGAGGTTCAATCGGTACTTGAGCGAGTATGATGCATGACAGGGTTAAATTGTTGTGAAACCTTCTCAGTCCTCAGTAGTCAAATATGTGTCACGTGGTAAATAAATGTGGCAATATAAAAGATTATTGTGTTCTAAAAATTCTGAGCTGATATGATTTTATTCTGTCTTTCTAAATAATTATCTATTTTTCTAAATTAATAGTGAAACAAGTTCGGACTGGACTTGAAGCTGTGGCCTTTGCCTATCAACAGCAACGCTCTAACTAGCTGAGCTAATGCACCGTACTCAAACCAGTTGAAATTTTTCACTTATATCACAATATAAAGAGAGAAAACCTATGTCTTTCGGCTGTGCTTATATCATTTCCATTTCGACTATTAGTCCAGACTCTAAATGGGCGCTTAAAACAGAGAAGAATTAATTTGATATTTATTTTTTATATTATTCTTATTTCTCTTACCACTTGATCAGATTGTACTCGATTTTACACCACTACAGTTAGATTGACTTATCAGATCCTGATCTCAGATCCATTGGTCAACCACTTCAACACTTGGAGAAATTCTTCTCAAAGTTACTAAACCTTTTCTAATGTTAATCAGCTTGGTCAGTTGTAAGAAATGGGTACTTACTTCCATTTATATTATAGAGAGAGCCTTATAGAGAGAGGAAATGGATATACAACAACTGTCCCGAGATTGTATTATCGAGGAGCTGGTTTGAGTTGAGTCCAAATATGGTCAATACGGGCAACATTTTGTCGTGTTGTGATGGCGACTTTGAATGGTTTGAAGAAATTATTTATAATTGTGTTGCCATTATTTTATAAGCCAACTTTTCTGATTTGTGTCTGTACGGTGACAGCTAGTTGGGATATTGTCACAGGTCCACTTTCAAATCTTTATCAAAATCTGAAGTTGTCAATGTTTCCCGATTTCGACTTGCCTTAATTCTATTGAAATTTCTAGTCGTATAAGGTTGTTATCAGAAGTTGTCAACTGCGCTATTTAGTTGGTCAGCAGTCGTAAGCTTTTGAATATCCGATCCGTTGCATTAAAGAATGAATTATTCTAAAAAAATATAGTGCTTTAATTTGTCTCCTACTTTTAGTTCAACAAACTTTGTTTACTACAGAACCCTGTTTGTTTACAACCTTCAAACACGACGTAGCTTTTGTTCCAGCAACTATGAATCTACAATTGCAGTAAGCTTCGGATTCTCTGCTAGATCTTTAACATTGTGGATCAAATATCCAAAGCAGCTCATTACCTATATAAAAGTCTATAACGAATAATAATGTGTTAAGTTTATCAATTACAACTTAGAAAGCAATATAGCTCAAGCTAAAGTAGTTATTGAAGCACTTAAATTTAATTTCATTACCATCAAACACTGTTTCGAAGGCCGTATTTCTAGAGACTCACGGGGCGATGGGTCAATGATAGTTACTTGTTTATTGCTTCATAACATTTAGTTTAGAGCAACTACAATGTAATTTAATTTGCGAAAGTTAATCGATAAAGGTTTTGAAAGCTACTGGAGTTGAATATTTTGCATATCTACATACATCATCATCATACAAAACCTTCATGATCTATGTGCAAACCGTGCTACAAAGCGAAGAGCAATCGAACTACATTGACACTAAGAATACTACATCGCGATATGAATGTTCTTACTGCTAATTCTGTAGTGTGTTGTGAGACTTTATGCACCATATTTATGGTGCATAAAGTCTCACATCGGTCCATCAACCGCTGTCCGCCAGGCATGCGATCACCTTTCTTGGTCGAAGGATCCTCTCTTTGTGTCAGAGGAACTTCTCACACCCGTTAGGTACTCCACAACTTGATTACATAGACTTAGTAGATTTAGGACCTATTTGTAAAACGGATCATGGGTTTTTCTTTAAAGGAGTATTACATAGCTCTATTCAGTGTTAAGGGGCTTTTAGATATCATTTGTGTCAGCGCATAGTCAGTTTTCATCAGCATCATATTTCAGGAGGTCAATTTGATATGATCCGCCTTTCTTCTTTTTAATTGTTATAATAAATCACTGTCTTTTCGCCAAGATTAAATTCTTTTGATGCAACCCGTTGTAAATTTATACCTAATCAAGGAATCACATCACCTAAAAGACATCTGTCATGACATCTTGGCTAATTAACTAAAATAAGTAACTTCTTTAAGTATGTCCTTCTAACAATCGAAGTTTATTGAACAAATCGCTAGAATGCTTCGCTATAATATAATATATTATATTAAATTAATAAGGTTACAGAGACAATCGTATTTCCTTGTCACTTTGTTACATTATGTCTAACGCCTAGTTGTCTCTGTGACTTCGCCCGTGACATACTTCCAAACTCTTTATTATTCCATACCCCATCAGATTGCAGGTTTCCAATAAACGTATAAAACAATATAGAAGTTTGGGATCTAATGAGTAGTTGTCATTTGAAAAATTAGGTAATCGAATTTAAACTTTTCACTTTTTCATTAGTAATTACCTAGTTAGGAAATAGTATAGTGTACCACAGCACCACTCACTCATAATATTTTTTCCAGAACGATAGACTTTTACTTGTCAAATACCTAGTATAAAATTTCCCATTTCGCGTAAAAGTTTATCAAAGAAAACAAGGTTTTGAATGGAAAAACAACGACCGTGATCCGAGACCAAACATTATTCTGTCGTCAGAGTAATAGCATTCTCTTCATTCTTCAAATATAGGTAACGTTTAGAACTAGTAATTATATTAACTGTTAACTCTCTAGCAGTAATTATGTTGGTTTAATACAATAATCGAGTAGGTCTTCAACAAGTGACTTCTCTGTCATCAATCTTGGACGTAAAGCGGGGTGCAGTGATCAGCTTTCACTTTTCTGATAGATTATGAGTCTGCGCGTTGTTTGTATTAATAAGATTGATTTTGTAGTCTTCTTTGAAGTCTGTCATTTGCTGCTTCGATTAAGGGTTCGGCTTTGCGTAATAGTAGTTTGTAGATCGACAGCGACAAGGTTTCTGTTTAGCAAAGATACCGGTGTAGACCAGAAGAATAAGATATACGATGAAATGGTGTTATACAACGACGTCCTATCTACCTGTAAAATATGCACTATACAGTTTATAAAGTATAAATCAATAACTGGGGCTGTAAAATACCAGCGATATCGGTTTATTAATCCGTTGTAAAAACATTTTTATTAAATTATGGAATGAACTCCCCTGCCTGGGTTTTCCCGACGTCACAGTATGGGGTTCTTCAAAAAGGGTCTTAGAAGGTTTTTAAAGGGTCGGAAGTGCGAGTCCTGCACCTCTGGTGTTGCAAACATCCATAGGCTACGGTGACCACTTTCCATCAGGTTGGACGTATGCTTGTCTGCCGCCTCAGTGATATAAAATAATGGTATATTGTATTTTCTTATATTTCGTGATCAGCAATAGTAAATTTTAAATTTATATATGTTATTCTTAATACTATTGTTGTCCTGTACTCGTGTAACTATATATTAGCAATGTTGGTTACAGAATAAACGCGAAAGACGGCCTGTGTAATCGACTTCTAAAATCCATTACCACAATGTATTTAAGTATCATATGTACTTAAAGTAGTGGTTCTTCATTCAAAGTTACCCTAATGGATGTTTTTACACGTCCCAGATAAAGAACCAAGCATTTATTGGAAGAGGTATGTTTAGTGTTGCCGCTGACTTGAATTTTAACATTGCCAGGTGATTATAAATTATTTGATCGACAAAGAACATTAACAACCAATAACATTAATGGAACCTTTCATTTCATATTCATTACTTAAGGCCGTAATTTAATTAATAGCTGATGAGTTCAGTTCATGATGGGTAGGTAGCAATGGTTTTGACAAAGTTGACTAACTAAAGCATTATTGACACAATTTGTATATTATTTGGTACATGGATGACTCCCATTTATCAATATACTATTCAAAACGCAGCCGGGCAGAAGTTTATGCAACTTAGTATATTATTTTAATAAATCTTAGTAGCATCTTGATAATTGGTTATCGGTTGATGGAATTGCGATATCAGCCCTGCACTGAACATATTATCAGCGACCTAGTTTTGTAAAACTAATAAAGGGCCATCCCTTTATTAGTTGAATGTATGGAATTTACTTTTTTCAAGTTATGCTAAATTTTCGATTATTTATTTTCGTTTTTCTTCTCTATTAAAATCTCCTGCAGAAATAAACATTTGTAAAAGCTTTAGAATGGTTCGTAAGACTTCTTCGGCCACAGTGTATTCATAGGTAGTTGGTAACTGTACTCATATGTACAAGTGAACCGGGCTAAGCTACTTAGTCAATCCGAGATAACAGGAATCTAGTAACGGTGTGTAAGTAACTCATATGAGGGCTACCACATTATCGAACTAGAACAAGTGGCACACCCATCCTCCCCGCCTTCTTATGTAATATTGTTATATATCTAGACAGAGCTGCGGAAGGGAAACATATTGACTTATAGATCGTTTTGTGTATAATGTAACATTTTTTATATATCATTTTTATACCGGATATGGTAGATATGAGGTCAGCCAAAATTGGCATAAGACTACTGTGTATACTTGTTAAAAATTATCACTCCAATTTCTAGAGATTTCTGATATTGAAAAAGTCTACATCTCATTGTAATCTGTTCTCTTTTACAGGTAAGTCTAACAAGTTTTCGTAAATCCTTCGCAATCATGTAAGTAGTAGGTATACAATATCTTTGAAATTCGTAGAAAACTTAGCCATAACCCTCCACCTTACTCCAGAAGGAGGAGTGTGACACAAAATTGGTGACTAGACACCACAAAAGAAGAGGATTGAAAAGTAGAAACAAAACAGTAGGAAAGTTGACTTTAAAACTACAAAGTGAAGGTTTAGAAGGTGCCTATGATCAGTGTGAATGTAAATGGAGTACTCTACTAAAATCTTCAAGGACCAAGCTAGCTCGCCTGTAAATGGTGCACCTGTTGACTAATTTCGGTGCACCTGCTTTCTTTGAAGGTAATGAAAACTCGAATTAAAACCTTGTACCAACTCGTCTGACGTCGTCTGGTGAGCGTGGTACTAGTAAGTCCAGACGTCTAGAGGGACTACCCAGCCTCCTAATATGTTGCCTGCCTCCAACAGTAGGCTGCGATAGTCTGATATGATTGATTCATTAATATAATGATAATCCTGAATAACCACCACCCGCTTCGAAACGTTGCTAGAGATTAAATAGACATGAGATGAGATGCATGGATCGCCAAGCCTGGCGATCTGTCCCCTTTGACTACCACCTAGGGGTTCAGGATACATAGATAGATTATGGTATCCAGTACAAAAGAAAAAAAAAGGAATATGCATCTACCGCTCTTTTATTCAAAACATCTGCCAAAAACACAGATAAAAGATTGCGATGTGGGCTGAACAGCAGTCAAAGTCTTGCAAACCGATGGAGACATCTAGAGAGAGATCTGCAATGTACTGCAATGTAATCGAGCTCGCATATTTTAGTGAGATAAATCAAGTAAAACTTAGCCGTATTGCCACATATTGTTGTGATTTACATCTGCATGTAGACCATTTTCAACTGTATATTTTTCTTCGGGCTTGTTTGGACAAGTGTTCGCAACCAATCTGCGTAAATATTAATCATATTTTTCTGTTTTTTATTTCATATTTGTAAATGTAGCTTCATTAAATTCACTTGATATTTGTGTTATATGATGAATCCGTAGAATCTCTTTCAGGGATAAAGTAAAAAAATAAAGAAGTTATCCGTATAGAATCAAAGTAACTGATAAATATAGACTATATAGACAGCGAAGTCATGCTAAGAGTTGAAATGGAAATTGTGACTTATAACTGATCCACATAAAGTAGACGCATGACCTCCAGAAGGCCGCAAGGATACAATCTCTAAAGCCTGTGCAGCAGTGGAATTCATTAGGCGTGAGTGAGTCACTCACAAATCCATTTGAATTTGAATAATCTGTAGTTTGTAAAGCCCAATTGAAGGGCGACCTGAAAAATTTCAACAGCAGGTTGCCAGAACCTGCGCCTGTTCATTTCAACACGGCAATGGACTCACTACCTGTTACGTGGGATAAAAACGCATACGGTGAAATGTGGGCGTATAGTATGCCTCTGCCTACCCCTTCGGGAATAAAGGTGTGATAATATCTATGTAAAGTACAATTAACCTTACTGTTCCTTCTGCTGTTTTCTGTTCCTTGGCAAGGCAGTACAAAAGGCTTTGAAGTACTTACGAGTATATAATGGTTTATTAACAAATTTAGGCTACATGCAAACTCTTTTCAAACACTTCCTTTCGTATAATTGACGCCGAAGAGCTTGTGTATTAATGTATCGTATTTGAACCTTTCAATCTTTAGGCTTTTTTATACTTACATTGCAGGGATGTGTCTGTAGTAAAGTGAAGTACTATTATATCGATTAGAACTGACCTTTAATGTTTTTTTTATCAATAATACCCAAAGGGGTGGCATAGGAATAATATACGCCAACATTTCATCGTGTGCATTCCTGTAATAGGTAGTTTGTACCTGTAATGGGACTGTTCCTGGGACCACGTAAAATGTGGTAAGCCCATTGTAGTGTTGAAATAGACAGACGCAGGTTGTGGCTAAGTGATGGTGAAGCTATACAAGCCGCCCTAAGGCCTTCAACTTGGCTTAACGACTATCATGACATACTGGCAATCGGGACCAACGGCTTAACGTGCCTTCCGAAGTACGGAAACGCTCCTAACTGTAAATAGCAAAAAGCCTTTTATAGTTGATCATATATTTCACATTACATAAACCCATGTAACTTCAATGTGTTTTAAATTACGATGTTACCTCTCAACTTAGCTAATCAATACTGGCGACAGGCCAGACATAACGACCTTGTCGGTTACGGGTATTGATTTTGTTCAACATATCTAGTACACGTTTAGTTGGTAGAATTCGTTCGTTCGTTCGAATTAATAATATCGATGGGTCGGCAGCGCAATTGCTGCACCTTTGGTGTTGTAAACGTCCGTAGGCTACGGTAACCACTTTCCATCAGGTGGGCCGTAGGCTTGTCTTCCACCTCAGTGGTGTAAAAAAAATACCTCTTCATTTATTTGTATTGTTTACTTGTATTTCCCATATGAACTTGTTCCCGGGATAAAAAGTAGCCTATGTGTTATTCTGATGTGTAAACTATATTATTGTAAAGTTTAGCTATATTATTGTAGATTTTGCGTGAAAGAGTAACAAACATCCATATTTACAAACTTTTGCGTTTATAATATAAGTAGGATATAGGTAGGACGACCAAGTGGGCAGATTGTTCAAAAACACAAAGGTTAAGTACTCGGATACCCAGACGTTGTATGAAGCGATTAATGAATTTGCAGGAAGCGAAGGAAGTATGCATGGATCGTGAATGCTTTGCGATCGGTCCTCTCTGTCCCCATCAGGGATACAGCGTGAAAAAAGTTAAGTTTAAGTTATTTGTTTATTGGGATTATGGTTACGATCTTAATCCAATGAGATGAGCTGGTAAGTGATGGCCCAAGTGATATTGTCTGATCTACTTGCTACAAAGAACTTGTAAAAATTATTCGGTTTTCTGACTATGCTACATAAATACAGGTTAACATCGTAGGTTCGTTACTTGGGTAGGTAGCTGTTCGCAAAGACGGCAGGAAAGGGGAAAGGAAAAATCTATCTTAAGATTTTTTTTATCACTTTCTTGTCCGTCTGTCTATCCGTGTGTCACCATCAATTTTTTTAGGAACGAGTTGACCTAGCAAATTTATACCCAATAAAATTTATACCATTTTGAAAATTGAAATTTATGTTGAATTTATAACATATACTGTGATCTATAGTCCCTATTAGGTGTATAATTGATAATACTACGTCAACTGGAAGTACCCTATAGGTTTTGGGTTTAAGACCTTTAGTTCCTATTGACCTGGAATCACAAAAAAGGAAGGTCTTACAGCACAAATAAAGAGAACATTTGGTGTCCCTATACATATGTAGAGACATCCGATTAACATAGACCTGTTCTAATAATCTCTCTGAGAACATTATCTTGCTTACAATTCATAAGTATCTTTATGTCAGCGGAATGTAAACAAAATATTTTTGTAGCAGTTAAGTGCAAATTCTGTGAAAGTCTGAAACGGCTTAACGGATAATTTAACAAAACTACATTACACATAGTATTCATAACAATGCGATGACCTTAAAATGACCCTTTTATTAAAGAGACAAGCTTCCACTACGTATATTTATTTAACCTATTTAATAATTGTTTGATCACAACGTATAACATTGAGGCCCAATATTTGTCTGCCTTTTCAGTTGAGCTTCTAAAGTTTATTTTTGTCAAAATGTTCTTACTTAATACTTACGTAGCTCAACTTGAGATCTATATGACCTTATTTGATAGTGCTTTTATACGAAACGATAAAATAAATATTACTCTATACGGTTAAGTAATCAATAACCACATTGAGAAATATACATGCGCCTAGTTTGCAATGAATTTACATGCAACTTAAAGTAATTTATAGCCTAATGTTATAATTGAACGTTACTATCACGCGATTTTATTATGTTTAGTTGTTACCTCATATCGAAATCCTTTCTACTATGTATTGAATTGTATAGCTGAATGTATGGCCGGAGACATATTGACAAGGTGATTGAATTAGTGCAACAGGCGACGGAAACACCATACTTCTGCTGACATAAATATTGTGTCTGTACATCATCCGTAAATAAAACATCATTTCACCTTTCAGGCTAGTGCTGAGTGACATTTTAGTGTGGTACCTACATCAAAGCAGCACCAACTAACTTCAAACACAGAACATCGCATTTGCCAGGTTATATTCCACTAATGCCTTAGACCCTGCGATCCATCTGTTAATTCCAACCTATACAGGAAGTGCAATTGGTGTTGTCATCACAGAAATGGAGGAATGACAATCTACTCTCGACTGGAAACGGTTTTCAACCTCCCAAACTCAGACTTGTATTCATATCATTTAGCTTTCTCATAAAATTGTCTATTGTCTAACCTAACCTAACCTAACCCTGTAAAAGCACCGCAATGCCCTCACGGGCATTGTTGGGACGGATTTGTCGCTGCCGGCTGTGGTGCGAGCCATGGCCGGCAGTCGACAATGCTGGGCCGCCGTCGCCTCCTTCGCCAGCAAGGTGATGGCGGCAAAAAGAGAGGAGCTGCGGGTCCGCGAGCGAGCAGGACGCACGCTCCCGTCTCGAGGGCGTCGAGGGCGGCGCCGGGCAGATACGCGGCGCAACGCCGACTAACTTGTGGCTGTGGGCGGAAGGTCGGGGGACCCCGCTCACAATAGCCTCCTGGCGGCTGGCACCCCTCGTGTTCCGGGGTGCCTTCAGGTGCCCGCTCGATCACTCCACATGGTTGGGGACGGCTCGAGCGGGCACAACTTAACCTCCTCCGGGAGATTGTGGGGGGCAGGACATCTGGCCCCCCCGAGGAGAGCCTCATAGTGGGGCATTCCCTTAGCCGGGTCGCAGTGAATAGCCCTCAGGCCTATCCTGCGACCCGGTTGGGAAGAAGGTGGAACACCGCGGGGTTTAGTGGGTAGGACGGCCCCCGAAGGGCCGGGAGTCCCACACACCAACCCTGCTGCCCCCGAAGCAGGGATGACGGTGCAAAAAAGCATTCCTCGCGTCAACAAAAAAAAAACCCTGTAAAAGCAGGCACATCGCCAGATGTAGGGTTGCCAGAAACGCATGCATGAATGACCGACAATGAAAATACTTTCGTTGTCTTTGATCTGCGTGTGCGCTTCGGGGCGCTTCGTTCGATAAGTTGACGTTTAGGAGTACATAAATGATATCATTAATAAATGATTGATTTTTAATTGAGGACTCACTTTTAGGAATAAAGTCATTGTTGGTCGAAAATTTACTAGTGAAAAAGTGAAAATTAACCATGAGAAAGCCGTAAAATGCCTGGGATGTCGGGAGGTAAAAACTGAAAAAAAAAAAGAAATCATAAGTTTCCATATCTTTGTGAATGAATTTACTGGTGTTACGGCTATGTAGATAGAAACCAGTAGACGTTGTCGATGTTATCCGAAAATTCCTTTTTTTTTTTTATTTTAATAAATTTATAAGCTTACAAAAAACGCTTTTTTGGTAAAGCGGTAGAAAATATTTATGCGCTTTGCAATTCTGCTGTAGGGGCAGCTTTGTGTGGGGTTATTTATTGGTCCTTGTAGGGAGGTATGGCAGACTAGTTACTTAACCAGCTCATTGTTCTGCTTCGTTCTTAACCAGGTCGCAAGAAGGAGAAAATTTTTTTTTTTTTCTTAGGAATAAACCTTATCTATGTTGGCCAATTTGTTTTTCCTTATTTTCGATTATTTTTATCATCTAAAGTCAAGGTCAGTAAATTACTTTCTCACTGAACACTAATCTTTATTGGAATTTTGGATTGTTTATTTAGATAAGATATTAACGTATTAACCTATTAGAAAAAGACACGCTACATACACATTTTAATTGATAATAATATGTTTCTTATCATTATCGTATGTTAAATACTTTTTAATGACATAGTAACATGCTGAACATTAAAAAAAAACGTGTGGCACTCGGGGACTGCCGCGGTAAAGCTATTGCATAGCATTTTTTGTCAACTTATGCAATTATAATAAATTATTTATGCTGTACTAGCTGACCCGAATAACTTCGTTAGGGCCACTTAAGAGATTTGTTACAAAAAATGTGATAAATGAAAAACCGCTTGACCGATTTTGTGCACACTTCACATAAACCATCTACTAAATAGTCCGAACAAAGCCTTAACAGCCTGGATAGGTGAGCCCGTTCTCGAGTTATAAAATTACAACGAAAAGTGACATCGAATTTTATAAATATAGATTACTAATATATAAAATATATATTATTCCTACAGCTCGTCTCGATCCGTGCGAGCTTCGTGCAGTCGTATTATATACATGCACGTTAAGCCAACGCTCGGCCGTGCTCGGTGAAGTTCGTGTGAGCTCGGGTGTTAGGTTTTTTTCGTTACGGAATTTCATGATTAGGTCGCCGCGCTCAAAGCCCGCGATAAAAACTATGCAATAGCTTAAAAACGTTTGTGTTCTCGTGCGAGATGTACAGTAGAAGTAGATTTACAAATACAGAATAATCTTATGAACGAAAATTTATATGTTACTTTTCTTTTAGGATACTTGTTTAAACATAAAAGCCAGTAACACGGTAATGGTTAAGCCTAGTTCAAGGCCTTATGGGCAGCTTGAAAATTTCCGCGCATAAAATAAGGTAATTTACTCTGAATTATTATTATTACAGGTAGCCACAAACTTAACCACCTATTACGTGGGACAAGAATACACACAATAAAAAATGGGCGTGTAAAATGCCTTTGCCACCCCTTCGGCGATAAGGCGTGATTGAAAAAAATAAAAGTGTATGATACTGAATCCTATATTAAAATTTAATATGCTTTCGTTGCTGACGGTACACCGTTCTAATCCCGGTCAAATTTTCGGTCTTATAATTACAAAAGGCAGTCATCCTGCTGATTAGAATAGGGTCCCTATGTGCAGCCTAGATTCCAATTGGATATTCCGGCTAATAAAAATGACAATTAAAACTGTGTGATCTTGAACGTTTCCGGACGGAATCTTAAAATTACTGAGTTGATTTCAATATAATATTAATTGCAATCAGTAGACTGTATGACGTCATTGTCATCTCCTTCAACATAGTGAGAAACTTTCTGCATTCTACTAGTCTCTTTTCATTCCATTTTTTTATGTTTAATAAGGTACTCGTTATGTACTCTGAATTATTATTTTTACACAATTTTATTGATCCGTTTAATTATTTTTATCTATTATTATTTTATATATGTGCTCTCTGACTACCCCGTCAGGTATACAGCGTAAAGATAGTTAATATATCCCTACGTCACACGACCTTTCTTCATTTTTGTGCGTAAAATTTTAAGTAAAGAAAACAAGAGTCAAGTTTAATAAAACGTAAATTTGAAACTCATGCCTATTATACGGACAAAGGCGCTATAATGCGATTATAAACTCCTTCGAACAAAGAAGGACATGCAGAGCCCGTTTGACGCATACTTGGTATAAATATACCAAGCATTTTGAGTCATAGTTCCTGAACGAAGCATTCGCAGTTATACAGCTAAGTGCAATCTGCTTTCTTTCAGCAACTATACGCGCTTTCATAAGACTCACAGTTTGTTCCGAAAGTTTGCTAGAGATGCAAAATTGTGCATTCCACCTTACTCTCACATAGAACTTCCTTGTTTTTCTAAATGTTACCGATTTATTTTTTTATGCTACTAAAGTGGCAAACAAACGACCTAATCGAAAGTGGTCTATGTAGTAGGTATGTAGTAGGCTATGAACATTTGCAACACCAGAAGTGCTTAACTTCCGCTGCAGATACCTGGAGTTGAGAACTACTAATGTACTTGTCTTGTGAGTCACCGTCAAGGGAGATTTGAAAAGATTTTGCATAATACTTTTCAGTTCATTCATTCGGTGGATTAATAAAAAATAGAAATGAAGCATTTCTTATTCTTTTGGCGTTACATGGCGTTGGTTGCGATCTTCTAGTCTAATTAGTGCTTCATAAATATGGGAACAGGTAAAAAATTGTATTGCAATTGGAATGTAGCATTATATAACTCGTTTTACGTACTGCTAACAATATGCCTCAAATTATTCGTCTTACGTAAATGCCGTCACCTTTTTACATAAATTGTTGGTCTCCGGACGGCAGTCATTATGATGATCATTTACTTAACTAAATGAATACATATTTTATTTTACGAGTATATTCTTAGTATTTTATTCTCGTTTGTGGTTCGTGTGCATCAAAAGAGATTTTTTTTATACCACTGAGTTGGCAGATAAGCATACGCCCCACCTGATGAAAAGTGGTCACCGTAGCCTATGGACGTTTGCAACACCAGAGGTGCAGCACTCGCTCTGCCGACCTTCTAAGACCCCTAGGCAGGGAGTTCATTCCACAATCTAAGCGTACTAGATTCCATTGATGTTTTACTTTACCAGTTCTATATCTTTGTTAATTTGAGTTTGTCAGCCATTGTGTTCACGACTGGTCTGTTTATGTTAAGTGTTTTTCCAGTTGCTTCCAAATCCTGGTGTTTACTTATATGTGGCTGCTAGAAGTAGCTATCGTTAGGATTTTGATATTCGACATTATTAGAAGCGACTGTCATTTGATCTCCCATCTCTATAATGACACCTGGGTCGAAGACTCGTCCGTTAGCCAGCAGATGCACTAAATACAAGTGAGGTCACTTGATGCAGATGCCTGAAAGTGAGGTGACAATTGTGAATAACTGAACAAATATCAATCAAATCAGCTTATGGCAGTCTACAGCTGGACGTAGACTTCTTCCAATTCACGCTACAACACACGATCCAGCACCTTCCGCATCCAGTTCCTTCATGCGACCTTTTCCAGGTCGTCGAAGTAAACTGGCAATTGCTTTTGTTGGATTAAGATACGCAATATTTCTACGCTAATTTGCAATTGTTCCACTGTTAGTGCATCTCAATTTTAACTAAATTGCATTTCAATCAATGTTGAAATGTCTAAAATTTCAATTCGTCACACTGCAATAGTTTATTAGCGCTCTTTATTGTTAATTCAATAATAGATACGTGGATGTCTATGTAAGAAAAATGCAGGTCCTACTAAAGAAAAGAAATCGTTATTTATTAAATAACTAATCTGTTTTGTCAAGGCTCTCTGAGACAATAGCATTGTAACTTTTCTTGAAATTCAATTTTACAGTAGTTAATTACCTTTTGTTATATAATTAGAGGCAATAATCATCGCCTCGGTTCTCAGTTACTGCGTCTCTCATGTTAGTTATCAAGCGAGCCGGCTGAAATTCATACATCCTTACATTTAGTTTTTAGTGTTATCAATGGTGTTATTAAAAGGGATATCCACATAATCCAAAGATAAATAAATATTGTGGTACATTTTGCAGGCATATCGCATATTTTGTTAGCAAAATCTTGTGCTCTGCCAGAACCACTTGTTGGAGAATTTCTACACATATGTTTCTTTTGTTTGACGATCATTATTATTTATGACAATAGAAATTGCAATAAAAGAAGCTCAAGGTGTCCGGACCCAAAACACGCCTCTTGTTGATCCGTAAAATAATAACACCCCCCGCTAACTCAGTGTTCTGTAAACGATAACTGCGTAAAGCAACTTTCGCTATAGCTGGTACTTGGACACTTTGTGACATTTACATTTGCGAGCATTTCCGTGCTTCGGAAGGCACGTTAAGCCGTTGGTCCCGGTTGCCAGTAAAATGGCAGTCGTTAAGCCATTGTCCATTTCAACACGGCAAAGGGCTCACCGCCTGTTACGTAGGACAAAAATGCATACGGTGAAACGTGGGCGTATATTATGCCTCTGCCTACTCCTTCGGGGATAAAGGCGTAACAAAATGTATGTATGTATGTAAAAAAAACCTTGAATAATTAGCCTAAAGCCTCATTGTCAAGTCTGTGCCAAACAGCTCAGGTATATGCATTAATTTTATTCGTCTACAAGAAAAACAAAACTATTTTCAAAACCTACTAAATTTACCTATACCAACTTTTGTAAAGTGCTGATCATGATTTACACGTAAATAATATAAATATCGGATAAAATATTTACTTACGATTAGCGGACGCCCCGCAGTTTCACACGCGGAGTGCCCGTTCCCGTGGGAATACGACGATAAAATGTAGTGGTCACCCATCCGAGGACCAGCCATAGTGAAAGTTGCGTAACTCAGTGATCGTTTACAGAACACTGAGGCCGCGGGGCCACGAGCGCTTCTTCATAAAGAAGTTTCAATTCATAAAGTTCAAAGTCATAAAAAGTTTCAAATCAAAAATTCAATTTTTTTATTTTATAATAGAATCGTAAATACTTTCATAATGCATTTAATGAAAAGCTGTTAATTTGGAATTACAAAAAGACACTGCAATTTCATTTATCTGTAAAGATATATCATCATATTCATATTAAGTAAATTTGGATATACTATATCTGTTCTTACTGATACTGAGGGTTGAATTGCGGTATCGTCGGTATCACAAATCAATGAGAGGCCACTCCGTGCAGAGAATACAAATATTTTAAGTTTCAAGTGAATGTAGGTTAAACGAGAATTCACCGTCTCTTAAAAACTTTCGTTACAATATTTCTGGTAACGACACGACCTGTTGATAAGAAGTGCGTTGAACCTTTAGGGAACGTATTCTTTGCTATAAATAGTTTACTGTTAAAACAATGACTGTTTTCATATTATATCGCTAAGTTGAGATTTAATTTAAGGTTATTGACATTTTTTCATTTAATCATTATTAAGGCGAATATAATAATGAAATAAACTATATGAGTGTAAGGGGCCCCACAAAGAACTTAGGGGCCCAAGCGACCTCTCCTGCTTGCGGTGCACCTGCTGAAGTCAGACGGCAGTCGCTTCAAAAAATGCCGAAAATTAGAAGCCAAAGGATAGCTGCTTCTAGCAGTCAAATATATGTGGACCCCAGGATCCAAATCCAGGAAAGGTTTGGAAGCAACTGGGAAAACAGTTTAGATGAAGAGAGAAGGTATACAATTTAGTAGCTCGCCGTAAACATCAGGTACTGCATACGATCTGACAATTGAGATAACCAATATTGGCTACATGGTTACGATGAATAAAAGGCGCGAGGTACATTGTTTTATATCTCTCGAGACTTTGAACTGACGAGAGCTTGGTTCAGCTCTTTCCTTGAGCGAATATCCAAAACGGCATTGTTAGTATCGTACAGAAGCTGATTACGTAGAGGACAGGAGATGGTGGGTGTGTGTCAGTGACACGTCTCAGGCTGATCTACCACGTCACGTGATCTACATGCCAATGGATCTGATAATTCCTCTCTGAATCCTATGAAGGTTTAACACCGTAAAGTATTATCCAATATGCTACCATGTACGAATTCTAATGACAATGTTCTAATAGTTTGTTTCGCTTTTTTAATTGCTTGCCCAGGTCAAAATTTTCCAGTTTCTCTAAATTCACAGAGGAGCTGGGACGACATAAACTGCAAATTGACTTATGACAATCTTTTGAGCTGTAGTACAGGTTCGGCACGTGCTAGGCTTTTTGCCGTGGGTGCGCATGAGGCCGGCTACTGGCTTTACGCGTACCCTTTGTCAAATACAGGAACATTTCTTGAGCCTGACACGCTCCGAATCGCAACCTGTCTACGGCTTGGGGTTCCGGTCTGCGCTCCTCATAAATGTCCCTGTGGCAGTGATGTCGACAAGTTAGGACATCACGGACTGTCCATGCCAAAAAAGGGCGGGCCGCTTCTCGAGACATGCCGCACTTAACGATATCTTACGCCGGTCACTTCCACCATCAACGTGCCAAGTCTACTTGAGCCAACTGGTATTGCAAGAGACGATGGCATGAGACCGGACGGTATGAGTTTGATTCCATGAAAGATGGGCCGGGTGCTGGTATGGGATGCAACCTGTTCAGACACGTGGGCCCCTTCCCATCTACATGAAACCAACAACAGAGCTCGTGCGGCTTGTGAAGCGGCTAAAAAAGCTTAAGCATTCAAATACAGGGGCCTTGGCTCCGAATATGATTTTGTCCCATTCGGTGTCGAGACTCTTGGTCTGTGGGGTCCTAGCGCTATAAGGCTTTTTAAGGAAATTGCAAAAAGGTTAGTCGACATCACAGGAGACCGAAGAGCTGGCAGCTACCTCGGACAAAGAATTAGTCTAGCTATTCAAAAGGGGAACGCTGTCAGTATCTTCGGAACCTTGCCTAAAGGGACCTCTTTTAATAATATATTTTAGTTATGTATCATATTTTTCAGGTTATATTTAATGTTAATATTAAGTTAAGTTGATATTTATTAGTTTATTTTTTGTTTACAAATTAAGCCTAATCTATTGTACAAGAATTCATTCCCCGACGCAACGGAGTAGTTTCGAGTTGTGGCCTCGCCCAGTCGCCAACAGTAGTCCCTTTCAGTTCCAATAAAAGTACTTAGTTCATACAGTCCAAATATAAGTGAATGAGATTCATCGATCCGTGCATGTTACATGCTCGCTCTTTTTACTGTGTATACATGTAGGTGCTGTGTATATGCTGTGTATAGTGTATTACTTAACTTTATCTTAAAGAAGTACCCACATATAACTAGCGAACGCCGCGTGGAATTTAGCTATTCCATTAACCCTTAGGTGTGGAATGTTGAAAAGCCCTTAGGATAGCTTTTCCTAACGATTTCAAGTTGATAGCTGAGGAGTAGTCACTATGTCATTTTATAATTCTATATTAAAAATTATTTCTATTTCCAGTATCGACGGTCTCGACGGATAATACGATGTACAGATACATCGTATACCGTATCCGTCGAGACCGTGTCAGTCACTCAGAACAAGTGTCAGTGCTAAATCGAAAGGCAATTTCGTTCGTATTCTCTCGTTAGTGTGAACCCAGTATCAGATTTGTGACCTAAATACAATCTAACTCTATTTGTCCATTTCAGACGCCATGTTGCAATGAAATTCAGTTTTATCGCTGTAGTTTGCACACAATTCGATGTGGTTTTATTGTTCAGCTGTTGTCATCCGCGACTTTGCGTAGGCATACATTAATTGTTTGAATGTTTTCTCACAGGAATCTGATTTTTGATCTTTGCTTCTGCTCAGTTGAAACTAACGCATATATTTAGAGCTTAGCATCCTTAATTCTATGAGTATTTTGGGTACTTCGGAAAAATAATTCATTATGGTCTTGGCCTGTCTTAACTTTCCTAAAAAACTATCTTCACGCTGTATCCCTGACTATCACTTTTAGAGAGCACAGAGACAGACTACGACTTGTGAATGAGGGCCGCTATCTCAACCCACAGGGCTCCGATAGCGAACCTCAATTTGACGGCTCAGAGATATGCGTTTTCACGCTTCTCTTAAAGAACCCAGGATTGCAGGTGCGCCGGCAGAGTTACATGCTTCTTTATACACGTCTGGGAATCTGAGTACTTGACGATTGACCTTTTCGTTATTTCGTTACTTCGTAATTAAGACTTTCCGACTTTGATAACTGGGCCTGTAGCTTCCTTAGTTTCCTAGCAGGTATACCTTGCTTATCAGTTCTGGTAGTACAAAACATCATCCAGATCTGTAATTTTGTAACAAACGGACAAACTCACTGTAGCTTTACATGCGATTGACAATAGCGTAAGACTATCGCAAATGCGCAACATTGTATCAACTTCCAATACTAGTCCGTAAATCATAATAAGATCAAGTCTACCACGTGCTTCCGCGCTCGTGGCCCCGTGACCCGCACCGTGTTCTTTCCCTCACGTAATACATGACCTAGGTCACGCTGATACTGTAAATCTGATAGAATCGATCCACCCCAGAGCTATACATGACCAGCCAGTTTAAAGCGTCGAATATCAAACGTTTTCGACAATGGTTTTCAATTTTTTTTTGTATAACTTCAATTCCATTTTACAGGTCCATGTATAGACAATGTTTTGGTGCTAAATTACTTTACCCAGTATGATGGGAACAATCTTCTGGCCCAATCCAAGCCTTGCCTGTAAGTGGTGCACCTGCCGACTAACCAGATAACAGAATCCAGATGAGTAGCCAGATCATATCAAAACCAGTACTTGACTATGATAAACGACACTTTGACTACTTACGCTAATCACGAAGTCTCGATTGCATCCAGTTGTATAAATTCTAATTGAATCTCTCTTTAACTCACTTCTAACTGTGATTTGACCTTATTTTATGCAGAGGAAAGCGATTACAGTTTGACCTTCTAATTACACCCCTCCTGTCTGTGCGTCAGTCCGTTAGTAGACAAGTTACCCATCTTACAGAGGGTCGATTCTTGACTGGGACTTTTCACAACTTCTGCCTATATCTAATATTTTTGTTAATAAACTTTATTATTTGTTTTACAGGTAAGTTCCAAGAAAGTTTCAATAATTCTTTATTTGGTAAGTCTTTATATTAACAACAACTAACTCGTCATATTCATAAAACACGTACTCGTAAGCTTGCTATGAATAATTTCACAAATAATCTTCTAAAAACTTTTAGTTTCTTATGCCGCATACTGTCAAAGCACATAATGACAAATTATCTCAAATTGTTAAACATACATACATACATATTGTCACGCCTTTATCTCCGAAGGGTTGGGCAGAGGCATATTAAACGCCCACATTTCACCGTATAAATTTTTGACCCACGTAACAGGTGGTGAGCCCATTGCCTTGTTGAAATGGACAGGCGCAACTTGTATCGACCTGCTGTTGAAATTTTTTAAGCCGCTCATAAGGCCTTCAACTTGGCTTAACGACTGCCATTTTATTAGCAACCGGGACCAACGGCTTAACGTGCCTCCCGAAGCACGGAACTGGGGTGTGTCTAAAGGGTCGAATAAATTTAATAAAATAAAATGTGTCTGTTTTAGATGTTAAAATTGGAAGAAATTTTGAACCCTTGGCCTTTTTAGTGAGGTGGTAACAAAAGGCTAAAAGGTCTTATGTGCTAGACACTAATTAGCACGACCAATTAAAGTGCTGGTAGTCTCGGACTCGTCAAATTGTTAAAAGCACACATTATTAAATTAATCTATCACACCTAGCCTACTAACCCTAAGTTTCGCATTTAGAACGAGATATTACATAATTTCAGTCATAAATATTTAAAGTTGCCGTACATTTAGCGCAAATCCCTGAAACATTCAACAGGTTTTAAGTGCACCGGGCGGGACCATTAACCCAGTTAACTCGTCGTCTGTGCACGAGACGGAACGTTGACTCTACAAAGTAGACTACTTTGTGGCCTTATCCACTGAACAGACCGCCTTATTTTAAATGTATTGCGTGTGACGTACTGATGGAATGTCGAACTGTTTTTATTTTTAAATATTCGATGGCGAAGAATGTATATTGTGCGAATGTAGAGGGTAGAAGGAGATAGGGTAGGCCGTCACTTACATATGAAGACCACGTGAGCGAATTGTTCAAAAACGGAAAGGTCAAAAGTACTCGGATGACTAGACGTGCATGTAAAGAATGCAATGTAAACATGCAAGCGACAGAAGTAGGCATAAATCTCGAAGTCTGGTGTTATGTCTACCCTGAGTACACAGCGCGAAGATAGTTTAGTTTGTTTTGATTCATAATATTATTTTCAAAATATTTACCTTCCCTGCTAGCGGTGAACCTGCTGACTAATGGAGGAGGCAGGCGCCCTTATGGGGTAGAGAAGTTAAACGGCAGTTGCTCCTAACAACGCCAAAAATCAAAAGTCTAATAAAAGCTTGGCTGCCAAATAAAAGTGGACCCCAAACTCCAAATCCATATACGGTTTGGAACCAATTGGCAAACCACGTAAGATGAAGAAGGATTGTTTCATAACATTAAACCTAAAAAGGATATTCAATTTAAATACAGTAGTATCGAGTGACAAATGTTCCACAGTATTTTGCGAGAGGAAATATCATTCAATATACGAACTGTTTAGTTTCCCTTGGAAAATAGTGACGGCCTACTTGATCGAGAGTGGTTTCCGTAGCCTATGAACGATTGCAGCAGCAGAGGTGTTACTGCTGTTGAACATTTACAAACTATATGGCCTTCAACTTAACTGAACCATGTTACTGGCATCCGGGACCCAACAGGTTAACATGCTTTCCGAAACCTGTAAACGCTGAAAAAATGCCAGACACTGGCCCATCTCATCAGTGATCGTAGCGTCAAATCTTAAACACAGTAATCGTATACAAAATACTAAGCCATTACAACGGCTAAAAGCGCGTCATGGTTAAGAATTCAGCTGTGTAGAACACCTTTATGGGAATTCGCGCTTATATTTCATTATTTTGATGATGTAGTGACCAAGATAAAAAAGGGATGCTTAGATGGTTCAGACACGTGGAAAGGATGGATGAAAATAGACTGACAAAGCAGATTTATGCGGCGAGAGTAAATGAGCATACTTGTAGGGGTCAACCTCGGCCTACGCATGTCAATCAAATTGAAGAACTTTTGACAAAAGGCCAGGTCAAGAGCACCCTTAACCGACGAGCTTGTATGAAAACACTTATTAAAGTAGTAAAAGCGATAGTTGTACGCCAGAATCGTAGCAAGTGGAAAGCCAAACCTACCCCGATGGGAGACAGGCGTGATGATATGTATGTATGTATGTGTTTTTAATTTTTTACAATTTTCATCCCATCTGTGGTGGGTTTGCAGAAAGAAGACTTTCATACACAAACACCTCCTTACATTGGTGATCCCGACGTGTTATGGGTAGCGTGAAATTATTTTAAACATATTCTCTCGACACCCGGGCCATAATTCACATTCCACTGAGTAATAACTCCAAGTAATAACAAGAGATACATCAGCGTCGGGGTCACCACCTGACCGCTTACTTACGTAAACCATTGTTTCTCACAAGTGATTCTAAACAACGGCCATATAAAGATATTCACGTCTTAGAAAGTGCAGCATTTATAAAAGTTCATTTGGGACCGATCCGACTACTGATATTTGACTTTGAAATTAATGGTTTTCTTGGAAAGTCGTAAATCAAAACATTTTATACTAGCCGTAACTGATGTATTCTGTGAGAGATTTTCATTGTATGTTCGATTGAGAGTACGGAAAAACTACCTACTCATTATTATGTAAACTGGTTCGCCCATTAGACTGGATATTCGACCAATGGGAAAAAACCTGCTAAATGTGTTTTACATTATATAAACTATCCTTATTCAATTATTTTTTAAGCATTTCTTAATACAATCTTTAAATGTCTCAAATTTCACGACCAAACGTTCACGCTATTTTTAAAAAAAGGGGTCCAAAGCTTTCCCTTTACGTATTAACATAATATAAAATAAAATAAATATCCATCATGCCTTATCCCCGAAGGGGTGGCAGAGGCATATAATATGCCCACTTTTCACCGTGTGGATTTTACCTGTCCCACGTAATAGGTGGTGAGCCCATTGCCGTGTTGAAATAGACAGACGCAGGTTGTGGCTACCTGCTGTTGAAATTTTTCATGCCGCCCATAAGGCATTCAACCAGGCTTAACGACTGCCATTTTACTGTCAACCGGGACCAACGGCTTAACGTGCCTTCCGAAGCACGGAAACGCTCGCAAATGTAAATGCCACAAAGTGGTCACCCATCCGAGGACCAGCCATAGTGAAAGTGCGTAACTCAGTGATCGTTTACAGAACACTGAGACCGCGGGGCCACGAGCGCTTACAACATAATATTTATTTATTTTAAACTTTAGCACAGAGTACAAGGCGGACTTAATGCCTTAGGCATTTTCTACCAGTCAACCTTAGGGTGATGCAGAGATAAGATTAGGTAGGTGCTCAGGGATATGAGAAATAATAAAGTTTAGTAAAAAAATAAAAATAAACAGTACAGTATACTATGTGATATACATGTTCACAAAACACACATTAACATACATACATACATAGATACATATAAATACATATATACTATATACTGATGAGTATAAAAAACAAGTAAACTAAACAACTGCGACGTCGATTTTAGTGATCTTTGATTTGTTGGATTTGTCCCTAACTCCGCAAAAGCAGCGTATTTAAACTAACTGAGATAAAACCACAAAAAGTAAAATAATTTTGAAGAAAAATATACATACATTTTGTATGAAATGAGATCCTATGGCGTTACAAAGTTTGCCGGAATATCTAGAATACAATTATATTATGGTTCATTTAACTCATTAACGCAAGAGTGAAGTCAAGTTTACTAAGAGGAACGTACTACGCTTACGAATGACAAGACAGGTCTAGCTTCTATTGACTAAACGCAAAACGCATTCGTCAAGGGGTAGCCAGAGGTAAACATTACTCCAACACTTCCAGATGCTTTAGGTCTCACGTAATTAAAATGTTTAATCGTAATTATTATCTAACGTAATTAATTGTTGCAAAGAAATAAAGCATGTCCATGTTTTTGTGATTGTTTATGGATAACGTGTTACCGCCTACATAATCTGATGACGAACGCCTTGCCTGGTAACGGTACAAACGCCTGTTATAGCAACAGTTAACAGGTCACGTGATATAGTCAGATTTTGCAGAACATTTATGTTGATAGGTGTTAAAACTTACTTTTACAAAAAACCGATTTGACTCGCTTTTTTGGAATTTCTGAATCCCTCTCCAACGCTGGCAAAAATGTCACTTTAACAATCAATAGGTACCTTCCGTGCCCATGTCCTAAGATAATGTTAAAACAACTGAAATTATGAAATGAAACTGTAATCATTATAACAAGAAAATAAATTATGTTTTTATTCAAGTGAAGAGCATCATCAGCATTATCTATAACTGATCAACACCAACAACATTAATCAAATTGGTTCCGCAGAAACTTATTTTTTTTAAGAATTGCAGACACCACTACTGTCCTGTAATTTTCCTGTCAATTTCTTTAACAATATCCTCCCCCATATACATGGTTTCAAGTATCTGACCCAAATATTCTACTATTATACTATTACCCAGGCCATGACGATAATTAAACAAACCTTTTAATCTAAGTCACACATCAAATCATGAGGAAATTATCAACGCAGTGGTATACTAATCTCTGATCAGTCTACCTCGTTAATAACAACCTGTATATTAAGAGAAAGAATCTATAATTATTTTTGTTTTTAAATGTTATTTTTGCAATATTCCGCTTTTTTAGAATGTCGTACGATGTCGACACGTGTTTCGCCTACACACGAGGCATTATCAAGACTGTTTGGCAGCCAAACAGTCTTGATAATGCCTCGTGTGTAGGCGAAACACGTGTCGACATCGTACGACATTCTAAAAAAGCGGAATATTGCAAAAATAACATTTAAAAACAAAAATAATTATAGATTTTTAAAATGGATTTCCGCCATGTAACGCCTGATTCAATTAGTTATTAAGAGAAAGGTTTCCACTTAGCACCACATAAATCATTATGAACAAATATAACATCTAACTTATCTGTAAGATAGTTTAATTCGCCTTTTGCGTCTTGATTATCAGGCGGTAGAGTCACGATCGCTTCTGGGCGCGAACTATGATCTGTGTCGTAATATGGGAAACATCGACCCATTGACAATAGCGTTATTGTCTTAGTACTTTCAATAAACACGGCTTTATGAGGTAAAAGCATGTTTTAGGTTTTTTAATTAGGTTATGTAGGCAGAATGGTATTTTTCAAATTGATTGGTTGTAAAATTCAGTTTAAAAACTTCAGGTTCGACCCAAGCTACGCAAACTGCTGACCGGACATTAGCGTTGACGCTGTTGTTGAAGTTGGGAGGCTGGGACTTCGGGTGGATGATGACATCTTGATCTCACAACAAAGATTCTTTTATTGCCTATCACAGCCTCTGCTGGCCGTAGACCTCTCCCAATTTCATCTTGGGAGGATGATATAATGCCGTACTACCATTATTCAACAACTATTAAATACATACCTATTGTCACGCCTTTATCCCCGAAGGGGTAGGCTGAGGCATACTATACTTCCACATTTTACCGTATGCAGTTTTTGTCCCACGTAACAGGTGGTGAGCCCATTAAATGCAGTTGATACAAAATAACTCAAAGCATACTTTTTTGTTTTGTTTTCAAGATCATTAATAACCCATCCGTCAAACTACATCGTTGAATGACACAAGAACAACATTTTTCTCTCATTTTTCATAACATACAGCTGCGACACCCGTCACCTGACGTTTTGAAAGACAAAACAAAAATTCAAGATCAGTTCTATTCTAAAAATAAATCATTTTGCGTTTATCGCCTCGCCCGCGCCCGCTGACGTCAAAAAATGTTATGGAACCATCGACTCGGACACGATTGTCACATGACGCGTATATTATTTACGTCATTTAACAGCTCTACAATAGAGAGGGCCGAGTCTACTATTGACAAGCCGTAGAATAGAACCAGAATCGCTGTTGTTAGCTGTCAAAATGTTAGAAAACTATCAAAAACGCAACTGACTACGGCCAGTGGCGCGGTAATACGTTTTAGTAGAATTCTATCGGCCGACCGATTGGAGTACGATTGTAATAGTAGACTACGAAAAACTATCAAAATTGTACCGTCGGCTTTCTATTGAGCGACGATTTCTTTTCTTTTCTGACGCGATTGAATTAGTAGACTTGGCCTTTGGAATTATTTTTTACCTGGGAAAAAAAACTTTATTAAAATTCACGCACATTTTTAACATAATAAAACAAAACGGGATTTCAACATAGTAAAACGAGGCGACGGCGAATGAAGATGAAATGAAGGCTTCCAGATGAAGCCAAAACAATTCTCGATAAATTGGTGTCTTGTTTTATTATGATAAAATTAATGGACAATATTAAAAATCTCCTTTAAATGTTCTAAAAAAAGAAAAAGATTTAAAATGAAACTCTATAACATTTGTTGTGTCAATTTATCTATCTATTTATATAAAAATGAATTGCTGTTCGTTAGTCTCGCTAATACTCAAAAGCGGCTGGACCTATTTGGCTAATTTTGACATTGAAAAGTTTGTTAAAGTTCAGAGAAGGTTTTAAGTTAACGGTTAGAAACATACATCCTCATAAAGAAATATTTGTCGCTATATTCACCTGTTTGTCAGAATGTATAGAATACCTACCTTCTGCTACGAGGAAATACCCATGCTTATTCATGCATGCACCAAGGAAAAGTAGGAGTAAGACAATGTAGGTATTTTTGAGCAAACATACCTACATGCAATTATATTTTCTTATAAAATGGCACGCCTAACTTTTTATCATGATAAATGTGTACACCTAAGTTTGTTACTCAACAGTATTAACAAAACCCAATAGGGTAGTAATAAATTTATAATTAAAATAAAAAATAAATACCATTGATCCAATACCATAGTCAGAAGATTAGGTTGTGATGTCGTACATAAACTTGGACCATTCAACAAGGTGCTGATTGATTCTGGCTGAACCATCTCCTGGAAATATGATATATGAAATTTGAACGTATAATCAAAGTCTCAAGTCGTTGTAGGATGATACTCGTATGTCCAGAATTTCGCTACCAAATTATTGTGTTGTCACCGAATCTACATGTGTGCCAAATTATAGCTCTTGACTTTTCTCTACATACAGTCAAAGGCTTCTAGTGTAATGGCTGTAACTTTAATATATTTTATAATATTGCTTACGTTTTCAATATTATATCAGCTTGAATGTAAACATCATACAATAGACCTGCATTAAATAGTAATCGTGTGGACACATTGTTATAACAATTCCGCGAATGTAAATGACGTTAAACGTGATATTTGTTTTATACAAACGTTGGTTCGGCTATGCCTGACAACGATCACGTGGTTTGATTAGGGAGGCTATGTTATCATGCCTGGTGCCGTCGAATTTCGAGAAGTAAATAGCTGTCTTACCTATGTGTAATACCTAATCGCCAAAAAATGGGAACAACAAACACCAAAAAATCTGCTGACAAAATGTCCTTAGACATTTGTTTTCTAAATATGTAACAAATGACATTTTACAAATGGGTTTCTGTCTAAGATTAAAATCATATTGTTGAGAATTGGCGCCCAGAGTAATCTTAATGCAAATAAACTTGACTTGTCCATAACCTAAAAAAAATCATGTGGTGTCGTGGGACACCAGGTAGGAACGAAGTTAACAAGTTCACGATTCAATTAATCATACCAAAAATCACCGTTTGTACTAGGATTCGAACTCGGGCCTTTTGCGTCTCAGCCGAGCAGCATACCACCCAAACCACACAGCTACGTTACTGCAATTTCCAACAATTTGTAAAACAAACGACTGTCGCGCCTGCGCACGTCTCATTTAACGCTTTTATTCCACGGAATTTGTCTTACTGTTTTTTCTTACGGTTTTACTATCACATATTTTTCAGTTCGGTCGCGCAGCAAAATCTCCTCCAAGCCTGGCAAGATTGGCACCTAAACAATTATTCTGTTTCGAAACGTGACATCTTCTACAAAGCATTAATGTTAAAATTAACACGTCTCTGTGAATCGTCAATTAGATACGTATTTGCTCTTATTGTTTTCAAGGCTCTGTGTTTCCGTGTTTCATAGTTGTTAACGTTTGCTTTATTACCAACAAACATGACTACTACTTTGTTCATCTAAAACTGGAGCGAGGATCACCTCTGTTTTGGTAATAGACAAACAAAAAATTCATCAAACAAACAAACTCTAAATATGTAATAAATTTAAAAATAATAAATTAAATTTTTTACACACAGTCGTCTAGCCCAAAGTAAGCTAATATCAGCTTGTGTTATGGGATCTAGACGACTGATAAACATACTTATAAATTTCTTAATACATATTATACATTAAGTCCGAGACTACCAGGACTTTAATTGGTCGTGCTAATTAGTGTCTAGCACATAAGACCTTTTAGCCTTTTGTTACCATCTCACAAAAAAGGCAACGGGTTCAATATTTCTTCCAAATTTAACATCTAAAATAGACACATTTTATTAAATTTATGCGGCCATTTAGACCCACCCCAGTTCCGTGCTTTGGAAGGCACGTTAAGCCGTTAGTCCCGATTGCCAAGAAAATGGCAGTCGTTAAGCCAAGTTGAAGGCCTTATGGGCGGCTTAAAAAATTTCAACAGCAGGTCGCCGCAACCTGCGCCTGTCCATTTCAACACGGCAACGGGCTCACCACTTGTTACGTGGGACAAAAATGCATACGGTGAAATGTGGGCGTTTAATATGCCTCTGCCAACCCCTTAGGGGATAAAGTCGTGACAATATGTATGTATGTATATTATACAAATTCCGATACAAGCATTTGTGGAATACACAAATATTTTTTCCGACCCGGGAATCGAACCCGAGACCTCAGTCACGACAGTCGCTTACACTACCACTGCGCCATCGAGGCAGTCAAAGAACATATACAGAAGCTTCACTCAACAAAAACGTTTACCCAGAGTCCTTATCAGTCATGCCCTTATCCCCGAAGCGGTGGCTGTGGCTATTATACACCCACATTTCACCGTATGCATGTGTATGTGTTTTTTATGCCACTGACGGGTGGCAGACAAGCACATGGTCTGATGGAAAGTGGTCATATTAGCCTATGGACGTTTGCAACACCAGAGGTGAGGCACTCGCGCTGCCGATCCTGTAAAAATCTTCTAAGACCCCTTCTGAAGAACCCCATTCTGTACATGTTCGGGAAAACCTAGACAGGGAGCTCATTCCACAATCCAAGCGTCAATACACGTAACAGGAGGTTGCCCATTGCTGTTTCTAAAATAGCGACTCTGGTTTAGAAAAAATAAAGTTCAAGTCAGAAAGCTCATTCTACTTCCTATAGATAAGGATATCCTGTTCATTTAAACTGTGAAGTCCAAACTTACTACGCTGAATTTGCAGTGAAATGTTGATTTTAATATTGTAATTTGACAGCTAACAAATTGAGCTATCGAGGTTAAAAATATTTTTACAGATGATAGTATTACCGGTATTCTCTTTATCCAGGTCAGAATTTAATAGGTATTTGTGTTAGGTATCCAAATATCTAGAAATGTAAGGAGTGAGAGGCATGTTTGACTGGATCTAGAATTATAGATTTTGCTCTAAAGGCCAATCATTGCAATATTTCATGATTTTGCCGAACAATATTAGTTTTGAAGCAACACAAAAAGATTACAAATTTTCATGGACAATTTATTTAATTTTGTAATTTGAAAGAAGATAAACACTCAGGTGTCTTAAAATCTTAACCTTAAATAGTTTCGATTGCCTACTGTCCTAAAAAATTTACTCAACATCATGGTGATATTCCCTGACTGTTTACACTGTTGATTGATGGCACTTGGTGGAACTTGCTACACGTCTTAAACAAAAACACTTGTACTGTTCCACTTATTTATTATTTTACCTAAAATAAAATTAACTAACTAAATTATAAATATTTTTTAAAATATAATTAACTAAATTATAAATATTTTATTTTTAAACTTTCGCGGTTTATACTCATATTTTATATACTACTCGGGACTTCACGCGAAACAATTTTGTACTTACATTCACCGACGTTTCGAGCGCGTTATGTAAGTACAAAATTGTTTCGCGTGAAGTCCCGAGTAGTATATAAAATATGATTATAAATATTTTACCTAAAATAATAAATAAGTGGAACAGTACAAGTGTTTTTGTTCAAGATGATATTCCCTGACTTCAGAGCCTCTCTCTGCATGAACTTGGCAGAGGAGGCATGATCATACTTTTGTTTCCCATTTAACGGGATGGTCAATTCGGTGCAAAGCTAGAGCGTAACAGATAAAGGAAAAGAGTTTCAGTGATAAATTATGACGTGGCAACCCTAGCTATATGTGACCTAAAGCAAATAATTTTAAACTCTGATAATGTGTGCTTATGCTACGATTTGTCATGGATGTAACTTCTGGTTTAACGCTTTCTCATCGTTTGTAAATTCAATGATTAAACAGATAACACCTCTTAAGTAGTGTTAAAGTACTTCATCAAATTGGCTTCGATGAATCTAGCCGCTGCTAACATCATCATAAACATTAGCTTAATCTTTTAAATTAACACCATTATAATATACGTGTGTTTTTATAAGTTTACCTACAGTCTATGAAATTTATCAACTAGGTACTTGTTTGTAATCACTTTTAGTGATTGGGTTGTGCGTTAAAAATCATCAACACTAGTTAATAGATTTGATATAGTTTTAAACTCTGTACTATTATATATTTCATAAATGTTGTTACGCCATTTATTATAGAGAGAGATAAGAAAATACCTTATTGTAGATCTCATGACTAACATGATTGCCATATTAGTTCTTAATATTAATATATATTGTATAATATTGATATTATGTAGAAAATAAAAATCGTGACTATTTTAATTGGTTCTGTTAAAGTTGTCGATACAAAAAACATGAACATTCAAAGAGTTTTACTTCTCAGCATATCTGCAATGCAGATGACTTACATCTGTTTATAAAGCCATGTTTTCATTTGCAAATCTTGTATCATAGGTTTCGCTTATATTAGCTTTCCATTGATTTTAGAGATAGCGGCGCATACAGCTTCTATAAAAGATCATTAGTATTGTTCTGAAGTTTGAGTTTCCCTTCTGTACATAACACAAGTCGCAATATCGTGTGAACGCTAGGACTAATGCAATGCGGTCTGAGTGATTGTACTATCGGTCAAGGAGGTAAAGATCTATATGTCAATTTCCTGGCAGACTGCGAATTTCTCGTGCACAACCTGTTTGCACGTTGCTGCGAAAACATACAAATCCGCTACTCAGAATTGAACTATATTTTGAAATGAATAGAGCTCGTTTTGTATGAATATATGTTGTGGTTCGAAAACTAATTTCGCTCTCAACCCGGTCGACGCAGTCACTAATATAATTCAGTATGGCGCGTGCCACCGCAAACTGTGGACGTGCACGATACGTTCAGACATAAAACAAATCTTATTTAGCAGACGCAATCGTGAATTTTATCTTAAGTTTAAAATTTTGTTATCGATTTCGTGAAGCTTTCTATTGGCATTCTAAAGTGTATGTGTTTGGAATATAAGTTTGGATTGTGGTTTATTATCATCTGTAACGTGAGTAATAACCCTAGTCTAGGAAAACCCCTTGCGTGTTTGCAAAACAGGTAGAGCAATATTATTTCCATGTTTTAGGTATTTTAAATCATTATAAACATTAATTATTGTTCCATCTAAAAAAAATTTAAATTGAGTTTTTTAATTTTAAATAGGATTTTACAATAACTGTCTAGCGCAGTTGCATATCGACTACTTATGCACTTTGTGTCACACATGAAATCAAGAACACGTTTCGAACTATAATTGTAGTATTTAATGAATTAGCGAAATTTACAGTTTAATCTATTACTTTATCGACTTTTATAATGAAGGTTGAAGCATATCATTGTGAGAACGGATCTCTACGTTTCAAAGGAAATTCTTGTGTAATATTTACAATATTATCTGCAATTGTCAATTATTTATGAGGAATTGTTCGTTATATGTTTATTTAAATATATTGAGGGTTATATTATGATTATTTCATTCTATCTTTTCGCACTGCTATCTTTATGTAAATCGTTTACTCTGTCTCGTTCAAGTTCGATACATTAATTTTCCCGACGACCTTACCATACATTGCCGAATCGAGTTTTAATGACCAATGACTGATCAGCTGTTATATGTTTTTCAATACGTTCTAATGTTTTGTATATAGAAAAAATTGTCAGATTTTTTGTAATTTACCATTCAAGAAAAACATTTATTTTTTTGTTGAATGTTGAATGTGATGTACCTAATAAGTTAACAAAATATTTTGCTTGGTTTAATTTGTTAAACATAAATCTATAAACACAGACAACAACTTCGTTTATACTTTAAAATTACCATGTTTTTTAATACACCCAAACATATAAAATGTCGGATTGACAATTATTTTATATATTTATTAAAATAGTCGTAGGTACCGTCCTAACGGGTATTCTGATACTCTTATTGTTGATTGATATATATAATTGATTCCAATTGAGGGAATACATACGGTGTTCAGTGTGCTTTTTCTTTCTATAGAATGTTCACTTAGATTGATTATTTTATTTTGCTTTGCAAAAGACGACACTTTTTTATTTTAGTTTATGTTAAATAATGTGTCTTCTGACTGACTTGATATGACATTCAAGCTTTTCCTAAAATCATTTATGTTTAAAATTTATTTATTTATTTGTGGAGCATTGTTTTCGAGTAGTGTTTTTATTTATTTTTTCTTATCTTTGTCATTAATATGAATCCTGATGTGTACCGGTAGTGAGGGGGGTGTGAAAGGCATGTATATTTTTCAAAAAATGGCGTTGCCTACCTGACTGAAAGCGAAAACGATGACCCGCTAAGGGCCGATATCCCAGCCAGCTGGGCTCCGATAGCGACCCTCAGGTTGACAGCCAGACATAATATGTCTTTTCACGCTTTCCTTAAAATAACCAGGATTGTGAGAAGAAGGAAACACGTGCTTGTATGATGCGACGTAAAAAAGACTTTCGGAAATAAAAGTCCATTATCAATTAATTTTATTTAATTTAAACTTCTTGCACAAACACCTCGTACAAAAAAGGACGTAAGGCACATTTATAGTAAGGCACATAGGCACGTTAAGACATTTTCTACCAGTCAACCTTAGAATGATCCAGAAAACTTATGAAATGTTTGCTTTTACTTGCAAATTGGAATTTTTAACAAACGCAAATGTATCATTGTAGCAGTAATTAAAGATGTATTTACGATGTTCATGACCGTATTGACAATGGTCTATTATAAAACAATAAAACAAATAATATCAATGAGAACTCATTAATCCTGTTTACATAATGCTTCCATATTACAATATGATACAATAGACTCTCAGAATTGTGTCATAAACGTACTTGTGAGAAATAAACACTACGAGATGTGGTTTGTTCTGACAGCGACAATTTGTTTTAAATAACAAGACTTGAAGGGTCTTTTTTGTACTATTATTTAGACTAATAAGAGTTAAATCTGAGCCCTTTTACAGGTATCTGTAGAAAGTTCACTTGTAACATCATCATCTTTTTAGTTGCTTCCTGGATTGGATGTCCAATTTTATTGATCGCTAGGAACAGCTAGTGTGTGACTTTTTTTGCTGACGAACCCCGTAGATCGTGTCCGTTGGTCCTCAAGTATAAGGCTGGGAGGTGAGGTCTTTTCTTTTTTAAATCTTATATTTATGTAAATTGCACAATTTAATGTTAACTTTCAACTGCATCGTCATCTTTTATCTATAATATGTATGTATTTAGAAATATATAAGTATGTTTATCAGTTATCTAGATCCCATAACACAAGCTAATATTAGCTTACTTTGGGCTAGATAGCGCTGTGTGAAAGGTGTCCCACAATATTTATTTATTTATTATTTATTTTATCTGAATCTATTAGCAGTATATTTATATGTTCTGGCGCACTGAAATCCGTGGTATCCTTCGGTTGTTTTATATTTCCACTCATTGTCTTAACAACCCCGGTTGTAGAATATTGGTAAGCATATCGACATTGTAGTTTACTCATCCACTACGTTTTGGAGCTACTTATTTTATACCACTCACATAACCACCGCAACATTCATTCTGACATTATTAATGTTACATTTTCGTTCGGAACTGTGTTAAATTGCAGAAGAAGGATATATTTTGATCGCACATTCATATTAGGCAAATTGTAATACTATAATTATTGTTCATTTACAATTACATCAATACCATTATTTCCGCAGGTAGACTTACGTGGCCTGATAGTAACAGTACTTATTGTATAATCGGTATCAACGAAATTCGTGTCAAATTGATGATTATAGCGTATTTACTTTCGCTTTTGTGGAGTGTCGTTGGATAAGTTTTTTAATAAATACCTAAATATTGTAGGGTAACCTAACTAAATTAGGGCTAGATGGCGCTATGTAAAAGAATATGTCTTCCATGCCATCTAGCCCTAATTTAGTTAATATTAACTCGTTCTATGAGGATCTAGACCATTGATAAACTTAGTTATTATTTTCTAAATAAGTTATATGTATTACCCATTATACATAGAAAATATTTATATTATACATAGAAAACTCTCAAATTCCGAAGATAAAATTTCGGGAAACAAATTTTTGGTTTGATTCGGGACTAGAATCCGAGACTATCAATGGCAGCCACATACACAGCGCCAACTGAAGGTATGTGAGAAATAAACTTTCCGCATTTTTCACAAACGAATCCGAAATTGTTATCTTCTTAATTTCGTTTTAAAATGTTTACTGACAATACTTTATTATTGTTGTAAATTGTCAGTTTCATTGACTGCCATTCACAATTAAAACTTAACATGCTTTAAAGTGTATTATGATATTGCGGAAGATGTAATATATAATCATGAAATTGATAGCAATAACACGAATGGCGCATAATCGTTTCTAAAGGAAGATTAATGCTATTGAAGCGCATCGTGAATGGATTATTGACGGGTCATTCTTTGTATAAATAAATTTTTTTTATTAAAGTGGGACTAAGCATAGAGTCAGAGTACTTTCTTTTACGGATTTCGTAATCACATTTTGTGTTCGGTTCCACGTTGATAGTAATTGGGCCGTCTGTCGCTTGAACAGCATTATTCAAGTGCACCGGTGTCGCCGCTGTTTATCCGTCAGTCTTTCCAAACTTTTTAGGTGAATTCGTGTCCTCTTAAACTTCTGCATGCAATATCGCAACTTTCAGCTGCAAATTTTTTCATGTGCGCCTGCCTGAAGTTAATTCTAAGACTGTTCCCGTATAAATCATGTGTAACAGACTGCTAAAAAACGGAAGAGTCAAAAGTACTCGGATACCCAGACGTGCATGTATGAAGCGGTTAATGAATTTACAGGAAGCGAAATAAGTATTTATGGATCGCGAAGCTGGCGATTTGTCTTCTCTGACTGCGTCGTCAGGGATACAGCGTGAAGATAGTTAGTTAGTTTTTTTTATTCTATCATAATTTGGTGGTATAGCTCATAATCGATTAATGTTTCAATACAATTAGAACTAGTTCAATACACAAAGATAGTCGTGTTGCAACACTGCAACAACAAGCAACACTGTTCAAATAGCAACCGGTATGCTAACTTGATCCTGTTTCTACTTTCGATATGCAACTGCTTTGGTAGTAAAGGGGTGGTGTGTGCAACCTGTGTAGAAGTCTCGGTTTTGATTCTTGAATCGGGAATAGGAAGTGTACGGCCAGCAAATACTTGTTTCGAATATCATAAATATTTCAACTTCAAGTCATATGTCTTTCTGTATGCTTTGTGTGCTTAATATGTTCAACCACCTGCCAAAAAAGGGGATAACTCTCAAATTGATTGAAATTTATTTTGCTTAAAATCTTATAACGTATTTCATATTTGATGGCAATTTTTATGACCATCGACTAATATTAAAAAGTATACACGCCAACTCAGTATTTTGTAAACGATCTTTCGCTATGGCCAGTTCTCAGATGGGTGAGGGCTTTGCAGCGTTTGTTACGAACGTTTCCGTTCTTTGGAAGTGCTCCGTATGTCCTGTTTGCCAGTGACATGGCAGTCGATAAAACCAAGTTTAAGGCCTTAAGAATTTCAGCCACAAGCTGCTCCTGCCCACTCCAACACGGTAATGGAATCACCACCTTTTCTTGGGACAAAAATGCTTACAATAAAATGTGGGCCTATTTATGAATCTGTCTAACCTTCGGGGAAAAAGGCGTGATTGATAAAGAAACTCTCGTTAGCTGATCTTTTACTATTTATTACGTTATATACTATAAGTAAAGAGCCCGCGGCGTTTCTGAGTGGATACAATGTTATCCTTTTATGAATAACCCTTTTCTTGAGCAAGGAAAATACATTATAAGACCACCCCAAGAGATCTTTTCTATAATTATTGACTGCCTCTGTGGCGCGGTGGGAGTGCATCCGACTGCTACGCAAGAGGTCGTGGGTACGATTCCCACCCAGGATAAAACTTTGTGTGATGAGCACGATGGTTTATTCTGTGTTATATATCTATAATATGTATGTATTTAGTAATAAATAAGCATGTTTATCAGTTATCTGGTTGCTATAGTACAAGGTCTGCTTAGTTTGGAATCAGATGGCGTTGTTTGAGTTGTCCCAACCATATTAAAAATAAAATAAATATCCATCACGCCTTATCCCCGAAGGGGTGGCAGAGGCATATTATATGCCCACTTTTCACCGTGTGGATTCCTGTACCATGTAATAGGTGGTGAGCCCATTGCCGTGTTGAAATGTACAGACGCAGGTTGTGGGTACCTGCTGTTGAATTTTTTCAAGCCGCCCATAAGGCTTTCAACCAGGCTTAACGACTGCCATTTTACTGGCAACCGGGACCAACGGCTTAACGTGCCTTCCGAAGCACGGAAACGCTCGCAAATGTAAATGCCACAAAGTGGTCACCCATCCGAGGACCAGCCATAGTGAAAGTTGCGTAACTCAGTGATCGTTTACAGAACACTGAGACCGCGAGGCCACGAGCGCTTTTTTTAGCTTTATTTAGCTATCTTCACGCTGTATCCCTGACGGGGTAGTCAGAGAGGACAGATCGCCAGGCTTCGCGATCCATGCATACTTCTTTCGCTTCTTCAAGATTCATCAAACGCTTCATACACGCACGTCTGGATATCTGGCCTTCTGGCTTCTCCTTGTCGTGGCCCAAGTGAGGTTTAGTAAGCAAACTGGGAAATGCGGACCGGATCCTACAGTCTCTAAAAGCCACCTCGCGCTTTAAGGTGATCAAGAAGATGACTCTCCAACCGGGGCTTACTGAAGTAATTACTTTCATATCATACTGCACGTTAAACCTAACATATAATTCTAAATGACCTTCATGTAGATTATGTTTTATCGTGTTGTTTTGTTATATAAGTACTTTTTTTATATTTTTTAAACAGAGTAAATATTTTTTCATTCCCGTCGTTGCCCTTGAAAAGATACGACGTAATTAACTTAATTATAATTTAATACCTAACCTGTGGTGCCTGATTACACACAATAGGCACTTAACATTTACGTAAATAAAATAAATATTGTGGGACACTTTTTACACCGCTCCATCTTGCCCAAACTAAGCTATTTATATTTCTAAATAAATACAAATTATACATAGGAAACGCCCAAACTCCGAAACCAATATTTGTGGATCACTCAAATATTTGTTCCGACCCGGAAATTGAGCCCGGGATCTCAGTGCGGCATCGCATACACTACCACTGCGCCACCGAGGCAGGAAATAAAATGGAAGCTAGACTTCGAACCTTAACTTAACATTAAGTCCCGGTGGATTCAGAGATCATAATGAGCTCTTAATATCGTTCTGCCCCATTTTCACCAGCCTGCTTCACTTAAATCAGCAATAAATAAAACATGAGTTAGGTTTACGAGTATGACCAACTGAATTTCTCGGCCATCGCTTACCGCTCCGGGGAATTTTCAATTCACCCTTTAAAGGTATAACAGATTGACAATCACACAATCACAATGCATGAAATAGTTGTAAAAGGCGCGAAAGCAACCTAATTGACGTTTCACGGGCGCACTGTAAATCTGTATTTTCTCCTCTATATAGAAAACTTGTTACTTCGGCACAACTGGCACGATCGTGGATTTACATAGTTCGCCCACCGCGGTACCTCCGTGGGTAGGTAGGTACTGAGAGGTTCGACATAACTTAGTAATTATTGTTAGTGAAACCTCTCAGGTTTATTGATATGTAGAGTACTAAACACAATGATATTATGTCTTCTGAGAGATGTACCTTTCAAGAATCAAATCCGCATTCCTATAGAGATTGAGTTACCCTTTTTTTAGTCGTATTTATGTATAACATTTGGAATAAAAACACTTGCACTTTTCCACAAACTTACTTTTTAACCTGACCAGTTTCGCCTTACGACATTTTTAAAGGTCAACCGGTAGGTTAAATAGTAAATTTGTGGGAAAGTACAAGTGTTTTTATTCAAAATGTGTAGCAAGTTCCACCAAGTGCCATCAATCAACATTATAAACTGTATATATAACATTAATTTTATTTTTTTCTATAACTGAATCACATTGTTTTAATTTCTCTCAACTACTCTTGCTTCAGTGACATGCGTGGTATTAGGCAGGAAGAACTTAATGCTTACTGCCCATCACATATCCTTAATATATAGGGTAAAACGACTAATAATATTATATTTTTTATTAACAATTTTTTACTATTAAAATCTTTAAACAAGTATCTGTTTTGTCTATTTTAATGAGATCAGAAAGCATGTCACAGCTCCAGCTCTACGAAAGCAGTCTTTGAAGAAGTTTATGCAAGAAATGCTTGTTAACTAACTATCTTCACGCTGTTTCCTGTTTTCCTTGTGGCAACCCTAGGTATAACAGCTGATTTGAATTGGCTCCGTATTTTATATTGTAATATTGTAAAAATAATTATAATTTTAATTAAAAACCAATTCATCATTGCCAAATAATACCATATTGAGTGTTAAATGATCATTTTCACCATTTATTGTGCTAAAAGTAAATAAATATAAACTTAAAAATTGTACCGGTGTAGTGACAGTTAGAACATCGGAAAATTTTTCAATATTTGAAATTATTACTTGGATTTGGTAAGATTTATAAAACTAATAGTTTTTTCAATCAAGGTTTGTGAGTTTATTTACTTTTACATCCTCATATGTCCATTAATAGTGTGATTTTGTAATTTTCTATGAATAAAACATAACCTCGTTTTGTTTCGCATTTCTTTGCTCTAATTCTACTTTGCTAATAATTACTGATTCTGTAGCACGTAATTATAACAAAATGTCGAATACTAATAACATGATAATGACGCGTAAGGCCTTGGCTCATCAACAAGAGGCAAGGCTTCAATTAACGTTGAAAGAATTACAGATTTTTAGGGAGAAGTGCGATAAACTGAACAAGGAAAGGGACGAAAATGAGTTAGAACTGCTAGGTATTTTAAGTAAGAACGGACAACTCAAAAAAGAACTGGCACAGTTGCATTCACTGTATACTGATACCTTACAGGATCGGGATAGGTTACAACTTATAGTTGACAGTTTTGACTCATGTAGGGAACATTATGAACAAACTCTGCACCAAATTAGAATACTAAAGGAGGAGCTACAACGATCGGAAATCAAAATATCGCAACTAGAAGACAAGAAACAGAGCACAGTGGTTCAATCTAATCAGAGTTTGTTCGATGAACTGATGGCTACAAGCTTAGATACTGCTACAGCTCACCCTTCCATTGTCATAGACCTCACTTCTGATGATGAAACCGGGGGCTGTTCTAAATCATTAAAAATTATTAAGTGTAGTAAGAATAAGTTAAAGAAATATTTAAAAATTAAAAAGTTTATTACTAAATCTAAAAAAATGATACATAAATACAAGTTTTTTATAAATAGCATGTCACTTAATAGACAGAGATTGCAACTGATTGACCAGGTAAATATGGATATGTTAGAACTTGATACTGTTGCACAACAGTACAAAACTGATACACAGGCCCTTCAATGTCAGATTGACCGACTTCAAGACTCTTTGAAATCAATTTCATATAAATATGAAACAGCAGAGAAACAGGTGTTAGCCATAGGTAAATTAGTAAATTCATGTCATTGTCAAAATGACCAATTGACATCCGCAGGCCATGTTCCCTCCTCACCCTTAAGTTGTGAAAGAATTAGATGCAATGATGAATTTTCACCAATTAAAACTGTGTGCAGTGTGGATAATAGTATATTAAGTTCAAGTAGTAATTGCGAGGCATCTACGAGTATAATAGAAAAGTTGCAAATAAAAAGTGATGCAAAGACCATAGTCTATTGCGATGAAATAGGTAAAAATTTTGGACATTATTTATCACAGTTAAGTCATTCTGTAATAAATCATACATATCCAGGAGCTTCATACTCTCAAATTATAGATTTTATATTGACTGGTACACACTGCATGCAGTCTACTATAGTGGTGCTAGTTGGCAGAAGAGGCAATATTAATAGTGACAAACTTTTAAAAATTTTTGATAAGTTATCAAGTCTGCAAGTAAAACAAGTAATTTTGTCCACCTTGCCATACAGCACTGCTATGAGCCACAAGGAAAATCACTTAAGATACAAATTAAATATGAAACTACATACCATGGTATCATATTCCAAAAAAATTGAATTGTTCGATTGGAACATAATTTTCAATAATAATAGTTTGTTGACATTAGATAGATATTTTCTATCAAAATTTTTACAACGAAAGGTAGTTCTGTTGCTATCTAATTTTTTAATTTTCAAGCCAAATTATTGGCAAGTACAACTGCTTTTATTGAGCAGGATAGTTTAGATACTTCACATTTGGAAAATGAAATTCCAAAAAACTAGTTTATAGGACAACAGATAATAAATCTGGCCAGATGACTTTGGCCCCTGAGAATAATCTTAGTAAAAATATTGTTTTTATAAACCTGGTGCACCATAATGTTAGAGGTTTAATAAATGGTAAAGATTTAGAGTTAGAGCTATACATTAATGCAAATTCTATTAATATTTTGTGTGCTACAGAGCACTGGTTAAAAGATCATCAAATCACATTGTTTAACTTCGTAAATCACCAGGTTGCTAGCTCGTTCAATAGAAAACATTCTAAACGTGGAGGCTCTTTAATATTAATTAATAAAAACTTAAAATTTAAAGAACGTAAGGATTTAGTAGCCCTCTCCATTGAGCGAGTTATTGAGATTGCCAGTATTGAGTTTGAGCATTTCATCTTGTTGAGCGTATACAGTCCCCCTGATGCTTCTTACATTAAATTTGAAGAAAAGCTTGAAGAAGCACTGTTCAAATGCCAATGTTCTAAGAAATCTATAATAGTTGGTGGAGATTTTAATGTTGATATATTAAATACATCATTAACTCCATCAGAGAGAAATAAAATGAAAAATTTATTTAAATCCTTTAATCTGCATAGTACATTCTTAGAACCAACTCGTATTACAGCCACCAGTGCAAAATGTATTGATAATATTTTCACTGATATTAAACCTATAGATAAAGGTATTGTGGATCCTGTGGAGTCAGATCATCGTGGCCAATGGATAAAATTTCCTAAAAGTAGTAACAAAGTCAGCAAAAAACAAATTAAATATGTACCAATTAACCAAAGTCGTTTGAATAATTTTAAAGAAAATGTATTAAAGAGATTACCATATCTACCTAACTTCACTTGTGTAGACCAGTCATATAAACACTTATTTAATTTGATTAATGATGAGTTTGGCAAAGTTTTTACCTCAAAAACTCTACAGATTGGTGGTCGTCCTGTTTTCAGTGACTGGGCAACACCAGGTATCTTTAAAAGTAGAAATAAATTATTTGAATTATATTTAGAAAAATCATATAATTTTAGGCAAACCTTTCAGGAATATGTTAAAAATTATTCAAAGATATTTAAACAAACGTGTCATCTTGCTAAGTCAAACTTCATTAAAAATAAAATTTCTAATTCTGTAAATAAAATAAAAATGACTTGGAACATCATTAACTCTGAATGCGGTAGATCTTTAGTGACTGAAAGGGATTTCCACTTAAAAGTAAATGGTTGCCATGTTACAGGGGACCTGGAAGTGGCTACGGAGTTTGAACATTTTTTCAAAAATGTACCTATATTGATAACAAAATCTCTCCAAGCATCTTCCAGTTCCGCTGAACTTTTATTAGAAGAATCTGTTCTTTGTTGCAGGGATGCATTTGTATTCACAGATATTTGTGCTCAGGACATTGTAAAGACATTTAAATGTATCGAAATTAAGAAAACCGCGGACATTTGGGGATTATCGGTCAAAACTGCATCATGTATAATTGAGGTAATTGCGCCCCATCTAGCAACTGTGTTTAATGACTGTGTTTCTAGTGGTACATTTCCTGATTTAATGAAACACAGCAAAGTCGTTCTCTTGTTCAAGGCTGGCAGCGCTACAGAGCCGTCTAATTTTCGACCAGTGTCAGTGCTGCCAACTTTGAGCAAAGTATTTGAAAAAATAATCTTGAATCAAATGCTATCCCATTTTAATAGTCATAAAATACTCCATGCGAATCAATTTGGGTTTACGAAAGGGCGCTCAACTTCCGATGCTGGTGTTGAGTTATTAAAATGTATTCATGAAGCTTGGGAAGACAAGCACGATGCATTAGGTATATTTTGCGATCTATCAAAGGCTTTTGATTGCGTTCAACATGAAACGCTGTGCAAAAAATTACACCACTATGGAATAAGAGGCAAAGCTCTCGACCTTCTGTCTTCATATTTGAACAATAGAATACAGAGGGTCGATATTAATGGTACACGTTCTGTAGGATCCATGGTTACAATGGGTGTGCCGCAAGGCTCGATACTTGGGCCATTCTTGTTCCTCATTTATATTAATGATTTACCATTTTATGTAGGGGACAGGAATAGGATTGTTTTGTTTGCAGATGACACCTCATTAATTTTTAAAATTAAAAGACAATTAGATAACTATGACGATGTAAACAATGCAATTGCAAGAGTAGTTCATTGGTTCAGCTCAAATAATCTTTGCCTTAATGAAAATAAAACTAAATGTATAAAATTTACTCTACCAAATGTAAAACAAGTTGCGGCCAATGTTCAACTGAATGGACAAGTGTTAGAGTTTGTAGAATCAACTGTGTTCCTAGGTATAACTATTGATGCCAATTTGCAGTGGGGCCCACATATAGAAAAGACAGATTAAGTTCGGCTGCATACGCTGTAAAAAAGATCAGGACTCTAACAGATGTGGATACGGCTAGAATGGTTTACTTCAGCTATTTTCATAGTATTATGTCTTACGGTATTCTCCTTTGGGGGAGTGCTGCAGATTTAAATATTATTTTTGTTCTACAAAAGCGGGCTGTACGCGCTATTTATAATTTGGGCCCCAGAGTTTCTCTCCGAGAAAAATTTAAAGAAGTAAATATTCTAACCGTACCATCACAATACATTTTTGCCAATCTTATGTATGTCCAGAAAAATCTATCACAGTTTTCTAAACTCTGTGATAAACATAATATAAACACTAGAAAAAAAAATAATCTTTCAGTCCACCACAGTCGACTACATAAGATTGGCGATTCTTTCCAGGGTAACTGTATACGCTTTTACAACAAGCTTCCCTGTGACCTGAGAAATTTACCTTTAAATAAATTTAAAAAGTTTATTAAAAACAAGCTTTGTGAAAAAGGTTTTTACTCCGTTACAGACTATTTGCAGGACAGGGACGCCTGGAAATGATCTGCTGGCAAAGTGAAATAATATTAAATTGTAAATAGGCCATCAAAAAAAAAGCCTTCCTAAGTTTCTTGCCGGTTCTTCTCAGGTGGGCCACGTTCCGAACCGGTGGTCGCTTTAAATATTTTAAATAGTGTATGACATTTTGTAAGCGTCGTTAAAATGGTCTATGCAAAATAAAGATATTTTTATTTTATTTTATTTATTTTCCCTGACGGGGGTAGTCAGAGAGGACAAATCGCCAGACTTGCATACTTCTTTCGCTTCTTGTAGATTCATCAATCGCTTCATACACGCACGTCTGGGTATCCGAGTACTTTTGACTTTTCCGAAATGCTTGTTATTAATAAGTTTTTTTTTTCAGATAGGATACGGTTTGTTTACGTTTAATTTAAACGATACTTTAGGTTCAAACTTAACTTTAGTTATAAAATGAACCATTTTACGTCTAGAAAACATAAGTAGATTTTGAATAGTAAATAGTCTGTTAAATAAATAAATAAATAAATATTGTTGGGACAACACACACAACGCCATCTGATTCCACACTAAGCAGAGCTTGTACTATGGTAACCAGATAACTGATAAACATACTTATATATTTCAAAATACATACTTATTATAGATAAATAACACCCATACTTTCTACGTTTTATGTATTATTCAAGATACATTTTATTTTATAATATTCACTTTTATTCATACATACTCGAAGATCATACACTAGATGACCCCCACATCTTCGCCCGTGGAATATTTCGACCTCCCGTCGCACCTATTTAATCCCGTCGCTTATAAATTCTACAATGATGCATTAAAAATTTCCCGATTGGTTGACATTTATTACTACTACTCCGCTCTCCAGAGTAGTAGCGTGATGATACAAGCCTATAGCCTTCCTCAATAAATGGGCTGTTTAACACAAAAATATTTTTCAAATCTGACCAAAACATTTATTATACATTTTTTTTATCTCTGTTCGGAGATTATCGCGTTCAACCGAACAAACAAACAAACAAATTCCTCAGCTTTATAATATTAGTAGTATAGATAACAATACGTTTAATTTACTAATTTGTACCTGCTCTAGTGTAATAGAAACTGAATAAAAGTAAAAATTCACTCTCCTTCACGGCTCACTTCGTTCATTTTGATAAGCCTGAAGAAAAAATAAGCATATCCTGCTACATACTGAAATGAAATGTGAAAGTTTATAAGTGGACGTTTGTTACTCTTTCACGCTTAAAGAACTGGTTTAGATAATATTCTTGTCCCCTCTCATGTCTTTTCAGGATATGACGTACAGAACTAAGTTGACTATTCTGTTCAATATATCAAGTGGTTTCCAAGCTTTTTTTTACCATACCAAATGATATAAATTCAAAATAATTATACTACTGTGAAAGTCCAAAAATTGTCACAAATGTAAACCTCGAATAATGAGGATACAACATTTTATTTAAGTTTTATATTTGGCACGTCAAAATGGCGTCGCCCGCCTGATCGAAAGAAATGACTACGATCGGTGAGTGAGAGCAGCTATCTCAGACAGCAGGACTCCGATAGCGACCCTTAGATTGACGGCCCAGAAATATGCCTTTTCACGCTTCTCTTGAAGAACCCAGGATTGTAGAAGGAGGAAAACACATGCACCGACAGGTGCTTTTATGTTGTGACATAAAAAAGATCTATTCTGCTTTCGTCTACTTCTACGATTATTGAACGAAGTTGAAACAGAATTACATTTGCAAATGGACCGACGGCGACGCCTAAGGACTAAGGCTCTATCTAATTAATTCCTTAAGTACTCGTCTAAGTGTGAACGGTTTCTTTTAGTTAAAGCTTGCGGCCCTCATCTACTTATTTGCATTAAAGCGTAAATTTAGAGTAGTCAACACCCAACCTCTACTTTCTTAATTGATTTAGCTGTTTTGATCTTAGAAAGAAAATTCATTTCAACCATCGCGATCTTCCTCTTCGTCTCTGCCGAATCTCAATATAGGCCAGAGGTTGAGTTTCCCCCATATGTCGGCGCCCATTTGCCGAGTCGCATTCGGCACCTCTAAATGGAGCTCTCCTTGGGTTAACAGATGAAGGTGGCTTCGCTTCAAACGTCCTATTATTTAAAACACTTTCAACACAACACATTTTCTCTTTTCACTAGGTACGTTGTAGAATATGGCTGCCTCTGTGGCGCGGTGGAAGTGTATGACTGCTACTCAAGAGGTCGTGGCTTCGATTCCCACCCAGGATAAAACTTTGTGTGATGAACACGATGGTTTATGTGTCTGGGTATTATTTATATAAAATATGTATGTAGTTAGAAATATATAAGTATGTTTATCAGTTATCTGATTACCATAGTACAAGCTCTGCAAGCAGTTTGGAATCAGATGGCGTTGCGTGAGTTGTCCCAACGATATTTATTTATTGTTTTTATTAATAGAACTAAATAGAAATATACTTTATTGTACACCAATTATTAATATTTCAATACAGGTTACAGGTTTTGGAATGTACAATGGGCCTAATCGCTAAGTGCAATTTCTTACAGGCAATGTAATGGAAAATATAACATTATGGCACCCAATAAGTGGATATATCCCTTCCAAAATAAGTTGTGATGAGTCCATACGTGTTAATCATAACAATTAACATGTAATTGCATTATACAGTACGCTGGCATAGACGCCACGTTAAATTGGTAGTATAATAATTACAGTTTCAACTTATCATCGCCACTAACTGCGCACGCTCAAGTGAACTGTAGTAAATTCATTATTCTACGCTAGCGGGGCTGTAACTGCTACTGACGATAAGCAACAGTTTAAGTTGTAACATACATTGTCATTGGAAATGTTATACTTGAATGAAAAGTAATAAATCTTTTTTGTACCGAAAAAGTGGCAGACAAGCATACAGCCCACCAGATGGAAAGTGGCCACCTTAGCCAATAAACTTTTGCGACACTCACGATGCCGCCACTGTATAAACCTTCTTAGACCCTTCCCTCTAACTCCTTCGGAGAACCTCATAGACTAGATGTTCGGCGAAAGCCCCCAGGCAGAGAGCTCTCTCCACAATCTAAGCGTAAGCTGCAGAAATTTTCTAACGGACCTGTTTAGAAGTGAGGTTGTCACCTTTAAGTGTCCCTGTCCCTGTAACCCCTGAAGGGGTGGCAGAGGTATAATATACGCCAATATTTCATAGTGTGCATTTGTGACCCACGTAACAAGTGGTAAGCGCATTGACGTGTTATATTGAAATGGACATGCGCTGGTTGTGACAACCTGCTGTTAATATTTTTCAAGCCGCCCATAAGGCCTTCAACTTGGCTTAACTAGTACCATGTTACTTAAGGGACCGACGGCTTATCGTGCCTTCCGAAGCACGGAAACGCTCGTAAATGCCAAAAAACAATCACCAATCTAAGGATCAGCCATAGTGAAAGTTGCATACCGCAGTGATTGTTTATAGAACACTAAGTTAGAGGGGCTACGAGCTAATAAAAAACTGGTATATTATTTGAGTAACTGACCTCTCCTTACGTATAAGATTCGGATTCTCAACCGTTCCGACACGTTGTCGGTATAAGCAATAGGCAAATTTCAATCCTATCATGTGTCTAACTTGTGTAAGTCTTCGAACTATCTACAGCGCACCCACATAATATGACTAATAAGAGTTATTTGGGTCACCCGGTTGATAACCTTGGTGTGACGTTATGGGCGGCGTCTGTCACTTGTATGTGAAGTAATATGCAAAATTAAATTAATGACCCAAGTCAATGATGATTTGAGATAGAGCAGTCACCTGCAATTGTAACGATTCCAACAACGTGTAACAAATGTTTAATCGCAACTTAACACAAAATTAATTCTATCCGAGTGTAAAATAAAAAATGACTGTAGTTAAATATAATATATATACAGATAAATAGTATTGAAGTGTCTGTTTGTAATTCCAAATTAACAACTTTTAACTATATCTCAAATTGTATGGTTTGGGTTACTGGTACAGATTTTTATTGGTAGATAGCTAATTTTATTAGTAGTAACTTATGCTTCGCACGGGAACGGACACTACGCGGGTGAATCAGTGGTGCGTCCTCTAGTGAATAAATATAATCAATAGTATTAACAAACCCTAGGTCCTTAATAGTACGTATGACCTGAAATATTAGGTATCTTTTTTAAATGTCTATTCCACAGATTTCCTCGATAAATCAAATACCGAACAAGCAATGCACTTGTGGAATACGTTAACAAAAACATGCTCTCACAAATGCTACAATATTTTTATATTTATCGATATTGTAGAAATTTCTAGTAATCGTGTATAAATATATTATGTTTGGCGTTATCAGTGATATAATATTACAGCCGGTACGTAACTGATATAGAACTAAATCTATGAATACGCCAATAATATGCCGCATTCATGGATTAAGCTATAAATATAAATTGTTTACTTATCAATTGTAAAGTATTATTAAGTTGCATATTTATTTGTGTATGCGTGTATATATGAATGAATAAACAGTGTAGTTTGTATTTGCACTCTGCTACGTCCGCAAATCGAACACTGCGTGGTTTTCGTGTTATTCTACGATAACCACTTTCCATCAGGGTCCGAACTCGTAAGCTTTATTTGTCTCTTTAGTGGATAATTTTCTTAGTTACTTTATGAGTGTTTAAAATAAGTAGTATCTTATTAGCTGTTATCCAGTTAAGAACCTGATGCTTACTATTTTTTTTTATTGGGCTCTTAGACCAATTCTTACAGTTGTCACACTCTAAAAGGTGTTATTTGATATAATATGAAAAATACTATACGAGAGAAAGAGAGAACAAGACAAAATATACGAAGATATATCTATAATTGAACATTTAATATAGTCCGATAAATTTTTAGTACCAAGTTTATCAAGTCAAATAAGGTCGTGAAATTAATTTAATTAGAATTTACATGCGTTTTACAACGAGATCTTCTACTATAATATAATATAAAAAAGACTCTGAAAGCTAGTATTTATAACAGCTTTGAATATAACTTTGATGACATTGACACCTGTAAAATGAGTTTTTATTGCTAAATAAGGAATAAAATCTCATTTTACAGGTAGTATAAAATCAATTACGTAGAAAATCGTTATAAACGCCTACCTAATGGATAAGTCAACTTCTCATTCATAATTGTGATATTTTGATGTTGTTTTAGTTTCAAAGTTGTGGTGATCAGCACCATTTCTCTCACTATGCAAAAACACTAGTTCCATTGCAAGGCGTTTTACCAAGCCGTATGCGATATTATAAATTTATATTAATGTTCTAGAGCGACGCAATTTTTTTATAAATATATCTATAATTTATATATAAATGCAGAAACTGACTGGTAGATCTATTAACGCACAGCTGAAACCAATGGGTCTTCTAGAAGCATGCAATTTTGCATAAATATTCCTTAACTGATGTAGATATGCACTAAGAAAGAATTTTTGAATGTTCAACCCCCGTTGCAAAGATTGCAATCTAGATTTATTTATTTTAACCTCTTCGATGTACAATTTCGACTACCTTACGTACGAAGTAGCATGTAAAAGTTAGTGAGATAATTCCACTACACGATAACTGACTGCGTGCTGGCAATTCTAATCTGTTTGCGTTAAATGGCTGGGGTCAAGTTGGGTATCGTAAATATAGACATGCTGTTAAATACAAAACAAGACTGAGACGGTTATATATATGTAGTAACGTTTTGATAAGATTTCAAAAACAACTAGAATTACCACACGGTTTTACCTGTAACATACTTCGAACCCCGTAGCACCGTGTAACTGATTATACCCGTAGGTACATAAAATATAGTATGGAAATCTGCCCTATTTCTAGACATTTATTGTTACTGATCCGCTCCCTTGGGACGTAACAATGATACATAGCCTATCTTACTTTTAAATAACTTGTCTTTCTAATGGTAAATGTATGATTGAAACCAGTTCAGTAGAGAGTTTATCAACTACAAACCAAACAGAAAAAATCTTTCCTCTTTAAGTTTATATCTTCCGCTGGGGCAGCAGAGCGACTTTGTCTCATACAAAGTCTAGCCGTAGAGAGGGGTCAAGCTACTCTCTAACTAAACCATCGCGGTGTTCTGCCTCGCCTCTGCGAAGTCGCGCAGTATGCTAGATGTTAAGTGTCGAGATTATCTCTGCATTTCAAACCGAAATATCTCTCAATGATATTGCACAACCTACAAAGCAACCGCAAAAATGCTATGCAGATTTTTATTATAATCCTTTGACTGTTAGATACTAAAATATGACAGAGTTCATGCCGTATTTTGTAAGTATGTAAATTCTTGATCGTACCATCGCTTCTTACGTACCGTATACAGGTAACTTAACGGTATCTATACACATTACTCCAAGCGGATGAATACGCATGAATACCAAATGTGGAAGAGAGTGGAGGGAGTGTCATCAACTTTCGGTTTATATTACTACCCAGGCCTATAGCCTTTCTCGATAATTGGTCTATCCACCACAGAAATCGTAAAAAAAGAGGAATCATATGCGGGAACATTCGTATGTCGCCGTGACATGATCAATGTGAACAAGATTATTCACAACCGGCGCGTCGGACAAAGTGCTCTTTTGATCCCCACCGCGAAGTTAGCTTTAAACAGCGTTTTCATGTAAAAACTGATTTAAAACCCAAGCCATGAATAATATCTATGGTACGCGATTCTAGGACTAGTGAAGGTTTCAATCGTAGTTGATACGTACTTGAATGTTGATCATATTGCGTCAAAATGTGAAAGTAACGCCATGCCACTTCTAATTTTCTGATTTCTATGATCCCACACAAAACGTATTTTTAATTCGAACAAGTAGTTCCTGTGCGCATTCAATAAAGAGCAATCCAACAAAGAGGTCTTCAGAAGGCCAATTCTCCTAATTAATAAGCATCACAGAGTAAACTGTTATTGAATCTAAACTGAATTATTATGTGAGTGAAAATCGGTATTCTCCTAACCAAAATTACAATAGCATCTTGGTTAGGTTTTAGTTAAATGATAGGTATGATTTCAGTTGAGACTCGTGTCAATCTCGCGAGAAAAACATCATGTTACAGAATAAAACACATAGTGCACACATCACCCCTTACATGAAGTATACTTTTTTTGAAGTGAAAACTTCTTTTAGCGCGGTACGCATATTTTTAGAGATAAAATCTCTGGACTCGCGACTATAATCATCATCATCATGTAACGTTGATCCCGGTCATCTACAGGTCTTATTAAATAATATTGTGTAATGAATTAACTCTTTCAGAGTAGATTTTTTTTTCATCATCATCATTAACGTCGATCCCGGTCACTATTTAAAGTGAAAGCCTCGTTTAGCGCGGTACGCAATTTTTTAAATGAGATAAAATCTCTGGACTCGCTACACCGTTACGATACGCAGCTATAGTGTGTGCATTATGCATGTACATATAGCACACCGCAAATTCATTCACACAAATTCCATGAAGTATACTTCATCTAAGCATCACCCAGAGACAATTAATAAAGAATTTCATTACCACCATCGTAAATATCCGCTCATATTTAACACGAATCGCGTTTTAACCGAACAAAAACAGGTTTTCCGCAGTATTCCGTCGATCTACTGTCGATATACATTCAAACTCATATAAATGTCAAATTTGACACATATATTATGACGAGAATACCAAATATATTTCATTCAGAATTGTGTCTCAAATAATAAGACTAGCAGAATACTGATTTTGTAATTTTCAACTTTCAGTCTCAATTCGATTTAATCAACTTACAGGTAATGTTAGATGCATAAAACTTGGTTACGAGAATGCGTTTTTTAAGATTTGGGAGTCTGAGCTTAGATCGGAACTTAACTTTGACCGTGCTTTTATTACGAGAATTGGCCTTCAGAACTATAGATTAATGGTTATAACTCCTTCTGGTAGAGAACTGTAGTACACATTCTTCTTTATCTGAGCCTCACCCGGTTACTCCCAAAGTCTACATTTGAACCTTCAACTTATATTGGTGGCATATAATATGCCTCTGCCACCCCTTCGGGGATAAGGCGTGATGGATATTTATTTTTATTTATTTATATATTGGTAGTAAATAAATGTGGTGTGACATTGCACAGATTGATAACATATCATCTTGTGATAAAAATAATCGTAACAATGCTATATTAATGTTTTACGTTTAGTGATGTTTAGATAATTAGTATTCAAAATTAGTATCATCATCCTCTTGCCCTTGTCCCTATTTTTATTTGAGGTCGGTGCAGTGTATTTTATTTTTCCATTCATTCCTGATATTCGTCATAGGTTCATTCACTTCTTTCATATTCATATCACCAACTTTTCAGTTTCGTATGTGACTAAAAAAACCACTCGAGCCTGAATCTATTTTCACTTTCGTCTTTCTAGAATAAATAATAAAAAAAAAGAATGGTGATAAGATAATAAGTATCTTAAAGACTGTTATTCTACAAATATTAGATAACAGTGTAAGAATGTTATCAATGCGTGGAGCAAAGTTAGAACATTCTAGGTTACAATCACAACTCGTAATCTTTGACGATGAATGTGTACTGATATAAAGGACTGCCGGCTATCACCTACTGCGTTACTAACTTGTCAATGGTGCTAATTCTGTTGTTGAGATCACTAAACTAAATTTCTCAAATAAATAAAAAAATTTAGTTTAGTGGTTTCAACAACAGAATTAGCACCAATATCACCAAGTTTAGTTCGACGTAATAACAGAATAGCATTTGGCAATCTCTAAGGCCCACTTGCGCGATCTTGGGTTAGCGTGTATAACTCGGAGGTACGGACTAACCCCGAGTTAAATCATTAATTTGTCTCGCATGACCCCGAGTTTAGGGTTAAATCGCTAAAATTTTAACTCACCGATTTCTGAGGGTTAATTCGTCAAACGTTGGGTTAGCAGCTGACAGACACTGCAGTGGCACGTGACACATGCGTGACACGGACTCCTCAAAATGACACGCCGCGCACACATAATACGATTAAATAAAATGCACTCGGCTGTCATGTTACATTCATTCGTGTAAGAAAAGGTCTTATGTGGCAAACTGTAGTGTAAAAGAGATAGACATACCTGTTTTATTCTTTGTTCAATCATTAATGTTTGGTTGGATGACATACAGTGACATAAAACACTGGGTTAGTTAACCCGATGATATTTTTCTATGTGCAAGACATGATTAGGGTTAAAAAGTTATTTACTTAATTTCGAGTTATCTAACTCTATAATTATTTATTTAACCCCAGCATTCACGCAAGTGGGCCTTAATAAAAATAAGAAAATTTTAGAGAAATTTAGTGAGAAGTTTTGTGATTTCAACAACAGAATTAGCACCAATGTGTGCCTACATTAATCAATATAGAATCAATCCATCGCAGTCCAGTGCTAGACATAGGCCATCCACTTACCATAATCTCCAGCCGTTCCTTAGTAATGATGAATCGATGATTAAGTAAAGTTTACTACTTTACTTAATCATTGGTTCATCAATCGCATTCATTGATTCGCGGTCTTTACTCCAGGCTAGTTTACTCTTTCGACCATCGTTTTTTCAATAGATATGACCAGCCTATTGCCTCTTTAACTTAATTACCTTGCGAGCTATGACGACTGTTTTAGTTCTTTGATGGATGGTCTCCTTTCGGAGTATGATCCTTACTATACGCCAAGCAAATCTTAGTACGTTTCTTAAGGAAATTGTGTGCACGGAGATGAATTAGTATGAGCGAGATAGGTATGTTTATTTTACCTGGACATTGTGGTACTCATCGCAAAATGATGGCAAACATTGTTGTGTTATGAACCAAATTTGAGAGGTCTACATTCAGCAGTGGACCGCGACAGCCTAATTTGATTCATTGATTGATTAGTTGTTTAGATTTAAATTTACTTAATTTGGACTAAATAGCGCTTTGTAAATTAATACGCATAACTTACACATTTGTATAATTAGTAGCAATGTAAAATAAGACCTGTCGTATTGTAGTTCACTTCCAATTAGTAATTAATACGAAAAACCGGTACTTGGTCCCGCGGGTAATTGTGTAATGGAATTAATGATTTCCACATCTTTTAGTAAATGGGTACAATATCTCAGTTCTCTTACAACAGTAATTTAGTGCACTGTTAAAGTTTAACAAGTGTCATTAAAATAGATATTAAATGGGGTGTCTGGTTGCAAGCACAGAATGTTGTAGTATATAGGTAGGTATTGGTTAGTCGCGATCAGTTTGGTTCAATGCCTAAATGAATTTTATTCATTTGAAATCTTTATTTTACGTGTGTAACTGAACCCCCCTCGGCACAGATAGACAACTAAGATGCTCCTATCGATACCCCATTTGTCAAAATTCGTTTAACAACAAGAAGCTACATAAATTAAAAATGCTAATATAAAAGAAATTAACTATCTTCGCGATACCGCTATATGCCTGTCGGGCATATTTAAAATGATGAATCTGCAGGAAGCGATCGAACGAGGATGGGTCACGAAGCCTGGCGATCTGTCTACTCCGTCAGGGATAAATACAATACATACACTAAATAGTTCATAACACTTCGTTATTACGATTGTTTTTTCTAGTCTGGTTAAAAATCATCCTAAAATGCCCCAGCACTAATCATACCGTGAAAACATCATATCTTCTGAAAACTATCACAGTTGTTTTGTGTCTCGTCTCATAAACGCCCAGATAAGAAAAACTTCACATAGGACACGTTCATTACATGCGTTTTACTACCGAAATTATGTGTTTAATGGTTTGAAAATTATGTCGATCGTGGCACAACATGATCTGGGAAAAAGCTTGCGTGATTTATTGTCATATACTAGGAAGATTGTTTTAATGTTCTTTTTTTTTACTACAGTTTATACTTTTTTTTATTTGAGCACGGTTTTTTTTCGTTAATCCTAGTTACAAGTCTGTCATGTTGGCAGTCGTTACTTCAAGTTGAAGTTAAAAGCGCATAAGGTCAGTTCAAAAATTGTTATTAGTCTAAGATGCATAGGCAACGGTGATTAGAATACCACGAATCAATGTATGTAATATTAATAATATTTTAATGTAATATTCAAATGACATCTAACGAGGCAAGATCTCCCAGCCATATATAATCCTGATACAATGTCTGAGCCTAACATATGGGCAATTTCGCCACCGGGCTTGGCAGACAATGGGCAGTAAAGCACTGATATTGCTGTTACAAAGACAACTTGTAATGAGCCGCCTACGTCGACCGGCCGTACGTAGGAATTGACTTACTGCCAACTCTAGGTGTCCTTTCTTATGGGGGGTTAGGTAATTACGCCCAGAATAATGCTTTGATATGTTTCTCATACTCTCAAATAGATTTAGAAAAACGATTTGTCTCGAATATATTATAGATTCTGAACAATGTATTTGTTAAATAATTAGTGGGTACATTTATTTATATTACTTGACATATGTCTTTTGATATCTAATCAAACTATATCTTGATAAGTAATCTCAATCAATTTGATTATAAAAGATATTGTACCGGATTGATATGGAATTCTGGATCGCCCAGCTGGAAGTAAGTATATGGCACGAAGATTCAATACTCATACTACAGGACCGTACCGTCCAATACAGATTCTTAGCTTTCGTTTTTACGGAACTTCTCCAGAGATAATACTTTCAATATACCTATGCAATACCTACTCTCACCGGCTCAGGGGATCCATCACATTAAATATCTGCATACTATTTATCGTGACTTAAAATGTATTGTTAAAAACATAATTGTATCTTCAATCTCAATCGCTGATAGAGATTGCGTGTCAGGTTGTGGACTGAACATTTGATTTCTTGTATTTCTCTACGTCTTTGTACTATTTTGTGCGGTATCGGATTAATAGTCTGTGGATTTTGATTAATCTTACAGCTTGTGTCCAGCGCGAATTTATGGTTACATTCGCCTGACTTGCTTAAAGTTTATGACACTCCGAACTTTGCGTAGATAGTCCGATATTTATGTGCTTTGATATTTTAAGCTATTTATGGCGCGAATAATCTGACGTTCGAATGAATTTCGTAGTCTAGATTTATTGTAATCTTTGAATATATCATCAATGCAGATAATTTTACTTTACTAGGATACTACGATACACCTTTCATCATTATTGTAATTTTAACCGTATGTCGTCCACAGCTGGCCGTAAACCTCCCCTAAGGTCGTAACTACCATTCAGCTTGCCCGATTTTGAATTAAGCAATGACTTTTACCTTCATTCTACTTCTTTTTCCACGACCCAGCGCCGGCGGTGGCGGAACAAAAGCCAGACACTTGGTTCTCACGTAGGTGGACAATCGCCGTTAGACTTGATGATACCAGTAAGACTCCACATCTACAGCAGTATCTATATCTCGCCTCACGACATGTACAAGCACATATCTGATAATAACTGTATAGAATTGTCTTTAAACTGTGTACTTTAGAGTAACGAGTGTCACTCGCCATTTCATAAAGACGGCAACAATATTCATTGACGTCCCAGTACATGATCCCAGATATTGAAGCTGGATCATGTGTCTGTCCCTGTCATTTTAGTTTGTGTGTGACTTACAGACTTATATCACTTGGTTTTCATAAGTAACATTTAGCTACAGACCACCGTTTTAAAGCCTAGAATGACATAGTAAATACAAAACTTATTTAATTAAAATATATTGATCCCAATCACGTTAACTTGACAGACATCAATAATATGGCGGATGTGAACGAAAGTGAAAAGAAATGGTGTGCTCTGTTGTTTTGGACACGTCTAATGTTTGATTGAAGAGCGATTGACGAATAATACTTATTATGTGAAAGTAGAGGGTAAAAAGAGTCAGTGTAGACCAAGGCTTACATAAGAAGACCACCGTAGATTACCCAGATGTATATGTATGAAACAATTAATGAATCCGCAGGAAGCGAAAAATGTGCGAATGGATCGCGATGCTTGGCGATCTGTTCTGCCTAACTACTGCTACTAGATATAGCTTAACGATAGTTACCTACTTTGTTAGATTTTAAATTTATCGAACTGCAATCATTCTTGACGGTCTATATAACAATTTAAAAGAATAAACGCCCCTATATCTGTGAGGAGGGTATTAACCCTTTTGAACGGTATAATCATTTCCGCTCCAAAAGCGTTCTCCCCTTAAGACTCTTATTACATCTTGTCGTGAGATCATTACAATAACTAATATGTCCCAACATATTACTATCGCAGCTCAACATAGCGTAACGTCTAGCACGGAATAAGTAGAGGTTTGATAGTTTATGTTTTCGCAACGTCTGACATGACCATTCGCAATCGCCAGTTCCTCCCCCCTCCCCTATATTGGACAAATGTTTACTATATCGTTTGCCTATGCATGTAAACTTTATTATTCATACGAAATAAGGAACTTTTTCCAGCTAATGGTCACTGACATGTCAATAATGTTTAATAAAAAATAAACGTTAAAGCAATATTAATGTTTAATAAGCTTTTTTTTGCTCTAATATAAAAATATTTAATTTCAATGTTGTATAACGTAATCGTTAACCTTATCTTGTTTCCAATCCTAAAGTAGCTTTTCCAGTGCTAATTTTAACTACAGCTCGATTTGACAACTAGTTTTACCTGAAACTTAAATATATCAGTGGTAAATTCTAGTTTAAACTGGGTATTTCTAGTTTTAAAAAAGGCATTTAGGAAAAAGTAGTTTTAACTAGGGAAAACGAGTTCTAACGAAAAATATAATGTGACATATACGAGTATATGCACCCATTTAATCAATAAAAAGAAGTTTTGTTGCTAAATTCTCGTGTCATAAAATTTCCCGTTTCTCGTACAAATGTAGCAAGTTCTTTTACCCGCAACATTCCAGCTATGTAGGACAATTAACGCATAAATGCACTAGTTAATAATGCATACAATTGTATAGACAGACAGACAGACACAGACAATTGTATAGGTTTATGATCGTGTTACGGAATTTATTATGACTTTAACATTTTGTATGACATTCTTGTTCTTTATAACTATAATTTAGTTTATTTTATCCGAGTGCTACTGCGAATTCAGTGATATCCTTATTAAGGTCGTTTATGGAGTCAGATTTCTTGCACCAGGATCATATAGAGCAGATACTTCGAGCTCTGTATGCGTTATCTTAGCTTCCAAAATGATTACTGCAGGAAAAAAAAAAAGAAAAAAATTTAAATCTAAATGAATAGATCAACTGTAATTAATACCATGATTTTTTAGAGGTCTTATGCCTTTCGAATGGTAATGTTTCCATATAATCTCTAATTAATCAGTCTCACCTTTATCTCCAAAGGGGTGGCAGAGGCATACTATACGCTCACATTTTGCCGTGTGGATTTTTGTCCCTAGTAACAGGTGGTGAGCCCATTGCCAGACGCAAGTTGTGGCGACCATGACTGCATTTTTTTCAAGCCTTTCATTAGGTGATCTATTTGGTTCTTAACGACTGCCATGTTACTGGCAACCGGAATCAAAGAATTAACGTACCTTCCGCAGCATGGAAACAATAATTTAATATAACCCTTTAACCTACAAAACCTGACGTTTTAACGAGCCTGCTAAATCACCGCCCCTTTCCAAACATGGTTTATGGACACTCCTTGCACTAGCTTCGCAAATCGCAACCAGCCCGCCCACCTTGTCCGTTGTTCTAAAAACGGGGAAAGCAGGAACGCAAGTAAACTTAACAAATTGATATTTTGTAAAACACCAATGACCTGATTATGAATGAATGAATGATGATAACGGTGAGAATCGAAAGTGATCAATGTTGTTTCATTGCGCGAATCAATTATATGCTTGATTGATAGAGACGTTACGAGATGCAGTTTATTGATTGATAGGTGTATGATTCCTCAGTAGTCAGATGCAATGCAATGTTATACTAGGCCTAAGTAAAAATTGTGATATGAAGAGCTAGACCTCCTGCCACAGACTTTTTATAAGCTTACTAGGAGTATCTCAGAAATATGTATAATTAGTATCCTAAGGCTTTTGAAAAATAAAGATTTATTTATTGTTAATGTAATCAAATAGAACTGTACTATCTTTATTCCACTTTACATTACGGATATGTATAAATTTTTCGCAAATTATTATGGTTAAATCATCTTTTGATATCAAGAATTGTAAATTATTTCTGTAGGTACTTACCAAACTGTAAGGTTTTGAACGAATCTCTTTAAGGAAGCCTTTACACAGAAAAATCCGTTCAGTCGTTAACGTTTTATGTATTTTTTGCCATCAGCATCATCCGAGCGTATGTCCCAGATGCGTCCCGTGACGCCCGGGATCTACTTTCCTACTTTTTTCCTCCACTTCTTTCATAGTGAGACTATTTATATATATTTTGTATATGTATATTAAATAAATGGAATTAATTGAACTAAAAAGCTGGTGCTTTTGCCTAGCCAAATTAATTTTGTAGTGAGTGATAATAACAAAACTTATGGGTAAATCCTATAAATTTTGTTATTTGTATTACAACAAGAGTCGATGAAACGAGAGACGTTGAACAAAACGATTTGCATTAATTCAATAAATAATTATACCCTAGCTTACCAAATAATCATGGAAATGGAATGGGACCATGAGAAGCAAGACTTGTTTTTATAAGAAATTGTGTATTTAGCTGAAATTGACTGGACAGGACAATTTTAGCACGACTATTCTGTATTATCACGTATTTCATCTAAACTGTCGCAAAAGGGTTCTGAGAATCAGAAACACTGGGTTTCGTAGTAAAAAGCTTTATTTACTATCCGTCTGTCTGTTGTTGCTGAATTATAAGTGATGTCCTAATTAAAAGCTACACTATTAAGTTGTAATTTGGCATGAATATTTATATTAGTCACGTCCACAAACTAAATATTTTGAAGAAAAAAAATACCCGACACAGATAGTCGGTTATTTACAGAAATAACCGACTATCTGTGTACCTCTTGAATGTCGCATCTGTGTACCTCTTGAATGTCGTAGGGCTGAGTTGTTCCGTTCACAACATATTCTTGCAGAGTCTCAACTATGAGTTTTGTTCCGACCGACCACTTAGGATACTTTTTTGTTTGATGTCAAACCGTAGACACAACGCCCCTACGTACTCTGTCTAATGCTAGTCAACCATCGAGTACTATAATTTGACCACGACCGCTGTAAGCTTACTCAAACTCAAACTATAATCGTAGGTAAATAAACTTAATTTTTACGTAATTACGTAAAAAATGAGTTTAATTAGCTACATAAACGCACATTAATTTAGTTATAAGTTATAATCTACCTTTAAAACGCTATTTCTAACAAAATAGTCTAAAATATTCTTAAGCCAATAAAATGCAAATAACCCACAGTAAAATATCAATACAAACAGAGTTATTAAACGTTGGACCTAAGCTTAAAAGTATTCATTTAATTTGTTTATTGCTCTATCCAGATAAGAATGAACTTATTACTCCGATTGGCAGAAATAGTGTCGTATTCGATAATGCGAAACTGTAAATATCCCAACGTTGTACTGATACATTGAACAACTATCCGATTTCAATGGAATGTTGCGTTCGAATTGTGGCTTTGTATTCCTAATGTTTTCTTGCCCGTTATAGATAAGCTTTTATCTAGTTTATTAGTATGACAGTGTTTCAAGTTTTTGTTCTGCAATGTAGTTGGTGTTTAGGTATGTAATATTTACGGATGACTTCTGCGGTTTCGTACACAAATTGAAAACAGTCTTCAGCTATGAAATTCACAAATCTCGGATCCAAATCCGCTACTGCGCAAATGTCATTGATATTCTAGTTCTATGAATATCGATGATATTTGCGCCGTAGCGGATTTGGAACCGAGATTTATGAATTGCATAGCTGGTCGCATCTTTACCTGTGCACTTCATACAAAATCGGATAGACAATAAAAATTATAACGTACTTTTTTTACATAAAACTGGCATCTATATTTCCCACGTTCAGTGACATTAATTGCGACGTCAAGACACTTATTGTTGCAGCATGGGCCAAGTGACGGGAGACGGGAGATGATCGGTGACATTTGTGACCCAAAAATCTCGATCATTATTTTAGGCTTGCCTAGACGTAGTCACTATTGGAGAGACAAGAGCAGGAGCTGCGTGTCACAGAAATATAAAAGCTGCGGTAGATGCTAAACAGTAACACGGATGGACCTCGTGAGGAACGCTCGCATCCGCGTCAGCCTTCGTTGGTACAGTCATGTCTTGCGGCAACCGCCGACCAAAGAAGGTTTGAAGTATGGGATGATGAGTACTTATTGGTCGAGATGCCGATGAACGGAAGTGGAGGGAGCAGGAAGCTGACTACGGGGTGTCGCGAGATATAACTGATGATTATTGCTCGTATTTATTTTATTAATTGCTTTAAAGCTTATAGTTCCTACTTAACCACGAATATGCCGCATGCATGATGAATAAACTCTTTGAGAATTGACATATATTCTACCCGAGTATACAGAGAACTCTTTGTTTGGAAAGGAAATACGAGTATGTAATTAAAAATAGGAAGCCTGATAATATGGACCCGTATATAAATAGTTGCTTATCATTGATACGTGATGTTGCCATTATATTTTAATCGTTTTTTTCTGCATATAAAGTGCGTCGCATGTTTGTTTATTGATAATACGATTTGATTAGCAATAAATAAATAAAAATCTGTTGTTTTATATCAATTTATTACGTCCCACAATAATTAAACCAATATGATCTCGGCATACATAAAATCTTCTCCATATAAATATGGGACATTTTTTAGGTTTGGCGGTATTAAAATTATAATATTAAAAGACTACATGCTTGGCAATCACTTCTCTAGGCGTATTCAGCGTGAATGCTGAAGACGCCGAGAGAAGTGCCATCGTCATAGCAATGAAAGCGAAATATCAGAAGATGGCAGGAAGCAATATTGTGACATCATAATGTAATGTGGAGCGCTCGTATTATACGGCTAGGTCTAATAGAGACTTCCATCCACGTACGCTTAAATTGTGGAATTTCATGATCTTCTCGGTTTCTTCCTCAAAAGGCGTCTTGGAACCACTGGCGTTGCAAACGCTATCTTATGTTACGATGATCACTTTCCTTCTCGTGTGCCGAATGCTTGTCCGCCACCTTTATACAAAACATCAATAACTTCCTGACTCTATACTTAACGAACTATGTCTCAATATCGGTTACATTGGCAGTCGATATTTGATTCATTACTTACTTTTCGTTTGTAATTTCTTCAACGAACTACAGACAATAAACACGTTTTCTTTACATAAAGTCACGAATATTTGTTTAAAAGAGCAATAATGTTTCATAAAAATTAATAGACATCCATAACTTGTACGTATATTTATTTATAATGCAACGCAATATTATAGATTGTAAATTTTATCAGTAGCTACATTAAATTTTTATAATTAATTACATTGTAAAAATTAACTCAATGCAAACGTTAGAGGATAGCGACCAATACGACACACATTATTTTAACAAAGTAAATATAAATTCTATAATATAAACTAATATACAACAATATAACTAATATATTATTATATATTAGTTTATTGTTGTATATTAGTTTTTAAACGTCTATCCGCATCACCTGAATTTCGGAATTTTTGGAGGTTTTTTAATCGATTCTTACGCCTTAGTGCCCTCCACGAGTCTAATTATCTACTACCCCTGAATTATTTTATTGTTTTCTTTCTTTTTTTTCAGTTCTATTAAGCGTTTGTTAGTCTATTAATTGTTATGAGGACACTTTTCCAGTCACACTTCTCAAATATTAGCAGCGAGGACATTATAAAGGCATTTAAATAACTCAAAACTGTACCTATAATTTATCATTGATGACATTGTTTACCACCCAACAACCACAGCAGCAACTGTTTAATGACATAAGCGATGGTAATGAGTAATGACATAATTTACTAGTCATCAGCATTAACACCTCGCTCCATTCCAACGGTGCATTTTAAATATTGCCTTCCACTACAATATTAAATGAACTTTAAACACGATACTCCAGAACTAGGTTATCCGTCGGAGAAACAAAGTGGTCGATATCGCTCACAGAGTAAGCGCGTTGAAGTTGAAATGGACTGGACAACATTTATAAAAGATCCGACTACGGCCGATGCGATGGAGCAAACGAATAAAATAGAATGGAATAAACTGTATTGCACATCAATATCAAACACTCATGTCAAGAGATTACAGTCTCATAAATGTACAAAGGGTGGCCTTATAGCTATAGAGCAATCTCTTACAGGCAACCTTTGTTGTTGTGCAACGAGTGCTAGAAGGAGACCGCGACTCGGCAAATTTAAGATTTGATAGACCGACGAGTATTTCGAAGAACGATGACGTTCCGAGCTGTGAATTACAGTGTGAGATGCTGTATTTGGATTCTGCTTGTACTGCATGTGGAAATGCATTTTAAACGTTATTTGAATTATATTCTTTGACTGCGGTTAAAAATAACCGCAATTATTTGCACTGGCCGTAATTTTCTCACGATTGAGGTTTACGTCATCTGATAGCTAGATATAATACATGTTTATCATCAAGCGCGCGTGGTGATATTATGCGTAACGCCCACTAACTAGATGGGTGTGCACATTCATTGATTCGCCATTCGCTTAATGGTGAAGCGATGAATATACTCGTTAGGAATATGTGAAGATAAAAATATACGTCACAATTTCAATCTACAAATTGTGACGTATATTTTTATCTTCACATAGAGAATGATTTAAATTAGATGATAAGATTGATTTAAATTAGATGATACTAAGATTTACTGAGGTTTGTTGAGGAGTGTTTTGTGTTTGACTACTGCGTAAAGAATCGGGGAAATCATACATATATACACATTGTCACGCTTCTATCTCTGAAGGAGTAGGCAGAGGCATGCTATACGCCCACATTTTTCCATATGCATTTTTGTCTCACGCAACGGTGCTTAGTTCATTGCCATGTTAAATACGACAGACGCAGGTTATAGCGACCTACTACTAAAAATTTTCAAGACGCCCATATTGCCTTAAATTTGGTTTAACGACTTCCATGTATATATATAGCAACCATGTATATGAAACCATGTATATCAGGACCAACGGCTTAGCGTGCTTTCTGAAGCACGGATACGCTCGTAACTAAAAATGCCACAAAGCTGTCACCCATCAGACGACCAGCCATAGCGAAAGTTGTTTAACGCAATGATTGTAAAAAAAAACACTAATTTAGCAGGCTAGCCCTTGTTCGTCCTTCTACAGAGAACCAATTATTTTGTTTTGTTCTAGAAAATAATATACTAAACCACCATGAAATACCAAACATTTATTCTTAGGTAAAGGTTGATTCTACGGCAGTATATTGATAAGAGTACGTATTTATGTAAATGACGTGATGAAGATAAAACACCGGGGTGTTGTTATTCAACTTAAGTGTTAATGACTACAACGAAGATATCAGTTAATTCCCACTTGCTTACTTATACTTAACTTTGTTTACTTACGAGTGTTTTAACTCATACTTTATATAATACTCGGGAGTTTACCCGAAGTAATGTTACTTACTATATTATATACTGACGTTTCGAACAAGTGGCAGCGCCCGCTGTCTCCATTAGACTTTAACTAAAACGCATTCGAAACGTTGGTGTAAGTAAATATTATATCGCGTGAAGTACCAAGTACCTAGTATATAAAGTAAGAGTCTAACACTAAAAAAGTAAAAAATAATCATGTGTATTTTAGCTTTTTAAATTTATGTTAGTAGCCTTAAACATATGCAAGTTGCGATGAGCAATGTCAGATTGGCATCCTGTAATTATTATGTTATTATATTTAAAATGGGTCAAATCGTGGCGTTTCTAATAATGATGTAGATTTTGTAAAAGAAATGTATATTATAAAGAGGAAAGATTTGTAAGATTGCTTGTAATGAATAGACTCAAAAACTACTCGGCTGATTTAAAAAATACTTTCACCATTAGAAAACTACATTCTTCGTGAGTAACATACGAATAATGTAACCCAAGGTGTACAAAATGCCACCCGTGCGAAGCCGGGACGGGCCGCTAGTAGATTATAAGTAAATATGTCACTACTAAAGTTGTACGCTTGTATTCCAAACCATTTCGTTCTATATCTAATGAGATTTTGTAGTGCAAGTCAATATTTCGTAACTATTTTACCCTCGTATTGTCGGGTCCCGTGGGAATACGGCGATAAAATATAGCCAAGTTACTTCTAATAACATTAACTATCTGCCAGTGACAATAAAATTGAAGGGTTTGTTTGTAGGTAATTCCAGATTTACAGCGTTTCTCTAAATGCAAATGTATGGTCACGTCTTGCGGCAACCGCCGGGCTACGTAGGTAACAAATGTCTGGCCATGTCAGCCCCGCCGGGTCCCGGTAAGAGGGGAAGACCCAAGAAGTGCTGGCTTGACGTCGTAAGGGATGACATGCGTGCCAATGGTCTCACTACAGGGGATGCCGACGACCATGCGAAGTGGAGGAGAAAATGTAGGAAAGCGGACCCCGGGCTTCGCGAGACGCAACTGGGACAGACGCTCGGATGGTGATGATCTAAATGCAAATGTAATTAAGAATATACGGTAATTACATAGTAAAAAAATCATTGTTTATAATTTTTCTCTGTCCGTTTGTTCCGGCCAATCTCTGAAACGGCTGGACCTCTTATATCGAGATTTTCACTTGCAGATATCTAATTTTTAAGGAGTAAATTAGGGTACATTTATCTCCATAATCCCACGGAAACGGGAAATATAGTTTTATTTTGAAAACTCTTTCTCCGATTTCATTAAGTTATTATTTTGCAGACAAAATAAAAAACGTGCCTAATATTCCCTAATAAATAGACGTTTCCATTGAAACGCGGCTATTTAGTAACTGGATAATTAATCTGCGATGAATTAAGTACCGTCTGTAAATTTTGTTTTGAAAAAAATATTAACAGTATCACAGTATCATCATTGTTACATTACAAATCCATTAGCTTTACAATTTGAAAGTAGTCTAAGATCGAATATATAAAACTAATAATATTTTCTTCTGTGAATAGCCTCCTTTCTAGAGCGTAAATAATGGGCAGAATACTCGCTCAGATTATGTAAGCGATTTAATACAGTAATTAGGTACATAGTAAAGTGTTAGGTGCATAGTTAAGGCCGCTAAGAGTGCTTTTTAAAATCGAACAATACTGTAGTTTAACGTCTCTATTTGTTTCGTGTGAAAATCCTCATGGATGCTATGCCGGATTCCTACCGACTAAAACCACACGTTTCCCTTCATCTGTCTATAGCCGGGTGAGCCTTTGGAAAGATAGCCCCAGGGCTCCAGACAGACTTTGTCCGCTACCGCAGGTTCAGGGGGGGTTCGGGTGTTATCCTGCCTCTTTGGGGGTTCGAGTGTTATCTCGCTTCTTTGGGGGGTGTGGGTGTTATACCACTATTGAGAGGGTGAAGGGCGTGCGTGTAACCCTCACGTTGCGCCACTATTAACGTAGTTTAACGTCTAATGAAATTACTATAAACTAATCTATAAAGCTATCTCAGGAACTATTTAACGTATTGAAAATATATTTTTATGTTGGATAGCTCATTTATCGAGGAAGGCAATTGGCTATATATCATGACGCTACTACCCTGGAGATGGGAGCATACCATGTCAACAAATTATGCAAAATGTCATACATTATTGTAAAAGAAATAAACGACGGTATTAAATGGGTGCGACGGGGGTTCAAAATATGCCACAAGCGAAGCAGCGCGGTTCAGGTAGCACTAATATAAACAGTAAAGTTTGTGAAGATGATTGATGATGTTTGATTATTTTATGCGGGTGATGTCGCGAACAGCCGTTACAATAGTAAGTATAAGTTCTAACAAACTGTTTATGTCCAACGGATTTGGATTCGGTTTATAGTATGGTTACGATAATTTCTCCCGATGTATACGAAAAAAAAAAAGTAGTCCAATGTTTCGAAGAACATAAACAATTTACTATATACCTATAACTCAAAATTCTTATGCACGTAGCTGACATCCTGGAAAGAAACATAGGATATTTTTTGCCCCCATTTTATCCCGGTAACAGATTCTTGTGAGAAACTGATACGTTCCTAAAACCTTCAGGATGCAGGCCGGGTAGTGCCGCGGGTGTTCTCAGTTATTAATGTTCTTTGTTACTACTCTCTACTCTATTGGAGTAAAGTAATTATTGTCAAAAAATATATAAAATAAACACTTAAGATGAAAACGTTTTTTCCCCACTCTCTGGGTCTAAAATCAATCTGATCTGCAAGGTAAGAAAGAGCTCCTGTTAACTTATTGCAGAAGACCCACGTAGATCAGTTACTCGCTTTCCACAACACCGAAAACAGAAATTCAAATCCTTGCATCAAATGAAGTTGTAACGATTCAAAATGGACTCCGTGCTGCAAAGTCCAAATTAGACTCTACATCAGGCACTCAGTCCTATTATGCTAATAATTTTGATCAAACTGACAAACATTACGTCAAGTGTTATGCTTTATTAATTTGTCTTCAATTGTTACAAAACAGTTGTTGATATTAGCAACGTTACCGCTAACACAAACAATCGATTGTGTAATATCGATACTGTTGCTTCTTTTGCTAATAACATGTTAGGTGTTATGCTAATCGATTGATTATTTGACGTTTGTTTATTCAGTGTACATTGGTTGCCAAGAATGAGTTGCGATTTTATTGACTTCATCAGACGGTATCATTGTGATACAGTCTGTACAACAGTGTGTACAACATTAAATAAATAAATATTGTAGGACACTTTTTTACACAGCGCCATCTAGCCCAAACTAAACTAAGCTATACCCAAAGCTTGTGCTATGGGATCTAGGAACAATTGATAAGCATACTTACATATTTAATCATCTAAATACATATTATACACAGGAAACAACCAAATTGGAGAACAAAGACGGATAATGTAAAGATGCTTACTATTCTCACCTGACAGGTAATGTACCTACTATTTGCGCGCGGTCATACGTAGCGTTGCGGTTGGATGACATGACATCACGTCCAAACAGCTCAATTTTGTAAAAAAGTTATTCGTATTTCTACGGTTTATGCGGGTGGTGCTCTATACCCAAAACTAGTACCATTTATTACTCTTCGTATAACTTCATAAAATATTCTTGTTTGCTTGAGTGGTGCTTTAGTTGGGTTTTTTGCCATCACACTTTTTTCTCTTGTTATATCAACCCACGTGCTCATAGGTCCTTTAAACGCGATGCAAAAATGACATCTCGTGAAAAAATGCAGGTTCGATTGCTATGGCCGCAATGTCAACATGGTTTCAGCTCCAACTTTGCTTTCAGCTTTAAAACAAACCGAATGAAGACATTTTTTTATATATAATGAATACACATTTTAAATCAAGAAATATATTGCAATCTTCTAAGAAATAAAATCGTGGATGTTCAAGAATTTCTCACAAATGAATCACAGTTATGTGTCCACTGCGGACGGTTGTCTCATTTGGCATTCAAAAACATTTCATTCAATAAGAAGCTGTTTTGCAATTGGAGTTGAACACAATAATGTACATTATGATCACAGAAGCTGTTTATCATGAGAACATCTTGATCATCCGACTTTTTTTTTTGTTTAAACTTCAAGGAAGAATGCGGAATATACCGTCTATTTTCTATTTGGCTGTTATAAGTATTACTCTTGCTGCTAACGTTACTTAGGATGATTTCCACCGTAAGTAACGTAAGCTAATAAACTATCGTATAAAAAAAATACGAGAGATGAGAAGGAAAATGGATTTGAAAATTATGAATGAAAGCTAAAATGTAATTCAAAATAACTGCATTAATTCATAAGGTAATCACAGTTAGTCTGAAATACACCATGAACATTAACGTACTTCCTCGTCCATTGACATTTGTGTCCAAAACATCGTTTACCTCCTAAAAACTTTCTCACTTTGGTTCCGCATAGTAAGACTCTAATAATAAGTAATTATTGTTAGCTTGCAACACGATGTGTCACACACGCGTGTCTAATGTTTTCTTAATTCGCCACAGTCTAACCAAACTAATTTGTGTAACAAACTATAGATTTGTGACAATGATATGCGTATATTACGTAAGTGAACAAAGTTTAACATGAATCTGTAAATTTCTTGAAACTAGGCATTTGAAGAATTGATAAAAACAACCATTGTTAAATATGTGGCAATTTAAAAAAAAGAAACATTCCGTTTTGTTATATATTAGGTAAACGTTGTACATTTGTGACACAAAGAGCTTCTGCGAGATTTCCTATAAAATACTTGTTTTGAAAACATCCATATATATCAATTTCTTCATTAGACGGAACAGTTCCTACTAATCGGCTGAATGGACTCTCACAAGTACCGAGCTAAATCGAACTTTAGATCTAAAAGGACTAACTCTAAGACCAAAAGGCATAGTTGCAAACTCAAATAGCTACAGTGATATTATCATATCGTCGACGCTGCAGTTGTTGGCATCCAGTACCGTGTAAAAGCTTGGACTAGTGGTTGGTGTGTAGTGTTGTGTCGGGATAGGTGTATCAGTGCGTCGCCAATGCCCCGCCGGCGGTTACAGGATGTCGCCGCCGCGGGCGCTGCTGGCGGTTCTCCTCATATGTCAACTGCTCTCCTACGGTGGCCACCAAGGACTCACCAAGATATTTTGCACGTAAGCATTCATGTCTATATTGTACTAATTGACTAAAAATGTTCGACATTGTATACTCTACAATGTAGACCATTTTTAGTCAATTATTAGTCTATATTGTACTAATTGACTAAAAATGGTCGACATTGTATACTATCCTTTTCAACTTTGTCACTTCGGGTTGTTACCCGAAGTGATCAGTATAGAGTATCAAGCTCAAATCTTAAGTTATAAAATAGTAAAGTACAGGTTCTAATTGTATTTTATGGAGAGCTTTGTACTTTGGTTAGACATCTATCGCCTAATTTTACAGAAGCTACATGTAAATCCTTTAGCCGTCTTAGGAGTGTCTATGTTTACGGACTTGGATGTTAATTTCTGTCTGACAGTCAATAACGTACATTTTTTTTTCATTAAAACTGGGTAACCTCTTCCCCTATACACCAATGCCTGAAGACGAAACTCTACAACCAATGCGTTTTATTATTTACTAGATGACCCCCACAGCTTCGCCCGTGGAATATTTCGACCTCCTGTCGCACCTATTTAATCCCGTCGCTTATAAATTCTACAATGTTACATAAGAATTTGCCCGATTTGTCGATATTTATAACTACTGCTCTGCTCCCCAGCGTAGTAGCGTAATGATATATAGCCTTCCTCGATAAATGGGCTATCTAACACAAAAAGATTTTTTCATATCCGACCAATAGTTCCTGAGATTAGCGCGTTCAACCGAACAAACAAACAAACAAACAAACTCTTCAGCTTTATAATATTAATATAGATGAGCTACAGTGTCGAGACTTGCAATAGAGTTTCGTCCACACCTTTCAAAATCGCACAGGTTATTCGTCAGAGAACCAATGTGTTGTAAGCAGGTCATATCTGTTGAAAAATCAATCACCTCCGAAGCAGACGAGTTCTAGAGCAAAGAAAACGACTTGGCATACGTAAAGTAGTAGCGCCTTCTCCTCTTCCCTAGCCAGATAGAAAATGGACCATGCGGTAAGTGCAGGTTTTGCTAAAAAGCTGTGTGTGGCTAAAATTGGAAAAGGCCTAATGCCAGCAAAGGAGTGCTATATACTTATCTATTTTGTTTAATTGAGACATATTAAAAAAGTCCTTCATATGTAACCTTGCTGTGTGAACAGTTGACCATCGAAATATTGCGCTGCAATATGTCAATATCATAGTATCGATATAAAACGACCCCACACGACACGTGATTGATAAAAAATCCGATAACGATAAGGTAATCGGTATCGGTACAATACAATTATAGACTAGGTGTTAATAATAAGGCAGGTCACGGGAAATGCTACACTATTGTAAAAATATGCTTTACTGGGAAAATTTGTCAAAATCATGATCATGCTAGGACATAGCAACCATTCCACGCAACTAGCCGAGGCGGTTTTGCTTTAAATTGCAAATTGTCTATCTACCACGTGTAGAACCTACAACGAATGTCTAGTTATCATCAAAACTTTACTCTCTCCTAATTCGCTTCTAATTCTCGTTGCCTTTAGTATCCTCGATAAGTAATGAGAATAAAAAGACCATCCATTGCAAATATATTGCCGAGAGATATCTCCAGTTGTGTTTATAAACGATGACGAACGTTTACTATCGAGTAAACAGTTATTATGCAATTACAGTATTATAAACCAACATACATTCGCGATTTTATAGTAGGAAACCGTAACTGCAATTGGGGTTCAAATCTTGTGGTTCGGGTAAGAATATTTACATTTTATTGGTACTTACCTCGCTATAAAGCTAGAGTCAGTTAATAGTTCGTCTTGTTCAAGGTCTTAGACCCGGTTTAACACCCGCATTCCACAGTTCAAGATGCCATCTATTTTTACCAACATTGCTTGTGTAAAACTCAGTGCTATTGCTGCATAAATATAAAGTGAATTCGCTTGTTTTGTCTCCTCCCTATGATGCCAGCAGTCTTCATTTGTAAACACACTGCATTTTACAATTTTAGATAAGTTTTAGATAATAAGCGAGACGGCAGTTCCTACCGAAAAAAATAACTCGGGATTGGTTAATTGGCATCAATCTCCAGAACTTGAATGCAAAAAAAACCGCGCTTATTTTGCCTTTGAGCTTACGACTGTCATTTTCCACAACTGCCATCAGCACTATAGCACAAATATCGATATGTAAACCTGAAGAAGCTGTTACAACCGTAGACACGTAATGCCCACACGTATCATGTAACTGATCTCTTACGGAATTAACGTTTTAAGATTACAGTGCGAAGAAACGAGGTGCTAAAAACTTTCTTGTCTAATAGTACTGTCTTGTAGTACTGAGCAATAAATCTTGACTCAACCTTGCAAATACATCATTGGTACTCCACGATCTCTATGCTGGTATAATTATGTAGCCTAATTATATCTATTATGTTAACAAACATTGTTCCGATAACGGTCTAAAAACTAACTAGGAAGGTATAGAAATCGTAATAGTTATAGGTACACAAAAAACCAATAAACCCCGCCAATATTGGCAATCGCATGCCGGTAAACATGAACAGCAAAAAAGTATTCATGAAGTCTAAACGTTTCTAAAATTGTTATTGCGCCAAGATCCTGCAAATGTTTCGCTGTAAACACATAAGGAAGTAAACATCTAAAAGTTTGTAAGGAGCAGTAATGGCGATAACCAATGACGTAAGGGCCGTTCACGGGACGTAAGACTCATTGTAACAAAATTATACAAAATTATAATTTGGAGAACTACTACACTAAGATAAACTCAAAAACAAATCCATCATTTTTCGAATCAAGAAGTCTCATTGTCTGTTGTCAATTCTGTCAAATTATGGAGCAAATACAATTTCGTTCAATGATCTGTATGAATGAACTAAATTTGCATTTCACTCACCAACAGCTCTTTTGATTAGTTCACAATATGCTCACGCAAAAGATAGTACAGTCAATTGAAATATACTTTTTCATTCGTTTCGATTTGTAAAGATAGAAAATAAATAATCCCTTGAATAGTTTTCAAAGTACCTTTAATGTACCGTCATGGATAGATAGATAGATTGATATTCCATATAACGGGATTTTAAATCACTCTTCTACGATAAGTCGTTCCGTATCAATATTCATGATGAAACACCGAACAGCGTTCCCCGCGCAACTTACAACCCACCTCACGTATAAGTAGCGCTGCGCTAGGTTCCCGGTCAATTCGGCCTGTTGTTTCATTTATAAATTTGTAGATGGTGGTCACGATGGGATTTAAAAAATCAACATCATTGTTTATATAGGTATTACAAAATAACATACATACATACGAGTACATATTGTCACGCCTTTATCCCCGAAAGGGTAGGCAGAGACATATTAAACGCCCACATTTCACCGTATGCATTTTTGTCCCACGTAGCAGATGGTGAGCCCATTGCCGTGTTGAAATGGACAGGCGCAGGCTGCGGCGACCTGCTGTTGAAATTTTTTAAAGCCGCCCATAGGGCTTTCAACTTGGCTTAACAACTGCCATTTTATTGGCAACCGGGACCAACGGCTTAACGTGCCTTCCGAAGCACGGAACTGGGGTGGGTCTAAAGGCCTGAATAAATAAAAAAAAATGTGTCTATTTAAGATGTTAAATTTGGAAGATATTTTTAAACCCGTTGCCCTTTTTTAGTGAGGTGGTAACAAAAAGGCTAAAAGGTCTTATGTGCTAGACACTAATTAGCACGACCAATTAAAGTCCTGGTAGTCTCGGACAAGTAATTATTTATAAAATAAATAAATAATAATAGCCTTTATTCTCTGATTTTCTTATATACTACTTACTAACTAGTCGTAATTATTATGTAAAAGAAATCAAATATCAGTATGATTTCTTTTACATAATAATTTATACTAATAAAAAATTGGTAAAACCAGCACTAATTTATCAATCAGGTTGTCCTCCTCGGACATAGGCCTCCTCTAGAATTTTCCATTTTTGTCTGTCTCTTGCTAATCTGCGCCATCCTTGTGGTAGGTCATCTTCCCATCTTCTTTGTGGCCGTCCTCTTGTTCTCTTCCTATCTCTGGGGTACCAAGATACGTTCTCTTCGGTCCATTTTTCTTTGGGAGATCTAACTACATGATTAATCCAACGCCATTTAAGTCTCTTGATTTTCTTCGAGACATCTGTCACTCCTGTGGTCTTTCTGATTTCAGTCAGTCTCCACTTGTCTTTCAATTTGATGTGTAGCATGCTTCTCCCCATCCCTTGCTGAAATACCTTTAGTTTTTGACCTTTAGCTTTTGTCAGGCCCCATGTTTGACACCCGTAAGTAAGTATTGGTAGGATGCACATGTTGAATACTTTACGCTTGATTGACATTGGGGTGCTTTTGTTCTTAAATATTTCCTTCAGCGACCAGCATCGAACCCAGGTGTTATTTACACGTGTTGCAATTATTTGGCCTAAGTAAATGTAGTCAGTCACATACTCAATGTTGTGATTATTAACAGAGATTTTTTGTTGAAGCCTATTGGTCATGATCTTTGTTTTTGTTGTGTTCAATGTCAGACCTGCTTTTTGACTCTCTGTTGCTAGTTGTCAAAGCATTTCCTGTAGAGTGACTGGGTTCTCAGCAAACAGTATCAAGTCGTCTGCAAATCGCAGGTGTGACAGCCTACATCCATTGACGTTTATTCCCCACCTTTCCAAGTCTAAGTTTCTGAAAATTTCTTCTAACACAGCCGAAAAAAATTTGGGAGACAGTGGATCACCTTGTCTGACTCCTTTTTGAATTTTAAATTACTCCGATTTTTTCCAATTGTACTTTTGCCGTGTTTTTGCTGTATATATTCTTTATAAGTCTAATATACTTATTTTCTATACCTTGATTAATCAGAGCTTTATATAGGTATATATAGTTATGAGATAAGGAATCAAATGCCTTATTATAGTCTACAAAGGAAATATAATATTGCATCTTGTACTCATAATATTTTTCTATTACTTGTTTTACGACATGCATGTGGTCTACTGTTAAAAAATCTGCTCTGAAGCCTGCCTGTTCTCTTGGTTGCTCTGCGTCCAGTCGTTTAGTGAGCCTGCCTAAGATAATTTTTGAAAAAACTGTATATATTTGTCATGAGACTGGTCTATATATGTATTAGTAAAACTTTAATAGCGTAGAACAAAATTCTTCGTGTTTTAAATAGTTTCTTATATATACATATATTATACTAGATGACTAACTAGACTACACCTATTTAATCCCGTCGCTTATAAATTCTACAATAATGCATAAAAAATTGCCCGAAATGTCGACATTTATGACTACTGCTCCGCTCTCCAGGGTAGTAGCGTGATGATATATAGCCTATCTTTCAAGTGGGATCGAACTGCACACGGTGTGCAAATTTTAATAAAATCGCCTAAGTATTTACATTTATTAAGATTATATTTTGATAGTTGTTTGCGAGTGCGAGTCAATAAATAAGTTATAAATAATATCAATAGTACCTACTAGTAGGTTTTCTTTCTTTATACTGTGGTATTAGTATATCTCAAATAACCTTCATAACCTTGTATAGGTATAACCCAATAGTCAAGTAAAATAGGCTTGCTAAAAGTCCTCTGTCTTGAATACACTTGAAATACTAAATTAGTCGTGAAATTGCGTTGGGTATCGAATTTCGCAGACCATAGGCCCGTTTTATTGGCTTTTCGAAATTCGGTCTTGGCAATTTATTAGCGTAGGTTCTTAACGAGCATCTAGATTTCATATCAGGCACATAAAGAAAATGAAATCGAAGAAAGATTGGATTAACCGCTTTGTATTATATTCTAAATCTAGTTGTACCCCACGACTTCGCCCGTGACTTACTACCCCCGTTGCACCCATATATAGATTTCTGACCGATTTTTTCAGTCTGTTTGTACTCGAATTTTGAAGATCAGATCACACTAATATCCCAATTAAGCCTAATTTTAAAAATATACTGTTGTTAGATAGGTACAGACCAAATGACATTAATATTCTTATTTGCTGGCCAAAATTTAAATAGAATATAGGGCTGACTTTTGAGCATTAGGGGTCTGCAATATAAACAGTAGAGTCGACTTACTGCCTATATTTGTCAATATGACATGGAACAACGATACACTTCGAGTACGTAAAATAGATCCTCAAATTCTGTTAAATATGAATCTAGACTCCTCTCAAACACGCAAACACACATACACACTCACACGCGCGCGCGCGCACTCACCACACGCACACACTCCCACAACACATTTACACCACACACACAACACAGTAGTGCATTCCTCGATCCGCTACGCTCCGGTGTAAATGCGGATTCACGCCATCTATCTAGTATAGGATATTATTGTTTCTATGACTGAATACTGTCTTTTAGCCTAGTATGAAATTCAGTTTCAACACGTTTTGTGAACCATCCTAAGGCTTAGCGTTAAAACTTTACGCCGAATGTAAAAATATTGAGTCAAATAAATACATTTTTTTTTACATTTTTGAAGTGAAACTTCTTTATCGACGTTAAGAGAAAATTTATAGCTGTAAAAAACTGTAAAGAAGTTTCACTTCTTACCCGTGTACTGGCTCTAAGACTCTAGTAAACACTGGTAAACACACACATATTTTTTCATGCATGTGCTTGCTATTTGCATTAAAACCTCTACTGTTTATACTGATCAACATAAACAAAAAACAATTTAATGAACTTGTCAGCTGTAACTTTTTGACGCGCATTTTATGCCTACGTGCGTATTTACACACAAGATTTCTTTTTAATTTAAATGAGATTCTTGAATTTGGGTTAGTTTATTAAATAAAAATATTTGTAGCTATGTATTTATAATTAACATACTTACGTTGTCATGTTGCTCGATTTTTTAAATCATGAACGCATATTACTTTTCATGCTGAAAAAATTAAATAGAAATTATTTCAAATCAAATGTCATTTATCATCATTTGGGAGGATTATTGGACTCTGTGTTTCTAGTTTTTTTTTCTTCTTCATGAACTTGTCCGATAGCTAATAAGTGAGGCTGACTAGGACGCAGAAATTCTTAGTAAGACCAACCTGTTTTAATTAATCAAATTTTAACGCCGCTGGCAGGCGTTTACCTTTGATCTTTGTCTGTCTGGGTGAAATGTATAATTATTGTTAACTGTCTAGTGAATTTAATGAATGAATTATTCATGACGTCCAGTCTAAAATCAGCAAGGTCAGAAAAAGTATTGTTGATTAAAGGTTATTTTCAGTGCAGACTTGACGTTTAGTAAGCATATCAGTGAAGTGTGTAAAAAAGCTTACCGAAATCTTGGGTTTGTTCTACGCCAGGCAAATCAATTTACGAATATAGCCGCGTTGAGAGCCTTATTTGATGCTATAGTGAAAAGTCACCTAGAATGTAATGCAACCATCTGGTCGCCGCATGAAGCTAAGTTCAAATTCATGTTGGAACGTATACAAAATAAATTCGTTAGGTTTTTGTATCATAAGCTGTACGGTACGCTGTGTATCCGGGATTTCCATTGTTGTACCCCACTTTATTTATATTGTGTAAGGTGGGGTATTACAAATTGGAAGTAAGACGAGAAGTGGCTTAGTGGATTAGTCCCATAAGAATGGTGTAAGTTTTGAACTTAAATAAATAAAAATAATAGTTATCTAAGCATATAGGTATGTTATTACAACTAAATCGGTCTAGTAACAATATTCAGATTTCTGGTAAAATTGTGCAACTGAGCACAGGTTCTGCTGTGATTTATACCATACTAATATATACAGCTGAAGCGTTTGTTTGTTTGGTTGAACGCGCTAATCTCAGGAACTACTAGTCGTATTTGAAAACATATATTTGTGTTGAAAAGGCCATTCATCATGGAAGGTTATAGGCTATATATCATCATGCTACTACCCTGGAGAGCGGTGCAGTAATCATAAATGTCAACTAATCGGGAAAATTTTCATACATTATTTTAAGATTAAAAACGACGGGACTTAATGGGTGCGAGGGCAGTTCGGAGTATGTCACGGGTGAAGCCGTAGGGGCATGGGCGTAACCAGGGGGGGGGGGGGCAGCTGTGGGGGGGTTAGCCGTGCCCGGTAAGTATCTGTGACAACCGGTAGGAGAGGTTGCTATGGCTCCTCTCCAACCACTCATCCATGACCGGTCCGACCGCCCCGATTGTGGCGTTTCCCCACCTTGGATGCTCAAGTCGCACCTTCCATGTCTCCACGAGTTCCTGTCGGAGCTGGGACCGCAGAGCCTCGATTTCTCGGGGCATAGGCCTATGGCCCTGGGGATAAAAGTAGCCTGAGTTATTTCTTCTACATGTAATATGAGTGCCAGTGAAAGTCCCGTTAAAATCGGTTCAGTTGTGTCAGCGATTAGCCAGAACGTACATAAAGAGATACACATTTTAAAAATAGTTTTTTTGTTATGTAAATAACTTATTTGATTTATCAAAATCTGAAGACAAGCAAGATGCATTCTGTGTATTCTGCGATCTATCCAAAGCTTTTGATTGCGTTGAGGATGAAACGCTGTGCAGAAAATTACATCACTATGAAATAAGACGCAAAGCTCTCGACCTTCTGTCTTCAAATTCTTCTTCTGTTAATAAAAAAGAATTTTAATGAAAAAGGTTATTACGCTGTTAAAGACTATTTGCAGGACAAGGACGCCTAGAAATTATCTGCTGGCTAAGTGAAATAATATTAAATTGTAAATAGGCCATCAAAAAAAAACATATTTGCAGGACAAGGACGCCTAGAAATTATCTGCTGGCTAAGTGAAATAATATTAAATTGTAAATAGGCCATCAAAAAAAAACATTCTTAAGTTTCTTGCTGGTTCTTTTCAGGTGGGCCGCGTTCCGAACCGGTGGTCACTCTAAAAATATTAAATTTATCTTTACTAGTGTATGACATTTTGTAAGCGCCGTTAAATGGTCTATGCAAAATAAAGACTTTTTCTGTAGTAAAAATATGTAAATTTGGAATTACAAACAGACATTTTAATTTTATTTATCTATACATGTAGATTTGAACTTAAGCAAATAAAAAAATATACATTAAAAAATATCGTTATTAAAAAATATAGGTAGCGTTAATTGCATGATAAATGAAATAATTTCTATTAAAATTTATTCAGTATAGAAAGTGAAATGCGTTTAATAACTCGAAAACTCATATTATAAACAGCGACAACTGTTTTTGTGCTATAAACTTAAGACAACACCAATCCAAAGAAGAAATAACCTTACATTTTACTCTACCTACACTAGCGGCACACTTTGATGGCCGTTTTGACGTTATGTTTTTGGATGAAACATGGCTTTATGCTAACCATACTGTAAGCCGTTCTTCGACAGATGACAATGCAGCATCTACGTCCAAAGTCTTGTTGGAAAAGAATTCACAAAAGGATTTCACATCACTATTGTAATATGTCAAAACGGCCATCATAGCGTGCCGCTAGTATAGGTTCCATGCTATCCCGAGACAACTGCTAATGAATAGATAGACGTTTTGAGATACAAAATTGTCAGCTTAGATATTAAAATGTTTGTGAATCAAACTCATCGCATACGACGACCACACTGATTGCTTCAATTGTCGAAATTGCGTTCAATTACCATCAATATTATTGTACATTATGGCGTACCATGAAAACGTTCGACAGACACTTTAAAATATAAAACGAACTCGTATTAATGCGCCATTTTTGGCGTGGTGTCATTGCTGATTCATGGGAGACTTTAACTAACTAACTAACTAACTATTTCACGCTCTATCCCTGACGGGATAGTGAGAGAGGACCGATCGCCAGGCTTCGTGATCTATGCATAATTCTTCGGTTTATTTTTTTGGGAACCTCTAATTTCTATAAATTAATAGTACCTGTTCTCTTAGCTGTGGCTTACAAAACATCATATTTTCTTTCTTTCCTTGTTTCTGGAGATAAATTTAATTTATCCCTATGATAATTCTCACCCATACAAATTTAAATATATATAGAAATTGATTGGTGACATTCAGGGGAATTCTTCGATTTATTACGATCTAAAATAAAAATAAATAAATATCCATCACGCCTTATCCCCGAAGGGGTGGCAGAGGCATATTATATGCCCACTTTTCACCGTGTGGATTCCTGTCCCACGTAATAGGTGGTGAGCCCATTGACGTGTTGAAATGGACAGACGCAGGTTGTGGCTCCTGTTGAAATTTTTCAAACCGCTCATAAGGCCTTCAACCAGGCTTAACGACTGCCATTTTACTGGCAACCGGGACCAACGGCTTAACGTGCCTTCCGAAGCACGGAAACGCTCGCAAATGTAAATGCCACAAAGTGGTCACCCATCCGAGGACCAGCCATAGTGAAAGTTGCGTAACTCAGTGATCGTTTACAGAACACTGAGACCGCGGGACCATGAGCGCTTAAGACAACAAATTTATTGGTGACATTCAGGGGAATTCTTCGATTTATCACGATCTAACTGTATAAGTATAGTATAACTGTTTCTAATGTAAGATTTTTTCTTCTGTTTTAGGTTACCTGATACGGGCCAACCTCCAGTGCTCATATCGTTAGCAGACAGCGCCAAATTAGATTTGAGGCACCATGAAGAATTATTATTCGGTAATGACTCCGAGGAACTCAACGACACTAAAATATTCTCTATCATTGACGGTGAATCCGTTAATAGCGAAGAAGACAAAATACCAGAACATCCAGAGAAAGAAAAAGAAAGCACGGAACCTCGGCTTGTCGTGAAAGCTAAAGCCATGCATGAAATTAGACAAATAGAAGAAACATTTCAGGCAGCACTAGCAGAACCAGAACCAATAACTGAATCTCAAGTCGAAGAATCAAAAGAACAAATTATAGAAAGCATTCCAGTGAAGCCTGAAACACCACAAGAGGATATTCCTTCATTCTCCGAATGGGCGCAAAAACAATTAGCTGAAGCCGAGAAAAAAGACACTGTTCTAAACCACTCGAGTCAACCTAGTCATAGTAATACAAATTTTAGTAGTAAAAACACAAAATTAAGGTCAAAAAACTACGCCTCGCCCGCGTGCGGAGCCAAAGTAGTTGCTGTGAATCCAGAAGCCGGCTCAGCCAGCTCTATACTATCTCCTAACAGGGATGAGTACATGCTCAATACATGCAACAGCCGTATTTGGTTTGTTGTGGAACTTTGTGAGGCTGTACAAGCTCAGAAAATAGAAATAGCTAACTTCGAATTATTCTCCTCTATTCCCAAAGATATTGCTGTTTACTTCAGCGACAGGTTTCCAACGCGAGACTGGGCTAGCGTAGGCCAGTTCACAGCTCAAGAAATGAGAGACGTCCAGAGCTTCGACTTGTACCCGCATTTATTTGGTAAATTTATCAAAGTAGAAATGTTGTCGCATCACGGGTCTGAACATTATTGCCCAGTATCATTGTTTAAGGTATATGGGACGTCAGAATTTGAAGTATTGGAGAAAGAGAGTTCGCAGCACCCAACTCACATCGACGACGATGAAGATGATGATATAATAGACGTGCCAGACATCCCGGCCGCGGAAAGTGAGCCTTCGAAAAATCTATTCGGTTCAGCTAGAGACGCAGTGATGTCAATCATGAAGAAAGCGGCCCAGGCGCTGGTGAAAACAGAAGTTCCTAAAAATGTATCTTCGGAACACAATGATACGTCAACAGACAATGTGTATAAACGGTGTTGTTCCCCCAGCCATATAATCGTGTGTGATAATTGCAGTGAGACTCTTTACAATGAAGTGTACGAACTCATTAGTTGTAGCTCAGATAAGTTAGTGAGTTTAGTGCGTCAGGTATTCCTCCGAGACACTTTGAAGTGCACTGGCATATGTCAGCAATTTGGACTTGATTTTAAAAGTACAAAAATTATAGAATTTAGTGATGAACGTGTTGCTTATATGAACGCTTTATTTCCTAAAAAATATTTAGCCGCCCTCTGTAATATTATAGCTATTAAAGAGAAGAAAGTTGTTTTAAACACAAGTTTTGAAACTGAATCAAATGTTACCATAAATGTAACTGTGGATGATACGCCACAAACAGTCACTAGTGAATCAAATTTAGAACAGGAGATAAAATTAGTACCAGAGAAGGATACTGGAACAGATGATAACAATATTAACGAGACTATTCAAACCGAAGAAAAGAAAATAACTGAAGCTGTACCTGAAGGTTCTGCAATCTCGATAGAGTTGCCCAAGGAAACAAATGAATATACAGATGAAAAAATAGAAGAGACCATTGCTATGGAAGAAAGGGCTGCACAAGAATTACCAGAGGCTCAAGCAGAAGTAGAAAAAGTTGCCGAAACCCTTATTGATACCGATATTAAAGAGGGTCAAAAACTTGAAATAAAAAATGGTAAATCAGACATTATCACAGAGAAATCAAAAGAAAATAATGGCCTTGAAGAACCAAATGAGCAAATATCAATCGACAATGATAATTTTATATCAGATTTCGAACAGATCGCTGTAGATCCCACTCCTGCTGGCGTACAAATGCCTCAAAATCAGAATCAAGCTACCACATTTCAGAAAGAATCGGTGTTTCTAAGGCTATCCAATAGAGTAAAGGTGTGTATTTTCTTTTGCCTTTCACGTTAGCAATATTAATCCTACTAATATTATAAACGCGAAAGTTTGTAAGTATGGGTGGATGTTATTTCCTCTTTCACGCAAAATCTACTGAATGGATTTTAATAAAACTTTACTATAATATAGCTTATACATCAGAATAACACAAAGGCTACTTTTACTTGTATCCCGGGAACAAGTTCCTGTAGGAAACGGGAACAGGAAAACTTCACCACGCGTGCTAATATAACTATTGGGCCTCATGTTTTGTCCACGAGAAGTAGACAACACCCATTCAATCTAGTATCACGTAGGAATGCTAGCAAGTCTGCGAACGTAAATCGTGTAACCCTCTCAGCTATGCTAAATTGATAGTGTTAGGAGTTGGTTCATTTCCTTTTTATATACCACTGAGGTGGCAGACAAGCATACGGCCCACCTGATGGAAAGTGGTCACCGTATCCTATGGACGTTTGCAACACCAGATGTGCAGCACTCGCGCTGCCGACCCTGTAAAACCCTTTTAAGACCCCTTTTGAAGAACCCCGTACTATAGACGTTCGGGTAAACCCAGGCAGGGAGTTCATTCTACAACCTAAGCGTACGCGGAATAAAGCCTCTATCAGACCTAACCGTATGTGAGCGCTCCGGACACAAAGGTTAATGATAATATTACCTACCCTGATGTAAACTTTAGTTATTATTATTTATCTATCATGCCTTATTCCCGAAGGGGTAGCATAGCCATATTATATGCCTACTTTTTACCATGTGTATTCCTGTCTCAGGTAATAGATACTGAGCCCATTGTCGTGTTGAAATAGACAGACGCAGGTTGTGGCTACCTGCTGTTGAAATTTTTCAAGCCACCCTTCAACTTGTCTTAACAACTGCCATGTTACTGACAACCGGGACCAACGCTAGCAAATGTAAATGCCACAAAGTGGTCACCCATCCGTGACCAGCCATAGCGAAAGTTGCGTAACGCAGTGATCGTTTAGGCCGCGGGACCACGACCGCTTTAAACTTTGGTCTCGATAAAATTCATACTTAATCGCAAAGTTAACTATACCTATCTACTTCAACTGTTTCAGACCCTGGAGCGCAACATGTCCCTTTCGGGCCAGTATTTAGAAGAGTTAAGCAGACGCTACAAAAAGCAGGTAGAAGAAATGCAGAAAACATTCGAAAAAACAGTGATTCAGATGACCGAAGAACGAAAGAAGAGCAATGAACGTGAACTAAAGTACCTAGATCAGATGACGTCGTTGCAGGCACAGCTCGGTCAAATGGCATCAGCCATGCACATATTAATGGAGGAAAGGGATAGTTGGTTTGGCAATATAAACTTCTTTAAATTTATTATTTTCCAATCTATTATAATCGCTGTAGCCTTCTACTTCTTCTCGAAGCGACGAAAAGTCGACCCAGTAATAGTACCAGTAGTCAAAAAACCCAAAAAGAAACAAGACAAGTTTAGACGAAAATCAGTTGAAGGTGTTAGTGGACACGCCACGCCATCAGCTAAAAAACGGCGCCCAAGCGAGGAAGCGTTACAAATAGCTCGACTGTCTGCTGAAGAGATGAGTAGAGACGAAGATGAAGGAGAATGGCAAATCGCTCGCAAGAATAGAAGAAGAAAACCCTCTGTATTACATAGAGAGGGAGAAATTGAACCGCCCAAAGACTGGGTGCGACAAGACAGCATCGGCAAATTGCAGGATCATCCATTATTAGACGAGGAGGAGTTCTATGCTCCGGTCGCAGAACCGAAGGAGTTCAATGAGGTCGAGGATCCTGTTCCTCTAAAAAGGGATCTCCCAAAGAGCAACGGTTCGTTCTTCAACAACTTGAAGAACAAAACTATGAAAACACGGCGGTTGTCGTCGCCGGCTTTCCTGAGGACTTTAAGTCGACAAAGCAGTAGAAGCACTCCTAGTCCAGTCGTAAGGATAGAGCCAGTTTTTAATGGTAATGTAAATAAGAAAGCAGCCTCAGAGTCTCCTACGGGGAGTCTGTGGTCAGAGTCAACAGAAATATCGCAGAATGGCCAACAGGAAGAGCGAGGTGGCAGCAAAAAGAAGAAAAGTTTTAAAAATATACTTAAGAAAGTGTTTTGAAGACGTTATTTATTGATAATTTGAGTGTCGTGTATTCCGCTTATAATATTAAGCGCATCGCTATTTGTAATTTATTTCGTTGCGAATATTAATTTTAAATTATTGTATGTTTGTTGTTTGTAGAACTCATAGGTGCCAATTGTGATAAATTAGGAAGCCTAATACTGTTGCGTGTTGAATTTTTGTGTTATGGTGCAGTGATGTTTGCTCGTGGTGTGGAAATGTCGAATGATTGTTGCGACAATAAAGTGAAATTGAAACGACGTGTGCTAGTCTGGAGTGGGGAGAGCAGTAAACAAAGAAACGGCATGAAATGCATTACTTTTATTTGGTAGTTTCATTTCTGTTTTTGCATTATACTTCTTTTTTAGCAGAGTCCACTTTCGTCCGCAAAGGCGACGATTTTATCGAGTGTAAAGACCAAGCTAAATTTACCAGTGACATAAATTTTACGGTTTAGAGCTGTTGGTGCCACTGGAAAGTTTAATTGATGGGTCCAACGGGATTTTTGAATCTTGTCTCAACTACTGTGAGATTTGGGTCCAACAGGATTTTGACAGTACCCATGTCTCCTATCAAATGAGTTGGGATGATAGTTGTAATTTAATTTGCTACCAGACGGACGTCAAGGACGTTTATACTTGAGCAAAAGCTGGCCTCTTGCTTAAGTATGTACTGTACTAAACTGTCACTTGAGATGAAAAAAATCTGGTTCGATTGATAGGGATAGGGGGCGGTCTGAAAACCATCGTCAATGGACAAGTTTGTGGGGTGGTAATATCTGCGGCGGATAGACCGACTAGCTCATTGGGGAGCAAATGTTGATAACACTTCTTCCGCCATGGGGCAACCGGGAGGAGTAGGAACGTAAGTTAACGGGAACTAATCCAACTGGAGGCCATTTATATAATAACCAATATTACAATCTTTACATGGTTTCATGCTTTAACCCCCTCATCTTATCCTTAAGCATAGACCTTAAGGGATACAAAATCCCGGGAACCGGAAGCCAATCAACAGTGTTACCTGTGATATGGGTTTAATTGCTTTTACTAAATAGTCAGTTGTTCCCCTTCTCGTAGAAAGAAGCTTAAGGGAGCCAGAAACATAATTAGTGCTCCCTCCCCTGGAGAAGCTATTGTGAGGCGCCATGTTTCGAATCGAATTTTAATAAAAGTTTGTCAACTTATATGGGGAATTTTAGATATTATTGAAATTTACTAGGTACTACTCGGATAGTACCTAGTAAATTTCAATAATATCTATAATTCCCCATAATAGTTGACAAACTTTACCTTTAAGAAACTTTACCTGATAAGCTTCTACACTACTTACCACCCAAGTCTCTACATGTTTCTGCTGGAAAGCGACGAGACCTGTATCGCAATTCACAAATCTCGGATCCAAATCCTCTACTGCGCAAATGTCATCGATATTCGAGTTCTATGAATATCGATGACATTTGCGCAGTAGAGGATTTGGATCTGAGATTTGTGAAATACAGGGTAAATTAATTTTCTGTTTTGTAAAATACTATGGATTTAGGGCACTATCAGGTTATTCCTTAGATTCTGCGACCGAACAATAGAACTTTTCCTCGTATAATGCAATTTCCCGGTGCGGTCTTGTGCGAGTGTCCCCAGAAAACGATAGGTCGGCCTATCGTTTTCTGGGGACACTCGCGCCTGACCCCTCGTTTGTCAGTTCTCGCTTGCAGTAAGAGAATTTGAACCACCCAAGGACCGGTTCTACAAGACCGCACTGGGAAATTAAGGCAATAAGCTCACCGCAACAGTCGCTGAGCTTATTGCCGTGTCGAAAAGTAAAGGCGCAGGTCGGGGCGACATTGCTGTTGAAAAAAAAAATGAAAATGAAAAATCTTTATTCATATAGGTCACAAAGTAACACTTATGAACGTCAAGATTATTGCTCATACATTTACAGCCAGATTCGCAATGCAACAAGTAGAGGCTGAGGAAGAACCTTGCAATAAAACTCATGGCCACTCTTTTCTAACCGCCAGTAATTACATTAGTTTTATTTACATGATATTTGAACAAATTACATAGTAATGAGTCTATACAAAAGAAACAAAATCAAATTGAGAGCGTTTCTAGTTGCCAGTTTTAAGGGCAGCTCACCCTTATGACGACGAATCTGGCAAGAAACTCAATGGCTGCTATTTTAAAATGTAGGTATGACTTACAATATTAAAATTACATTGTTCCTTTGGAGTTACGTGAGAACAGTCGACTAAACTTAATTTGCCTTACATTTAAATAGTATTATTTTATTGTAATAATTGCTATAACAGCTATGAGCTGACCAGTCCCAACAGACGGCACCCGTTCACGGGTATGACGCAAATATCAGCCATCGCCCTACTCAACCGTATTATAGGGAATAAGGCGAAGTGAAGTTTTTAAAGCTATTAAGCTTCAACGCGGCTTAACGACTGCCATGTTGGCAACCAGGACCAACGCCTTAACTTTCCTGTGTGATATGTGGACAAAAATATGATTTTTGACAAATCTAATTTGGAGCCAAATACAGTTTTGATTAGAGAACAACAACCGCTCTATAAGACAGGATTTACCGATGACCATAAATTGTAGATAGCGTAGTTTTGGTTGCATTGCCGTTCATATCTTTCCAAGCACTTTTGAACTTACTACAGTGACACTAGAGCAAGTCTCTCGTGCTTGACTTACATACTGCTCTGACCAAGACGTCACAGCTTTGGACGTAGGTATGGCAAGTGGCAACAATGTATCGTTCAGGTAATATTACTACAAACTGACTAAACTTAATTTGCCTTACATTTAAATAGTATTATTTGTAATAATTGCTATAACTGACCAGTCCCAACAGACGGCACCCGTTAACGGGTATGACGCAAATATCAGCCATCGCCCTACTCAACCGTATTATAGGGATTTTTAAACAAATTGATTTTGGACAACTTTTAATTGAAAAAGACTTAAAACTTTTTAAGACAACACATTTTTTTACACACCGCCGTCTAGCCCAAAGTAAGCTACTAGAAGCTTGTATTATGGGATTTAGACGAGTGATATATTAGGTCTTTACCTATGAAATTGCCGTTTTGTATGAAAAAATTTAAACGATTTTTTTCATGCATTTTTAAATTTGTATTAATCGAAGCAATCACCCATGCAATCAATGCAAATGCAACAAATTCTTCAAAGGCATTTTGTACTGCCTCTCGGGTATTGAATTTTTTTCCCGCCAAGTCCAAATTTATATATCCAAATTTAGGAAAAAGTAGTAGTCTCTAGGCGCAAGGCCTGGTGAGTAGGGTGGATGACTGAGAGCTTCCAACCCCAGTTCTTGCAACTTGGAGACCGTCTGCTGTGCAGTATGAGGTCGTGCGTTGTCGTGCAGGAGCAGCGGAGACGAGCGATTGACCAATGCTGGTTGGAAATGTGCTAGCTTCTCCATCATTGTGTTCAGTTCTTCACAGTACACATCTGCAGTAATGCTCACCCCGTTAGGTAAGAAGCTGTGATGAATCACACCGGCGCTAGACCACCAAACAGTGACCATCACTTTTCTAGGGGTAAGTTTTCGTTTAGGGCATTGTTTGGGTGCTGAACCAGGATCCAACCTACTTACTGAGCGCTTGCGGTTATCAAACAGAATCCATTTTTCATCGCAGGTAACAATGCGGTTCAAAATTCCTTCATTTGTGTGTCTGTTGAGCAGTGCAAGGCACGTCTCGGCGCGTACTTTGCGCTGGCGATCATTGAGTTCGTAGGGCACCCATTTGTCAAGGTTTTTTACGTTGCCAATTTGACGCAAATGGACCAATATTGTTTTGACGCTAACGTCGAAAGCTGCTGCTAATTCAGCCGTAGATTGTATATCATCAGCTTCTACAATCGCCTTTAATTCGTCATTGTCGATCAAAGTCTTCGGACGACCGCGAGGTACGTTTTAGATCGAAATTGCCAGAACGGAAGCGAGCAAACCAATAACAGATGGTGCGTTGGTTTGTAGTGTTAGCTCCGTAAACGTCGCTGATGTTGTGTGCTGCTTGTGCCGCGTTGCTGCCACGACGGTACTCATATTCCATAATTTACTCGAATTTTTAACGTATCCATGGTGACGAAAAAATTGAAATGCGATGAAATTGTAACACTAATCAATAAACAAATGACTACTTTTGGAAAAAGAATTCCATGTTTTTAAAATATTAATTTGAAATTAGAATTCTTAGCCGAACAAAAATTATCTTGATTTGAACGGCAATTTCATAGGTAAAGACCTATTATCTAATGAATACCTACAGCATCTTAGAACATATTTTACAATTATTATTATACTTACAAACATCTATAGTGACTGTCATTCGGAGTGTTGTTTGGTCAAGACGTGTGAATAGTAATGGTGACAGCTTTTTAGAATTATTTTGTGCATCTGATCTTATTTCTGTGTTTTTTTGTTGTTTTGGGTTGCCCCTGGTACTGGGAAAATAAAAGAGTTAATATTTTATTTTCTATCCGATAATAGGCTATAATGGCCGACAAACCACCCGATCCTCCTGACCCTGCCACTAATAGTAGACCATCTACGCCAACATTTTCGACTCCCCCAATATTTCTGTCTCTAATACCATCTAGCCCCCTTTCTCAATTAGCGGAAGCTGCTCTTACCAACCTTCCTGCTAATTCCGATATAACTCAAACCCGGCCGCGAAAGCGTCACGGTAATGATGACATTAGTGTTCCCCGCCCATCAAAGCAGCTAAGGAGTCATGTTGCAAGAGATAAATATACGTCTGATGATAAGGGCCCATTCCTTGTCCATGTTTCTCGATTAGAAACACAACCAAATGCGGGTACTACTGTCCACCCTGTATCTTTTGGATCTTTTCTCATTAAGAATAACTTTGCGAATATCGTTAAAGGTGGTATCAAGAAAGTAGGCCGGAACCGCATTTCGGTTGAATTTCTAACATACCAAGATGCCAATGCATTTCGTATCAACCAAACACTCAGTAACAATAAGTATGTCGTTTCAATTCCATCATATAATGTAACCCGTATGGGTGTTGTATCTGGCATTCCTACGGAAATGACAGAAGAAGAAGCTAAGGCTTATTATTTATCTACCCCTTCTGGCTGTGGTACTGTTATAAAAGTCAGACGTATTAATAGGAAAGTTATTAATGACGGTTTACTGGAGTGGAAGCCAACAGAAACATGCGTCCTTACATTTGATGGTCAAGTACTTCCAAGTCGAGTTTTTCTATGCTATACGTCCCTTCCAGTCTCGAAATACATCTATCCCACCATTCAGTGTAGGAAATGCTGTCGCTTTGGTCACGTTGAGTCAATTTGTAGATCTAAACCTAGATGTTTAAAATGTGGGCATGACCATCCTGGCAGTGGATGTGATTCATCCGAAGATGACGCCTTTTGCATTCTTTGCTCTGGCAATCATTTTGCCAATAGCAAGGATAGCCCGGAGTACAGAAGGCAAAGGTTGATAAAATCTATCATGGCTGAACAGTCTCTATCTTATGCTGAAGCAAGCAAATCCACTCTATCCATCTCCAAATCTGCCTCCTATGCCCAAGCTACAAAATCCATCCCACAAACTCAGTCCTACAACAAGACCATTTCGTTAAAACCGAAATCTCATGCTCCTCTTGGTCAGGGTTACTCATAGCCAAATTGTAGCTCAGCCAAAACCCACTCAACCAAATGGCCATGCCATCCCCTCTGCAGACAATAAAAATCCAATTATTGACCTCTTAATTCAACTTCTAACTACTTATCTTACTTCTAACTCTGCCCAATCCCCCCATTCAGCTCATAATATCACCCAATCACCGTCCAACGCTGCCTCGCAATTAATATCTCTCCTCTCTAATCATAATAATGGCCCTAACACTGGTCTTCCTTCGGTTGAATATGCGGAGCATGTATTATAAAAGCATGAACTCTTATTCCTTTTCAACAAAAACATTCCTGTAACTTAAGTCTTGGCTAAAACCTAGCCTCAACTGTAGTGTATCATAAAAGGTACCTATTTCTCAACCAAACGTAACAAATCTGATGCATACAGAGAAACACATAATATGTATCTGCAAAATTATTGGATGTTGTTTTTTAAGTAATCACACGTATTTCCATTACACATCTGACATTGGCAGAGTCGTCATCAGTGACATGTTGACACCGCTTGCCATGAAGAAAAAATAATAATAATAATAATCTTAGACCATATTTTACAATTATTATTATACTTACAAACATCTATAGTGATGAACAATAATGTCACCAATAACAATATTAACTTTCATATAAAGACGACAAAATGTTATAAGTTGCTAGTTTTTATACATTACTTCCATGTCGGTTCAGGGCAATGAAAAAATATGTGTATGTACCAGAGTACACAGGTAAGAAGTGAAACTTCTTCACGAATTTTTTTTTACTGCTATAAAATTTCTCTCATACGTCGATAAAAGTTTTACTTATGATGATGATGTTTTACTTTAAAATAACATGGCGCGTTACCTAAAAACATGACGATATTTTTACAGCTATAAAATTTATCAGGTCCAAATAGTAATTCTATTCATATGGACATAATTGCTAATAATGATCTCGTTGTGAAACTTGTTGTGGCATAATTTACCTCTCTCAGACCATCTAACTAGACCTCTCCTTAATCTATGGGTAGGTGTAGGTATATTATTGTTATATGGCTCACGCGCGATTTCGTTTTTGAGCGGTTTGAGGTCAAGACCTTAGGGTCATGGGGTTTCTTTTCACACAAAGGTTAAGCATTGCCATACAACTGCTAGTCTTTTAAGAACGCTACCACGTGAGTTTTGCGGTGCGCAGAAATTTCATGACGCATGTTAGGTTTATTTATTTTTTAATTGAAACTTCTTTATCGACGTTGAGAGAAATTTAATAGCTGTAAAAAAACCTTGACGGTTTTCGGTTACGCGCCATGTTGTTTTGAAGTGAAACTTCTTTAACGACGTTTTCGAACTCTTCGAAGGCAGAAATTCAAACAGTATTCGTTCTATTATTATGAACAATTCACATTCCAAATTCAAATATCAATCATTCAAATATCAATGACCGTTAAAAACTCTCTTGTAGAAAAGAGCTACTTTCCTCCCGCTTATAGAGGAAAAAACTGCAATTTTATTTATTTAGCAATCGAAGGGATGAAAAGAAGTGTTCAATTAGAATTAGTAGTTCCTGAGATTATCGCCTTCAACCAGATAAAACAAACTTTATAATTTTAATATATATATATTTTTAGCTAACTATATTAACAGATTGAATAAAATCCTTAATATCTACACATTTAATGCTCACAAGCTTCTTCTGTCGGGCTGCAGCGTTTAAATCTCTTATTGTTTTATCAAAATCGTCATTGCAATACAGCCTTGTGCTGTTGCTAGCGAAGACTATCTCGTTCACCTCCTCATACAGTTTGACCGTGGTGATATGTTTAAAATGGCGTCCGAGTAGATCAAGCACAGATTGGTGGAGGTCTGAGTCTCTACAGACCAGGTTTAGAACGAAATGACCTGAAATTAAAAGTAAGTTTATAACTAACTATCTTCACGTTGTATCCCTGACGGGGTAAAAGATTTTTTTTTATTTATTCCTTGAACTCTAAGGAAGGTTTTTATAGAGAGAAAATTTGGAAAAGTTGCTTAGATGGGGAACAGGAAAGCTTCACAACGTATGCGGAGCCGCGGGCATCAACCAGTAAATAATAAATTTCAACAGCGGGTGCCAATAACCTGTGCCTGCCAATTTCAACACGGTGATGGGCTCGCCACCTGCTACAAGGGACAAAAATACATACGGTGATATGTGGCAGTGTAATTAGCCTCTGCCATCCCTTCGCGAATAAATGCTTGAGGATTTTCTTTTAAACTGAAAGGTCAAAAGTACTCGGACACACAGACATGCATGTATGAAGCGATTAATGAATCTGCCGGGAGCGAATGAAGTACCTATGCATGGATCGCGATCCCTGGCAATTTGTCTTCTTTGACTACCCCGTCAGGGATACAGAGTGAAGGTAAACGTATAAATTTTCTTTCATAGTTATTAATGGTTCCTGAGAACTCTTAAGAACCAGGACCTACGCTGGGTTTAAGATGCCCGACAAAAATCTGCGGGGGCCAGGTGAGCTAAGCTCATCTACTAGCGGTGCACCTGCTGACTTATGGAAGAGGCAACGACGTGGATCCCCTTAAGGAGTTCGGAGGTCAGACAGCACTCGCTCCCAACCGCCGGGCTACGTGGGGCACAAATGTGTGGCCATGTCAGCCCCGCCGGGTCCCGGTAAGAGGGGAAGACCCAAGAAGTGCTGGCTTGACGTCGTAAGAGATGACATGCGTGTCAATCTCACTACAGGGGATGTCGAAGACCGTGCGAAGTGGAGGAGAAAAGTAGGAAAGCGGATCCCGGGCGGCGCAAGACGCAACTGGGACAGACGCTCGGATGATGATGATGACAGCACTCGCTTCCAACAACGCCGAAAATTAAAAGCCAAACGATAGCCAAATAAACGTCATGATCCAAATTCAGGTAGGGTTTGGAAGCCACAGGGAAAACACTTAAGAAGAAGAATGGCTCTTGAGAACAAAAATATGGAGAAATTTAGAAATGTACATGCATATAGTCACGCTTTTATCCCCGAGGTGGTAGGTAGTGCCATACTATACCCCATATTTCAAACGTATGCATTTTTGTTTTACGAAACATGCAGTGAGCCTATTGCCGTACTACTTGAGATTGATATACGAGAAAGATTTTCGTCTCTCTGACTGTAATCAAACTTTCAACGACTTAAAAATTACAATAAAAACCTTCGTGAGCGATGTTCATTATTACTAAAAACCCACATATAAATTTCGGTGTGTGTGACCTCCGTTAGGTCCGAAACTAGTCGGGCTATCCCGAACTTTACATGTGAGTAAAAATTGTTTTGTTTTAAATAAAAAAATACTTGCAAACATAATTCAAATGGTGTTGCAAACGTCCATAGGCTACAATGACAACTTTCCATCAGGTGAGCCGTATGCTTGTCTGCCACCTCAGTGGTATATAAAAAAAATTGACTCACCGTCTTCGCTAAGAATTTTGGTGACCTCGTCCATGACTTGGTCTTCGAGGAATGGTTTCGGAGGGCACGATAGTCCCACTGAGCGGTCCTTGCTGTCCATATCAAACATCACGGCCGTGTATTTGTTCTCTGGAAGTAGGCAGAACAAGTTGTTATTTTAGATTATTTATACTGTTGATTGATGGCACTTGATGGAACTTGCTACACATATTAAATAACACCAATTATAGTGTTCCACAACATTTATGTTACACAAAATGTTGTGGAACAGTACAAGTGGTATCATTTAATATGTTGTTATTTTAGGTTGTAACTGTATTGGCCCTGCCAGCATTTCAGAAGTCATGTTAAAGATCATTGTCATTGTTTTGTGGGAAATGTTAGATATTACAGTAGCAAATCTTGGAGAATGAAGACAGGTAGGCCAGGTAGGCACAGAGGTGGTAGACGGTTAACTTGAATGAACGTTCGCGACTGGAGATTTTGCCTCCTTATGCGTGTTCTATCGCGTGTACAACGGTCTGTGCTCTGGGTAAGAGGAGTTGTTTGATATGATGCCCACGGATACCTTCTATCATCGCACCGCTCGCCATAGACAGAGTGTTTACTGTTCACCCTCACACTTTGCGTACGGAGCGCTTACATACGGTTATGGAATGGAATGAACTCCCTCTCTGGATTTTCCCGAATGTCTACAGTATGGGGTTCTTCAAAAGGGGTCTTAGAAGGTTTATAAAGGGTCGGCAGCGCGAGTACGTCCATAGGCTACGGTTACCACTTTCCTTTCCACATTCAGGTACGCTTGTGTGCACCTTAGTGGTATAAAAAAACTAGTTGAAATGAAATAAAAATGATCATTCACATGTCTATTTTAACAATATGTCGTGGAATGAAATCGTGCTTCATTTAATTATTTTAATTATGGACCACTTAGTTAAAGATTTGCAAAAAAAAAACAAAGAAAACGGCGTGCGGTGGTGCGTTCTTGTATTCTTCAAATTTGTGGTTTTTAAAAGTGGTTTTGAAAAATCTCCAAAAACAGGAGTGTATTTCAAACTTTCCATTTAAACACAATTTCACCGTGAATGCTCGACGTTCGTATGTTGATACTACAGAACTCGAGACCAGATGGTCGACTCCTAACATTTACTTTAGTGGTTAGTTTCTTAATTTTTCGTTTATTCGCAGTGAAAACCGAATACCAATATCCAACATCGATGGATCGGTCCATTAATGAATTCATTCGGCACTCGCGTTTTGTTTTGTCTTCAGTTTTGTACGACTAATGGAAAGTCATGGAAGAAGCCAAGAATTGAAGAAGCTAAGGAGTGAGGACTCTATCAGTCCAGAATATTGCCAATGATGTGGCTCGCTCCGCTTAAAGAACAAAGGGTTGTAAAAGTAGAGGGAAACAAGTTTGATATACACTAACCATTTTTCACTTCATCCTTCAAAAAATCCAACCCATCTTTGATCTGAACATCGAACTTCTGATCCGTTTGCAGCTCAAAATGGTCTGTAGCTATGTTCAGCATCGAAGGGTCTAATTCCACAGCAGTAATTTTCATTTCTTCGAAGCACTTCCTGTCAATAATTAATATAAAATTATATTCATCGTAGGTATGTAATTTTTAATCAAATATAACGATAATTCATTCCAAAAATTTGTTATCAGTGTTAATTTTTGTGTGTTTCCGTTCGTAGGTAAAGGCGTTACTGCCGTAATGCCATTGATGACGTCCTTTAAAAGTTAAATAATTTTGCCTGACATACGAATAATCCTTCAGTATTTTCCATTTCTAAGCCAAAAGTAGTGCGGTCAGTAACCCTATTCCACCAAATGGATTTTTTTATATTTTTACCCACTTTCAAGAAATAAACAAAGCCCATTCAAAATATCAAACACTACATTCAACCACAGAGTTTATCAATGCTAATAATAAATTAAAACAATTCATCATTTCATTAATTAATGATTCTTGAAATCTTTGCTTTTTAGAGTGTTGCCGTAACATAAAAATGGGTGGGCCTTAAATCTAGCAGTGATTTGTGAGAGATTTTACCATTACTTTCAATTTCCAACCTCGTGAGGAAATGCGGTCGTTGCCTCGTTCATTAGTCAGCAGATGTAACGCTAGGTGAGGTCGCTGGGACCCAGAAAATATTGGTAGGGCCTCTTACACCCATCGTATAATCAATAACGAAGTAAATTTATCCAGCCATAAATCGAACAAAAAATTTTTGAAGTATTAGACATTTTGATATTCGAAAAAAGTGGGAATGAATAAAAGAATTAATTAATAAATGAAGAATGCATGAATAAAGAACGAATGAATAAATATATGAAGAATGAATGAATAAATGAAGCAAGAATGAATAAACAAATATTGTTGGGACAACTCACACAACGCCATCTGATTCCACACTAAGCAGAGATTGACTATGATAACCAGATAGCTGATAAACATACTTATATATTTCTAAATACATACGTATTACAGATAAATAACACCTAGACACAGAATAAACCATCGTGCTCATCACACAAAGTATTATCCTGGGTGGGAATTGAACCCCCGACCTCTTGCGTAGCAGTCGGATACACTCCCACCGCGCCACAGAGGCGGTCATAATGAAGAATGAATGAATAAATGAAGAATGAATATCTTTATTTGCTGGAAATATTCAATCAAGATGTTGTTATCATAAGAGGTAGGTAGTACCTGAGGAACATGCAGAGTCCTCCCCCTCCGAGCCCCAGTACGGCCAGGCGCGGGTGCGAGCGAGATAGCAGCGCGCCCACGCACATGAACGAGTGGTACAGAGTTATGTGACCGAAATCCACTACCAATTTTGATTTGTTTTTTCTTTTCACTGTGAAAATACGAGAAAATAATAATAATTATTTTTATATATTTCGCTTGTCAAAATAGCGACGCTTGTCTGATGAAAAGTAGACGACCCGTAACTGACGGTCGTTATATACCCAGTAGAGCTTCGATCGCGGTCAAATTGACCACTCAGAAGTATGCTTTTTACGCTTCTCTTAAAGGACCCAGGTTTGTAAGGGGAGGGAAACACGTGCGCAGGTCGTCTTTACAAATACAGCACTATAGAAATGCTTGTCACCAAAAGCTAGGGTGTATTGATTTTCCGGACCAAATGAGATATTGCTGTGATAAAGTATGTGCGAATGATGAACATTACAGATTTATCGATAAATTATACAGTGACATTGTTTGCGCCCTTAGTGATTCCGCGTTAGTGGGACGCGTTTGTCGTAATGCCAGTAAGAGAGGGGTGGTTGTCGGTTGGAATAGGTATGTGGGTGATGCTTACAGGGAGGCCAGGCAGAAACTAATTAGTTGTCTAGACCTGGGTAAACCTGGAGGCCCTGTTTTCCATGAAATGTGCGAGAGCAGGAGAATCTTGAAGTCACGTTTAAGATGGTGCCAAAAGAACGAACAACAATTAAAAATGGACATCTTAGCTTCACATCATGCGGAAAACGACTTCCGTTCCTTTTGGAAACACGAATCGCCTAAGCCCCAAGCCTGGTCTCCCGGTGTCTGTTAATAGTGAGTGTGACCCAACTCGTATTGCGGAACTGTTTAGGGAACACTTTAGGGTAACGTCGCCGCTGGGTTCCTCTGTGTTTGTGCATGATGGGGTGGATGGTGGTGACTTGGGTACTAGATTCACAGCCAAAGAAATAAAAGATGTAATCAGTACAATGTCTAAAGGTAAATCCCCAGGTCATGATAGTTTGAGCATCGAGCACTTGAAATATGCGGGACCACATCTGCCAAGAGTGTTGGCAATGCTTTTAAACCTGTGTGCGAGTCATGCTTACTTGCCAAGTCAGATGATAAGGACTGTAATAACACCTATTGTTAAAAATAAATCGGGTGATATTTCGAACCCTAACAACTATAGGCCTATATCGCTGGCTACGGTGATTGCGAAAGTGCTTGATAGTCTACTTAATAAACAAATTAATACATACATCCGCTTACATGATAACCAGTTTGGCTTCCGAGCCGGGTTATCTACAGAAAATGCAATTTTGGCTCTTAAGTGGACTATCAGGTACTACGCAGACAGGAATACTCCTGTACACGCCTGTTTCCTTGATCTCTCCCGTGCTTTTGATCTGGTCTCTTATGACATTTTTTGGAGTAAGTAAAAAAGACAGGAGTGGCTCCTGAGTTAATAAACACTCTCAGGTATTGGTATGGAGGCCAGATCAACCAAATACGGTGGGCGGGTATGTTGTCGGAACCTTACGGGTTGGAGTGCGGCGTGCGGCAGGGGGGGTTAAGTTCGCCGACGCTCTTTAATCTGTATATTAACGAGCTGGTCGAGATACTTAGCAAGGATATTGTTTACAGCGATCCCATCGATGTACGATGGGATCGCTGTAAACAATATCAGTTACGCTGACGATATGGCTTTGCCGAGTGCCTCGACATGTGGACTCAGGCGTATGATAACAATCTGTGAAAAGTACTGTAAGTCGCATGGGTTAGTATATAATACTAACAAAAGCGAGATCATGGTCTTTGGGGTAAGAGGTAAATGTTCTAAAACTATGCCAGCTATAATGTTGAGTGGAGTGCCCTTAAAACGAGTACACAAATTTAAATATTTAGGCCACATTTTGACCTCTGAACTCAAGGACGATGAGGATATTGATAGGGAACGAAGGGCGCTGTCGGTTAGGGCTAACATGATTGCTCAAAGGTTTGCACGTTGTTCTAATCAAGTTAAGATAACCTTATTTAAAGCTTACTGTTCATCTTTTTACACGTGCAGCCTGTGGGAGAGTTATGTCCAAAAATCCTACAGTGCCGAAATCTTCGAATTCAATATAATAACGCGTTCCGGGTGTTGTTGGGGCTGCCTCGGTATTGCAGCGCATTAGGGATGTTTGCAGAAGCACGCGTAGACTGTTTGTATACAGTAATGAGAAAAAGATGCGCGTCCCTGGTGCGTCGTGTGCGGGGTAGCCCCAACAGCGTCATAAACTGTGTTGCAAGTAGGCTCGACTGTGCTTATGTCAATCATTGTTGCAGGCTCACTACGTCAATGGTGAGGCTGCAGTTCTGATTGATATAGAGGCATATGAACACACTTTTATATACATAAGTTTCTTTTATAATATGCGTACTAATATAGTTTTAAGTTCAATTGTTACTAACACTTATGAGTCCTTGTTACTTGATTAAATGGATTTTATTATTATTATTTATGGAGCGACATAAGACCTGCGGTACCGTTCGGTACCATTTTAAATAATTATCCTAACACGTCATATCTGAAAGTCTACTTTTCACTTGAGTTAACAACGCCCTCTAGCGGAAACATTTATAAGCTTTCTGGCTCTTCAAAATTTCTTAGCTTAAAATGGTCAATTTTAATCGTTTCTAGAATCCCTTGTTTGTTTTTTACAGAACAGAACAGAACAGTTGTTAAACGAGTAAAGCAAGAGCACAATCTACAAAAGTTGTTATTGGGGATCGACCAAAAAATTTTACTGTGTATATCGTACCAGTTTTCATCCTAGCCTCAGACTGAACCAGGAACTGATTGTCGAGGAACACGAGGCGGCGATGTGTGACGCCATCCACGTCCACGTCCTCCACCACGAACGGACCCGTCACGGGTGATACGCCTTCGTGGAGCGTCACTCGCTGCCCCACGTCGCTGCCTAACGACAGGAACGGTATCTGAGGGTAGTTGCAATCGTTTATCTGAGGGTAGTTGCAATCGTTCACTTCAATAACAACTCACTTTTATAACATTACACACACTTTAGAAAAGAGTGGCCATGAGCTTTGCCAGGTTTTTTTTTTACCACTGAGCTGGCAGACAAGCATACGGCCCACCTGATGGAAAGGGGTTCTTTCTTAGGCTGTACATATTTCTTTGCAAAACTGGCTGTAAATAAATGTAGAAGCAATAATTGACGTTTATGTGGTACTTTGTGACCTATATGAATAAAGATTTTCATTACACTTCATTTAAAAATGTTGACTGCCTCGGTGACGGAAGGGTCTTCGCATACTAGCTTCTTTTAGTATCCGCAAGCGAAATGCACCGACTACGCACTCCTCCCGCACACTAACTAGTAAAAATGCCAGAGGCGAATAGATTAGTAACTTTGTCATTTATCAAATTAAAACAGATTGTTTGTTGTTGTTTTTGTTGTTGTTGCTACTAAAATAACAGAAGTTAAAAGTATTAGTGTACCTGTCCGGTGAAGCCAAAAGGTAAGAGCATCTTGGCAGCGTGGGCTAGCTCCTCCTTCACGGCGTCGAGAGTACCGAAGTCGTGACCTCGCCGCAGTACCGCGACCACCAGCCGACCAAACTTGGCCGAGTCTTGCAGCTGTCTTCGTCCCGCTGGTGTGCCGAAGAGCCACTCAGATTCTCTAAGAGAAGTGAACATTGATCATAATATTTTTTTTTAACTGAAAACTTCTTTTGGCGAACCGCACACAGATTTTTCCGTAGATAGTAAGTTAGGCTGATCCGTAACGCTCTGAAGTGAAAGGCTCGATCGGGTGAACTCGGGAACGCCGAGTGTACCCGAGCGAGAAAGATACAGTAGCTGCTCTTCGCTGTTGTGTTGCTGTGTTTAGTATATTCAATTCATACGTAATAATTAACTGCGATTGCCAATGAAATTTTCACTTCTGCCGTGCGGTCTTAAGCACACACTCTTAATTATTTTTATATTTATTTCTAGCTCTACGAAAGGGTAGTTGTTATACGCCAGTCGCTTACCGCATCTCTCTCTGTATGTGTGTTTAGTAAGCTTGAACTCTTATACTTAGCAACGAAAATTTAAAGCGCATCAATATAATGCTATTCAAACCATCACTGAGATTTCTTCCAGGTTAGTATAAGATACACGTATGTTATTCATTTATTTAGATAAGTAAACATTTATGTTGCGTAAAAGCTATATTTTGGACGCTTTCAGAATTCATATTGCACCGGCGCGAAATCGGGGTGCGTCGCTAAACAATTAATAAATGGCTCAGAACCTTATAGAATGAAAAATTTAAAGTCTATCATTAATCATCAAACTCGTATCGTTTTTAAAGAATTTTGCAAATCGAATGTAAATTGACTTAGCAAAATGTAAACACAAAAATGTTGGGAACGTATAAACACTTCTGTAAGATATGTTTATAAACATGTCTATAAATAATTCACTTAAAATAGAACACGGTGGGTGCGGTTGTTGATGTTACGTGTAAAATTAGCAGTGTCTATGAATAAGATGCAAAAATGTTCTACTAGTTCAAGATAGACGGCGCGTTTCCGTTATATTAACCGTGCCTCTAAGGTCCGTGTTCCAAAATGTTTTTCAATACTCAATCAAAGCTTGAGGCTAGCTTTTGCCTTATAAAATCTACTCTCAAGTGTTACTTGAGTAATGATAAACGTTCTGGAATACGGGCCGAAGTGCCGTCCGAGCCCCTATGGATATGTGGCCTGATGGACTTCTGTTCTTACTTTTCGTATGAAACGAATTAGTATGTCAAGACCACAGAACAGAGGTTTCCAACCGGTTGATCGGCGGCTAATTCGTTCATTCCATCATAGCACGGTTCTTACCATATAAATATTTTTAAACAATACTAAATAATTTTATACGTTTTTAATTAAATTTTCAAGCAGTCTGTATATTATTATGTCAAATTGTAAAAGACTTTCTGGGTTTATTTTCTAAATCACCTGAAATAAGTTTATTTGATTTTGTTATTGTTAGATCCAGAGAGATCGTAGGTAATGCCTAATTCATTGATCGTTTACCGATACTGATAATATTAGTGAACCAAAGACGGAACCGCATGAGAAATTCCTACATCCTCGGACATGTTACAAAGATAAATTTGCTGCTGTGACTAATGGCCGGTTTCAATATTCTATCTTCAGTAAAACATAGATCGCTACCACGGATAAACAGTTGAATTTTTTACTTTTTGATTTTCATCTATCTTTGGTTATTGAAACCGAAATTTTCATCGATAGGTACCGATGGTAACTATTTTGACATTACTTTAGACCATAGTAACAGATAGATAGGTAATTGAGACCGGCCTTAAAAGTATATTTTGGCATTAATTATATTAAAAAATAGTTACCTACTAATATTGTTTTATTTGCCATTATTTTACATATAGGGCTATACAAGTAAGATCAGTTTTGGCAGTCCGTGAAGTTGGTAGGTATGTATATTGGGACGCTAAAACCATAGATAGATAAAGTTTTGTGACTAGCACTTGACGAAACTGGCAGTAGATAGGTTATTGAGACCGGCCGTAAGAAATAAATAAAAAATAGGCTTTTAGAGAATTGTCCATTTTGAGAATTAAACTTTTAGATAATTAACCATTTTAAGAACTAGACCTTCTGCGCCTAAACCATATAAACTACAATTTTATAGAACTGAATATTTTAGAGGCTAAGATAGTATCGTTGGACGCTCCAGTGAGAAAAGATAAAATTACGATGATTTATGCTGTACACCTGAGGATGGCGTGCGTTTGCGCAACTCGAGTTGATGAGTGAGGCTTAAATGTAGAATCGTCTATCCTCATCCTACCGTAGTAGATCTCGAGTATTCTACTTTCAGCTACAAGATCTGCTAAAATGCATAAATATTTTTTTCATTGCGTAGTCTATATATATAAAAATGAAACCCGTTTTGCGTTGTCACGACATCACGAGTAAACGGCTGGACCGATTTGAAAAATTATTTTTGTATTGGATAGCCCATTTATCGAGGAAGGTTCTTAGCTATATATCATCACGCCACTACACAGGAGAGCGGAGCAGTAATCATAAATGTCAACAAATCGGGAAAACTTTTATACATTTTTGGAAAAGTAATAAGCGACGGGATTAAATGGGTGCCACGGGGTTGGAAGTATGTCGCGGGCGAAGCCGCGCGGGTCAGCTAGTTATTAATATATATTATATTCTAATTTAACATACAACATTACTATCCAATAAAACAATGGTTATAATAAGTGTAAGACGAATTACGCTAAATTTATTTAATTTAAATTCCAATAATAACTTATTGATAAGCTTTATAAATCAGACAGCAAACGCACTTTCACACGTAAACAACTGAACCGCTTTTAATCAAATAAGATTTCTTTAATCGACCAAAGCAGCCTATGGCCATCCACTAGTGGACGTAGGCCTCTCCCAATTCACACCACAATACATGATCCTGCGCCTGTCACATCGGGTCCCTCACTCCGACCTTTTCTAGGTCGTCGGTCCATCAGGAGAGTCGTTCTATTGTAAGTTTTATTGTTGCCCTAAAATTACCCATACCAAATATATTGCACAATGCACAAATGTTTATTTTGTTTTATGTGTGAACTCAGTACTACATTAGTATGCTCTAGTGAAAGTTACACAGTCCGAGACTACCAGGACTTTAATTGGTCGTGCTAATTAGTGTCTAGCACATAAAACCTTTTAGCCTTTTTGTTACCATCTCACTAAAAAGGCAACGGGTTCAAAATTTCTTCCAAATTTAACATCTAAAAAATAGACACATTTTATTTAAATTTATTTGGCCCTTTAGACCCACCCCAGTTCCGTGCTTCGGAAGGCACGTTAAGCCGTTGGTCCCGGTTGCCAGTGGAATGGCAGTCGTTGAGCCAAGTTGAGGGCCTTGTGGGCGGCTTAAGAAATTTCAACAGCAGGTCGCCACAGCCTGCGCCTGTCCATTCAACACGGCAATGGGCTTACCACCTGTTACGTGGGACAAAAATGCATACGGTGAAATGTGGGCGTTTATTATGCCTCTGCCTACCCCTTCGGAGATAAAGGCGTGACAATATGTATGTATGTAGTGAAAGTTATGCGCAATTAATAAATATATTTTGAACATTGTTTTTGCACTAAAATAATTATTTTATTTCATGCATGTATGAAGCGATTAATGAATCTACAGGAAGCGAAAGAAGTATGCATGGAACGCGATGCCTGGCGACCTGTCCTCTCTGACTACCCCGTCAGGAATACAGCGTGAAGTAATTTAAGTGTAAAAAAATGTTTTGATTGATGTAAATAAATTGAGGTGACAACAAGTTTTTTTATGTGCATTTATAAGTAATGTATTTTGGAAAATGAGAAATTATAATAATAGTAGGTGTAAGGTAAGGCACCTACTCGACGTTAATACTCGGCAAAAGTAACGTGTATGAGCCAGATACACCTGCAATGGGTGTGAAAGGCCTACTAAGATCTCCAGGTCCTAAGCGACCTCACCAGCTAGCGGTTCGACCTGTTGACTAGTGGACGAGAGAACAACGCAGGCGCTCTTACGGGGAAGTCAGATCGACAGTCGCTCCAAAACCTCAGTGTCTTCCAACTTTCAAAAGATAAATGATAGTTGCTTCTAGCAACTAAAAAGTTTAAATGCAGGTAGAGTTTTGAATCTGTAGAAATAGACAGGACAGCAAAGAAGATGTAAGTACATCTTCTTTGCTGATCGATTACGATCTAGAAATTGTTGCGGGGAGGAACTGAAAGCGGAAGATCTGGAAAAGTGAGTTATAGCGCAAAGAAAGAGGAGGAGGTTCAGGAGTGGATTGCGATTAGCTGAGTATCCTAGATCTACTCACTTTTTCAACCAAACTACACTAACAAAATCAAACTATTTTTCGCACTTATTGACAAAAATTTCCACTAAACCAATTTTTATCATTTATTTTTCGCTCCAAAATTATGCACGTGTGTTCACGCACGTATGCTCACAAACTTCTAGTTGGTTCAGCGAGCAGTAGGACGCGTGACGAACGTGTTATATCCAGAAATTCTCCTTGCTTATACAACTAGGCCTGTAGCGTGACTTTGCTTGAAAATTTACTGTCTAAGCGTAAAGCAGAAACCAAAATAAACATTATATTCTTTCTACCTTAATGACTAATACATTCTTAATCTGAGTCTGTCCGGGTTGCCATCAATAACTCAACCTTAGACCCCGGTGTCTGCTTTGATAGGCTGAGTAGGACAAAGTGTTATTAGACTTCTTTAAAGCATTGTCGGAAGTAGCTGCCGCCTGAACTCTTCAACTCTTTAACGGGTGCTTACCAAACTGCAGGTGCTTGCAAGAGATGTCTGCCTGGGTGCCCAAAACTCTTACAGGTTTATTTTTTAGTTTTGTTTTAAATATTTAATATTATATAGTTGTGACCTATTGGTCGAAATTCGGGCATAAGCCGTTTAATTTTCAAGTTAGGATTTTTATACTTCTTCATAATAAAATAAACTTAACTGTGTCAAATTCATTCAATCGCGCAATATGATTACAACTTGTAAAAAGTTTTCGCTTTACGTATTACAGCAATGATATTCATCTTTGGGTCATGACTTCTGTCTAAAATAACTTAAACCTGAGGGTGGAGACCCTAAACCCCTGGTGCAGAACTGCAAAAGAGATCTTAAGTTTATTTACAAAGTAACTATGGTTCTGTGTTCTGAAAGCTGATAGACAAACAGACTCCCACTAACATTTCTGTATTAACATGATCCTCGGTTTCGCAACAAAACAGGCGTGTGTGGGTGATGTTTACGCAGCTCCGCTGTTTTTCAAATCCGAGCGGTGCACGCGCCGAATGATGAGCACTTTACCGAATTATTGCTTTTATTTTTAAATCCAGTGCAAGCATCCAATGTTTTGACAGAGATCTGATGTTTTCACGACACTTTGATGAGTGTTTTCCTGTTTTTAATTTGTAGTATTTTTAGCAGTAGTAAACAGTTTTGTATCCCAAGGTTTTTTTTTAATTCGTCACTAATATTATGTATGGTCAGCCAAGAAAGTTGTGCACCACTTTTGATTTAGTTTGCTAGTCATTCGAAATTACCACAAGGTTCATATTAATACTAATAATAAGGTGACAACTGTGACAAACGTCAATATCATAAGATAGCAATGTTGTCAGATCAAGGTGCAAGCAAAACAAATCTTTATCGTTCTGTAAATCGAAGCGACATTAGCCTTAGGGTAGTACACCACTTTCTTGACAGACTGTACATACGGTTGTATACAGGCCCGATAAAAATTACTGCTCTGCCGCCCTAGTAAAGGGTATTTGTCTATAACAGCTAGAGATATGTGAGCCATGATGATACTTTGAGCCGGGTTCGACGGCTTCGGTGCATTTAGTATCTACATTTAGTGTGTGCCTTCTTAGGCACGAATATACTTGAAAAACTAGCTATTATACACCTCATGACTGATAAGATATAATATTTTCTTAGTAGTTCGTATAAACCGTCTTTCGCTAAATTGTATTCTCGAGCAAGCCAATGCCACTACTTAATGCCACCCTGTACATTCTTGTATATTCTGTAACATACATATTGTCACGCCTTTATCCCTGAAGGGGTAGGCAGAGGCATACTATACGCCCACATTTCACCGTATGCGCTTTTGTTCCACGTAACAGGTGGTAAGCCCATTGCCGTGTTGAAATGGACAGGCGCATATTCTGTAAATAGACACTATATTCATATTTATCAATCACGCCTTCATCCCCAAAGTTATTAATAATATTAAGTGTCATTTTATACGCCCACATTTTACCATGTACATTTTTGTCCCGGGTGACCAGTTGACCACTTTGTGGCATTAACATTTGCGAGCGTTTCCGTGCTTCGGAAGGCACGTTAAGCCGTTGGTCCCGGTTGCCAGTAAAATGGCAGTCGTTAAGCCTGGTTGAAGGCTTATGGGCTTGAAAAATTTCAACAGCAGTTAGCCACAACCTGCGTCTGCCTATTTCAACACGGCAATGGGCTCACCACCTATTACGTGAGACAGGAATACACGCGGTGAAAAGTGGGCATATAATATGCCTCTGCCACCCCTTCGGGAATAAGGCGTGATGGATAAATAAATACATTTTTGTCCCACGTAACAAACAGGTAGGTGAGCCCATTGCCGAAAAATTAATATATATTTTATTTAAAAAAAAAATATTTTATATAAATATTTTGGGACACGTTTACACAGCGCCACCTAGCCCAAAATAAGCTATAAGCATGTGCTATGAGTTTTTAGACAACTAATAAACATACTTTTATATAATTCTAAACACCCAGACTCCGAAACAAACATTGTGTGGATTACACTAATGTTTGTACCGATCCGGGAGTGAAAACCAAAACCTCAGCGCGCCACTTACCGCCACACCATAACACGTCACATAACCTCACCTACACTACCCCTTACGCCACCGCGGCAGTCGTTTAGTACAGTGTATGAAACTCAAAGCTAAAACTATTACAACTAGAACTGTATAAATTCGGAGTATTTTTTTTTAAACTGATTTATTTTTTTCGTTCTTGCCAACCATTACGGGAACATTTCCCCTCCCCTGCCTCCATTTCCCCCCGATCGAAAAACCCCGTCGCTGAAAGTTGTTGTAGGCATCAAGGATTGTCCATGTCAAATTGCATGCAGATTGTGATGCGACCTGTAGATTGAATAGACGGACGGACGGTAGGACATCAATTGCATTTTTCCCATACCAGTGGAGTTACAACGGAGACTTTCAACAAGAAACAGGGTCATGCATGACTTACCTGCCTTGAGGCACTATGAAGACAGCATACTTGTTGATGGCTTGTGACTTCTTCAGGTCGACGACATACAAGGTATACCGCGGCGCATCTTCGCCTGGCTGCATCAAGTCTATTTGTACCTACAATACAAAAGTGTGGGTAGGTAAACTAGGGATGCGCATTTTATAAGCTTGATCCGATTTTGTGGATCGTAATACCTCGATCCGATCTGCGGATCTAATTATTATCTAAATACATTTGATCCGATTCTCAAAGGATCAATCCAAAAAAACATATTTGTGTTGACCATTATTGTTCATACCTTAAAACTGACTTATAAGTTTGTCTGTAAAGTAATTTTAAAACTGCACTTGTGTAATTGGATGTATATTGTTTTCCTAATAAATAATTGAACATATTGTTGTCCTAGAATAATAACTGTTGTGAGCGTTGTTCATTATTACTAAGTAAACAGTTGTACTCACATGTATATTTCGGGATCGCCCGAATATACATGTGAGTACAACCGTTTACTTGGTAATATTGTTGTCTTATTTATTGTTTAATTTAAAAATAAAAACAATTGTCGTGAATTACCTTACATATTGTCAAGGACTGTTGAAAGAGTTTCTAATGAAACAACCACAACTGTATATTGATCTCTGGTTTTGCACCAAGACACACAATTCCTTTGCGTTTTTGACTAGCTTTTTATGTGTATGTTATACTCAATCATGACTTAACACCTGCTTGCTCTTGTACCCAGTTGTGAACATATACATAAACAATAAATAGTCCATTTTCTGCCCAAAGAATAGGTAGAAATTCGCATTCTTAGCCTTCTAGGGATTCACAGTACATGTAACATATCCTTTCCTTGGTAAAGTGCTAGCAGAATTGAGCCTCACAACCTAAATGCAGGTTTAAGGAATACTCATTGTGAAATTTCTGCTCTCAACTTTATTGTAAGCAGATGAAAATACTGTAAATATATTATACCTCATTTTCATCCTCTATACTTGTTTTTGCCAACCCGTTGGTCACAAATGCAGTATCTTGTGCTGACTTTATATAGGTCTTAAGTTCTTCTGGGGCTTGTAATCTCTGCATCTTGTCACCAGCCAGGCAAATTTCTAAAATCTAAAACAAGCAGTCATTATGAGCTGAGAGAAATTAAAATATATATATTATTAAAAATACTATTAAATTTGTTTTGTAAATGAAATTTTACAGTACTTGGGAAAGGTTATGTTAAAAGGAAATGATAGGATCTACAGAGTGACTCTGGCGGTTCAAGATGGAGATAGAACCCGTGACCTTTGCCTAACCAGTAACCAGGAAAATGCTCTAGCCACTGGACTACCCAAAACAAGTTCTCTGTTTTCACTAAATAATTTAAAGTTATGTGTAAATTTGCATACTAATTGATTTAAAATATTTTTCTGCAGATTGAGTGGAGTCCATCGCATGAATGTCGAACTGAATGTCGAATGCCTCTGTGGGGCGGTGGGAGTGCATCCGACTGCTACGCAAGAGGTCGTGGGTTCGATTCCCACCCAGGATAAAACTTTATGTGATGAGCATGATGGTTTATTCTGTGTCTGGGTGTTATTTATCTATAATATGTATGTATTTTGAAATATATAAGTATGTTTATCAGTTATTTAGATCCCATAACACTAGCTAATATTAGCTTACTTTGGGCTAGATGGCGCTGTGTGAAAAGTGTCCCACAATATATAAAAAAAAAAAAAAAGTTTAAAAATGATTGCAACACTGTTCATTGGTATCAGAGTTGTTAAGTAGCTCGATAGATGGCTCTGGTCATACTATTAAATGACGACTAAAATATTGTGAAGAATTTCAACTTGTTTCGGTACGGTTTTCTGATAGTTCAGTGGCTAGAAATAGTTGTAACACTTTTCATTGGCCCCATTGCCCTGGTTAGGCAAAGGTCACGGGTTCATTCCCCGTCTCAAACCAACATCCACCAACTACAAAATATAATGTTTAGTCAGTAACTGAATGTAGGATTTTACCTGCTGGTGCATTTCTTTAAATTTTGTGGCAATCACAACAAAAACAGGCAGATTTGGCCCATCAGTGTTTTCAGCATTTTTCTCTTCAGCTTCATGGCATCTTACCACTCTGAACATCCAAGATTTATCACAAAATGTTTCTAATAGTACATCTAAAATATGACTTTGTAGCAATGATATACAAACATAACGGCCTCCAAGTTTGAGGACTCTTTTGATTTCAGAAAAATAATTGTTTATGTTCCGTTTTGTTTCTTCAGAACCATCTGGCATTAGTGCATCAAGTGTTCCTTTATCTAAAACTACATTAAACTCTTCATTATTAAATGTTGTATTCATTGCGTCCATACAAAGGAACTTCATACTATTTCTGTGAGCATTAATAGATTTCATTTGTTTGATAACAACCTCAGATACATCAATATTGGTAATGTTCACATAACCGACGTCGTATAAATCGGCACTAAGACCAGAGTTACCGCATCCTGTTATTAAGATATGATCCTTTTGTTTAATGTATTTGTGTAGCTGACCGCATAGTTCTAAATATTCACCGTACCTAAAAAGAATTTAACATTGTTTTAACAAGATAATTTGCTCATAAAAATTAGGAACAGTAAAAATAATTAACCTACCATTCAAACGCTTTATTTCCACGTTTTTTGAAAAATTTATTCCAATAGTCCTTTTCACTGAACTCTTTGTGACTTTTCGGTAGTAAATTCATGGTATAGAATATTTATAAATTTAATAAAATGTATTGTTTAAAAACACATGGCTCGCATATATTTTTGTTTGCTGTCAATATCAAAGACATTTTTTTTAATATCTTCGCCCTAGTCTTGGGCAGGCAAAGAACCTCAGTTCATACTGCCTAGTCATTTATTAAGATCAATGTTATATGTCTGCATGGAGGTCAGTGATGTTATAACATTATGAACTTAACCTATAGGTTAAGTACGATTATTAGGTACCTAGTCTTCTTCTTCATATTTATATTTATTTATTTGTCCCACAATATTTTCTACTGGGTGGCTTGAAAAATTTCAACAGCAGGTAGCCACAACCTGCGTCTGTTTATTTCAACACGGCAATGGGCTCACCACCTATTACGTGGGACAGGAATCCACACGGTGAAAAGTGTATAAATATGCATCTGCCACCCCTTCGGGGATAAGGTGTAATGGATATTTATTTATTTATTTTTACAATATTTGCTTAAATTGGTAAAATTTATGTAGGTGGTTTCATTATATTATTAAGTCTTCTTCTACATTTTCGCTTTACAGTCGTTATTATAAAATAATAACATAGGAAGATATGTCTCGTATTTTTGTAATAAGCATGTATCTTCTTAGATTTGTAAAAAGTCTTAAATATAATGTGATAAATTGTCTGATTTCTCTGCAAATTGCATTCAGTACGCAAAGCATAAGATATAATTTTCAATTTCTGTAAATGAGCATTTACCCTGCAATGTCCCAATCTTAGACGTTTTAAGGTGGTATAAAATTGTTTGTTTCTATTATATATTGCTATTGTAAACCATGGAACTCTTTTAATTTGGCTCACTGTGCTAGTGTACCATGATCCTATATCTGCAAGAGTTTCGTACCAATTTATAGTCCAGTCGTCAAGGTGCATAACTTTGACTTTTTGAAAAACATCAGTGAATGGAATGGCAAAATTTAGTGGAATTAAACAGTATCCGTTTTCAACAATATCTGCCAACTTGTCAGCCTTTTCATTTCTGTTAGGTAACTCCAATATGAGCTGGAGTACATATTAATTAAGACAACAGATATATTTCTGAAGCGCTCGTGGCCCCGCGGCCGTAGTGTTCTGTAAACGATTACTGCGTTAAGCAACTTTCACTATGGCTGGTCCTCGGATGGGTAACTACTTTGTGGCATTTATATTTGCAAGCGTTTCCATGCTTTGGAAGGCACGTTAAGCCGTTGGTCCCGGTTGTCAGTAACATGGCAGTCGTTAAGCCAGTTGAAAGCCTTACGGGCGGCTTGAAAATTTTCAACAGCAGGTCGCCACAACCTGCGCCTGTCCATTTCAACACGGCAATGGGCTCACCCATCTGTTACGTGGGACAAAAAAGCAAAAGCATACGGTGAAACGTGGATGTATAGTACGCCTCTGCCTACCCCTTCGGGTATAAAGGGGTGAAAGTATGTTATGTTAACAGATATATTTCTAGTGTACAACTTAAAATATAGTTAGTTCCTTGATATCAGTAATAATGTAGGACTTGATTTTTTCCCATATGGACCAAAGTCATTATTTTCTTTTAAGTTGCAAGAGTGCAAGCATATTACACAACTTAGTTGATATAATTTATATATCGAATCACTCGACTATAGGAAAGGCTTTTAAAAATACTGCCAATATGCGTCTTAATACTACAATTATGTTTAAAATATTTCTTCTTAACTATTATTTTTGCTCTTGGACGAGGATATTCTCTCGTTGGAGGCCATAGTGCGAGCTATGGTCAGCAAATATGATGCCGCAGTGTCATTCTGCGAGCACGTCATGCTCGCGATAGAGGCGTAGATGGAGTGGATAGGAATCTCGTACCCAATCCGCAGTCTTTCGTAATGATGGCGCAATATCTTCACCCAAGACTACCGACCTCCAAGACTTACGAACAAGGATTAAGAAGAAGGTTGCCTATAAGAGATTGCTTTTAAGCGATAAGGCCGCCCTCTGTACATTTATAAAATTGTTCTCTCATTGTATGAAATATTTTTATAATGAATAAATAAATAAATATCCATCACGCCTTATCCCCGAAGGGGTGGCAGAGGCATATTATATGCCCACTTTTCACCGTGTGGATTCCTGTCCCACGTAATAGGTGGTGAGCCCATTGCCGTGTTGAAATAGGCAGACGCAGGTTGTGGCTAACTGCTGTTGAAATTTTTCAAGCCCATAAGCCTTCAACCAGGCTTAACGACTGCCATTTTACTGGCAACCGGGACCAACGGCTTAACGTGCCTTCCGAAGCACGGAAACGCTCGCAAATGTAAATGCCACAAAGTGGTCACCCATCCGAGTACCAGCCATAGTGAAAGTTGCTTAACTCAGTGATCGTTTACAGAACACTGAGACCGCGGGGCCACGAGCGCTTCTTTATTTTTATAATGGTGTGCAATAAAGTTTAATTATTCTATTCTATACCGAGCCTGAGGACGGCGATGATGATAATGATCTGAGGGTTCAGATAACAGTTGGTATACTATCATTTTGTTATGGTGGAGATTCCAGATAGTTGCAGGTCAGAGGCTAAGAACCTCGTACAAGAAATCAAACGCCGTAAAAAAAATCTGAATGATTAGTTGTTTCTCCGAATCGAATTGCGCAGAGGGTGGCGACTTACACATGGATAATGGAGATTTATTTAGAGGCAATGGTGTGTGTGTCATAGGAGTCATAGGCACCTTTGGCCCGGTAACTTTAAGGTTAGTTTGAAGGAAAATGACATTGACATGTTACTGTTATAGTTAATTTTTCATCTATGGAATCTTTTAATTTATTCTTTATCTTCGTTTATTACACAAAGCAAAAAAAAAGTAAATAAAAAATTTAAAAAAATTAAATCGGTCATTAAATTACCATACGTCTACATTATTTGCTCCCGATCGGTTGTATTTTTATTCCACAAGCTTTGCTATGCTGTTTGAGTGTCGCTGTTTGGTATTTATTGGGTATTATGCAAAACACTGAACCAAGTACTTCGAGTATGCCTCCAAGAAAAACGTCAGTTTGCTTTGAGCGTCTGAGAATACAGTGGTATAACATGTATTTAAATACGTTTCCAATGAGGATTAAAGCCAATTGAATACGTTATTAGGTGACAAACCATACTATTGCCATTATGTTCAAAAAAGCTCCACATTCAATACTCATTGAATTTGCATAGACATAATTTCAAACTATATAATCAACTAACCACCTTTATTTTTAATTAGAAACATAAGCGGGATTTTTGCGTAAAAAACCCCATAACACATAATATGTTTTTATGTTTTTGTTATTTTTATTGCGATAACGCGGCAACACTCCAAATGTCATTCTAGTTATTCCCGGAGTAATGATTATAGATCTGTGGTTATTCCCAGAAAAAAACAAAGTTTATTCGATTCGGCGTTCTAGCGTTCGCGTTCGACACAAGAACAAAAAAAATATACACATGTCACACTGTCACTGTTATTTTGTTGTATTACCTAATTATTTTGTGATTTGTGACTAGCATTGGCTGCAATATTATTGAATGAAGTTAATTAGAAGAAATACAATCACAAACTCACCATGGCCTTTTGAATATATCTATACATTATCGAACTAAATCCTGGCTGCAGAATTTTGATCACTTATTCAAGAAAGTTGAACCTAAAATGGATAATGAGAAACAGGATAAGTGGAAAGCCTTAGCGACTATTAAATCCTTTGACTTAGGTAAGTAATTTTTAAACAATTAAATGGAGCGTTTAATAACATTGATCAAATATTAAACCTACACAGCCTTGAAACTATTAACACAGGTGCTAGTCATATGTGACTAGCACCTGTGTTAATCGTTTGTTTTAGTTTTGTTTCATTATCTTTTTACTACATATACTTCAATTTTGATTCATAAAAATTTTAATATATTATTTCAACATAAAATAATAATTATTTGTAACTAATCTTATCATGATGAAATCTTGACAATAGTTATGCATAAGATATTATGCAAACAAAGGTTTTTTTATAACTTTATAAAAGTAGTAGGAGTATACTGGGACCTCACCATGATTGTTGTGCCCCAAGCCAACCTTAACAACTAGTGATGTACTTGCTGAATAATGGACAGAGCTCTGACTCGGATTATAGCTGGAAGGCCAGGTGGTGGCAAGTGGAAGAGTTTCCAGTCTCATGCACCAACTGGCTTACCAGGCCAAATGCTTTACCAACTAGGCTATCAAGACCAACTTGTAACCAACACCTCTGTCTGTCTCATGGTGAATAAATGCCGTAGACTAGGCACAACTAAAAAACCAAATTCTGGAGAATATTAAGAGAACTTAAATACTTAAAAAAAAAGATATAATGATGAAATAAATTAAATAATTTAATAACAATTCTTCAGTATAAAATACAAAGATGATATGTATGAGACTCTAATAATCTTAATAATATTATAAATGCGAATGTTTGTATGGATGTTTGTTACTCTTAACGTAAAAACTACAGATTGATTTAAAGAAACTTTACAATAATATAGCTTGTATCGCGTACTTAATCCCAGGATTAAGTATGCAAACGGGATAACATCCCTACTCGGGCGCAGGTGTCCACTAGTTATTGACTAATTTATTTTAGGTATGCTTACATACTAATAGCAAATATATATTACATCTATATTTCACAATATTTCTAATTACAAGCCTACACATGTAGAAAAACAAACCATCTATAACTAAACAATAGAGTTAGAGTATTGCTTCCTACATCATAGTGTATTACCAGTTATTGCTGACTGATGGACAGGGTTTCAACGCCATAGATCGCCTAGCAGGTTAGATGCTTAATTGGAACTTGCTCCCAACAATGCTGATAATCAAAGGCCACACAAAAGATACTCCTGAGAGTCCAAATATAGGTAGACCTCAGGCTTCTAATCCATGTAGAGTATGTAAGTAACAGGGAATACTTTGATTCAAGAAAGAGTATGTGAAATTGGACAAGATGGCCAGTGAAGGACTGCAATACTGCAAAAAAGAGGGTACATATTTTATTATTAATATATAAAGGTTGCCTGTAAGAGATTGCTCTTTAGCGATAAGGCCACCATTTGTACATTTATGAAACTGTAATCTCCTTATGAAATTGTTTTATATTTGTCTGCAATAAAGTTTATTCTATTCTATTCTATATAAATATAAGACCTTATAGGGCTTACTTCTTATTGAAATCATTAAAAAAGTTATTCTTATTCTTTATTGTACACAGTAAACATATATTAGATACAAGGTGACTTATATTAGTGTACATAGGCGAGCTTAACTCAATATTGAGTTTTCTACCAGCAAACCTTAGGGTGAATGGGGATGCTGCCACGGATGGATGATGGATTTATCAAATCATAATAATATTATAAATGCGAAAGTTTGTATGACTGTTTGTTACTCTTTCATTTAAAAACTTCTATCTATTCAATATCTATTCAGTACTTGCACAGTTTATGAACTGTAAAGAAACATATCTTCTTATTTATTTGTTTTTTATTAATATTAGCAACCCAGCCCGGCTTCTCATGGGTACAATAAAGATTCCCCTTAAACCGCTCTTATCTACTGAAAATACTGCATTAAAATGCGTTGCATAGTTTAAAAAGATCTAGGCTTAGGTACATTCATACATACAGACAGAGGGCAGCGACTTCATTTTATACTGAAGATTATCAAAATAATAATAAACTAATGTTAGTCGCTCACTGTATAATAAATAAATTTTAAAAAATTCTTTTATCCATCAACATAAGTATAAAAATTCAAATTATATTCCTAAAAAAATACTGACGAATATTTTCAAAGGTTTACTGATTACAAAGTGGAACTCATCACATCACGCATATCTATATTCACCAGTCAATTCTCGAAAGTTCTCGGCGGATCTACCTAGTGCGGTTGAGGTAAATTATAGTACAACATAAGCTCGAATTTCGTCCAGCACTAACGTGGCCGATACGCACCATAAATGCCTACTTGAATAAAACAACTCAAACCTTATTGCACGAAAAATAGGGTTCAAAATGTATTGGTTCAAAATGGTTGTAAATACGCCCAGGTAACGGCAAAATCAAAACATGGGGCCCAAAGAGTATGCAAGCGCATCCGTCAGGGCTTGTTTACCGGTTGATTTTCAAACCTAAATTAGTGGTAAGTACATTAAGCGCGTTTTATTTAGGTTTGGCTCTACCTTAACCTTAAATAAACCGGTTTTCTTAAAGAGCGAAGTCAAATAGGTTTGACTCTATTTAGCGGTTTTTAAAGGTATGCATTTCGCTCTTACTGACGACATCGGCATCGCCACCGCCAGCTTTCTATTCGGCGCGGATTCAAATTCAACAAATCCGACGTCATTAAAATCGGTCCAGCTATTTTTGAGTTATAAGTGGCTGTTAAAATTTACTTATATAGATTTGGAACCTAAGCTATGATTAATGAAAAAGTAATTAATGCGGCAAATGAAATAACAAGAGCATTAACTACTGGTGTAGTGAAAAGTGGCCAACGTAAAAGACTGTGAGTATGTGCAGAAAAAAAGGGTGTAAGGGGCCTCTAGATGTCTTTGGGCCCAAGCCGACCTCAGCTGCACGTGGTTCACCTGCTGATCGACGGATGAGGCTACGGCGAGCAGGTAATCATTATGTGTACCAGATGGGACAATATTTTTTTTATACCGGAAGGGTTACCGCCATGCAGCCCGCGGAAAGCCCCTCAAATAAAAAGAAAGCGCTGAAATGCAGGTATTATCTCCTGCATGTCCTGCAGTAGCAGCACGGAGACTGTGGCATTACTCGTCAGCAGTTTGGGACGGCTTACGTAATTTTTTTGCGTCCGTTCCATGGGGTTAGCGTTGCTTTAGAGGAAATGCCCCATCGGAGAGCGCTGCTGCTGTTGCTGGAGATATCAGTCTGGGGATGGAATACTACATCCCCTACACTGATGTCGCGAGCATCCGCAAAGCCCGTCCCAAGTTGGGGCGTGAGTGCGCTGAAGCAGTTCGATATAACCAGTCAGCGTATCGCGCCTGGATCAGTGCTAGGGCACCAGGTTACCCGATTGTGGCCAACCTCAGAGCCGCTTACAACAGAGCGACGAAGGCGAGCAAAAGGACCTTCATTAGAGCGGATACCTAGCGTATAACGCGGCTTGGCCATGAGCTTACCTCGCATCCAACGAGTAGCCAAGGATATTGGCAACTGGCCAAAGCCGCTGCGGTACCCTAGCGGAACTCTGGCTGAACGGAATTTTGTATAAATATTGGGTTTGAAATGTATTATTCAATTCGAGTAATTTGCATAAAATCATGCCTCTAAGTTTGGAAGAATGCACCAGAAACATCACTTGGAATGAGCCAGCGCAGCGCCTTATTGAAAAGTGGGAGAAAATACCTCTATACCGCTTGAGGAACTTGGATTTTAGTATGCCTAATCGCATACGAACCTTGAGAAGAGTCCGTGGAAGAAACACAAGGTACTAAAATAATGATGTGACCATGGCTTTTTATAAAAAATTTACACAAGTTTATTATTTTCTTTGAAAGAAGTTCCTTAATTTTAGTTATATTTTCGTTTTCAAATAATTAAAAGGTTATTTTTACTGAAGTGTTGTTTATTTTACGAGTTATTAAAATTACTATCAGATTCTTTTAAACTAAAAATAATCATATATATAATAATCAGCATGCAGGCATGTGTTGTTTAAAATTGTTGTTTAAAATGAATTTATTATTGTAAAAATAAGGTGTACCTTTATTTTTGCGGACGAGTGTATTTTTTTTAGATATCGCTAAAAAAAAAAACTTGTGAGTTCAATTAAACAAAACAAACTAGCGATTCCGACGCGTGAACGTGTCGTGGCGCTCTGGATTAAACCGGTTTATTAAGGTTTTAGATACCGGTTTCATTTTGGACGCGCTCCGAACGAAATCTTAAGTAACAACCGGTTTTAACCTTTATTTACCGGTATTTTCGAAACCGGTTTGAAGCCCTGGTATTACGAGGTTTTTGCCGCACACGGTCTTCTTGTAACAAATTGTTTTGAAGTATCCTGCGGGTGCTACAGATTTTTAGCAGATAACTTTTTTTTCAATTCCAAGGCGTTTGTTGTAATTGTTGTTGTTAACTTACAATAGAGGTGGAGTAATAGGTAGAAGGATATGTTTTTCAATTGTGCTATAGGATCTAATCCCTTATATTACTATTAGGTATTAAATTTGGACACGTCCAACGAATGACTGAGGAACGAATGACGAAGAATATATATTGTTCAAAAGTAGAGGGTAGAAGGAGCCAGGGTAGGCCGAGACTTACATATGAAGACCACGTGAGCAGATTGCTCAAAAACGGAAAGGTCAAAAGTACTCGGATACCCAGACGTGCGTGTATAAAGCGATTGATGAATCTCGAAGAAGCGAAAGAAGTATGCATGGATCGCAAAGCCTGGCGATCTGTCCTCTCTAACTACCCCGTCAGGGATACAGCGTGAAGATAGTTAGTTAGTTAGGTATTACATTAATTTGAGTTTTGTGATGAAGATTTGTGACGATTTTGAGACGATGTTTTGTGAGAATGTCCCTAAAATATTATTTGACTGTTTTCTGAGGACATATCGTTGAGCTTAGCGATATACCTAGTATTCATTAGTCGTTAAATCCCGTTACTAATGGTCATATGAGCGAAAAATAGCTACGATAAAAAAATAAGCAAGGAACGGCCTCGCCTATGTTAAATTAGAAATTGAATATTTAACTGGTAAAATGGATTTAGATAATTTTAATGAGTAAATCATATCATAAAGTTGGTATATCAACGGATCCGCGGTGGTGGAGCATGCACTGAACTCTGATATGCGTCATTTCATCCGTTTTGATAAGGTGAAGGCCATGTCGCGGGAGAAGCACTTAGTGCCCCGAAAAATTCATGAAGCCATAGGGGGCTGGAGTTTACCTCCTACATGGAAACCATGCTATCGTGGTGCTCGTTGTTGTGTGGAAAGCGACTCTGTTGAAGACACAGTGAGCTATGCATGCAGACGCTCTGAGTAGTCTGGATGGGATCGATAGTGAAGCAGATCTCATGTGTGTCTCGGCGCAACCCTACATCCACCAGATATCCCCACAAAAGCTTCGCCCTCGTCGAACGGTTCGCACCTCTGAAAAAGGCTGTCTTAATACAGCTGAAACCGGTCGGACTATTACTGGGCCGCAATTCTCATGCCTTCGAAACAGTATCAATTTCGACATAAATCTCGAATTCGAACTTTATTCGAGTTTTATAGACGTTTAGCTATTCTGCAAATCTCGAACTCGACTTTTCTCAATGGGAAGCCACTCGAGTTGCTTCGAATGGTTGGTAGCAGTCGAGACGCAGATTTCGAAGTCGAATCACTATAATCTTTGGACATTTCTTCAGTAACCGACCCTAAATTAGCATTATATTACATTTTACATTTAATAAATATCAAAATGAGTGATGAATTAATAGTTTAATACGTGCAAAACATAGAGAAACTCGCTTCAATTCCAAACACGTGGTCGCCGATGTTTCAGCAATGTGGAAATTTCAATAATTTGATTTGTGATAACAAAAAACACAGTCTTCAATAATATAGATAACACACAGTGACAGTGACACATTCAGATATTTTTCATTTTACGGGACTTTATAAGCATTTTTTTAAATATACATTAAGTAACATTTATTGTGCAGTTTACAATATTTTTTCCTATAATAATTACTATAAAATACGTAATTATTGTTTATAACATGTAAAATAAGCTTAAAAACTTTTAAAACATTTTGTAAGAGTAGTTTTGTTGTAACCGTTTTTAAACCGGATGAAACGTGTCGAACGGATCGCATCGTAATGTGACATGGTTCTTAAATGGCAACATTTCACACAATAATCTCGAAATTTAGTTAGAATAGTAAACGACAATTGCCTCCCGGTCGTAAAACGCGAGTACATACATACATACATACATACATATTATCACGCCTGTTTCCCATCGGGGTAGACAGAGACTATGGCTTTCCAATTGCTACGATCCTGACATACAGCTTTCGCTTCTTCTACGCCGGTTAAGGCTTCTAAACGCGAGTAATCCCGTATAACTATTTATAATGTGTTACTTTATATTTGTACTAAATACCTACTGTCCGTCCATTTATTCGAATTCGTGCGTGATGCGTTTGCGTGAATGGAAAATATGAATGTGTGTGTTCAATCACAAATTGTCACGCCCGCAAACGAGAGTCTTAAGTATATATATGGATATATATACCTATTGACAATTATTATATTGTATGTCATGTTTTCAACATACAGCCAGACGTTGAACTGGATATAGTACTTTTTTTTCTGATATTTGCAGTAAGCGAAAAAACGAAAGTAGTATGACTATGCAAAGATCGCAAAGACTGACTGGGCTAGTCAGAGAGGACAGATCGTCCTCTCTGACTACCCCGTCAGGAATACAGCGTGAAGATAGTTCAGTAATTTTAAATAAAATATAGCCTGTGCTCCAAATATGATCCGCAGCTTTGCAACGGCGAATTAAACAACACTGTTCGAAACAAATAAGAACATGTGCATGTGTGTCTCTCTAAATCAACAACAACCCCTAACGGAACCTTACAATATTTAAAAACCATACCTGCACATACTCGGACACACATACAAAATTTAATTGAAATGGGTCTAGCCATTCTAGAGCTTTACGCTTCGTCATTTGGCAATAAATTTTTATTTCGGACATTATACTCGATTATGCAATCCATTGTACAATTACGTTCGTAGTCAATTATTTCGAACGCATTTAATATCATCATTCTTAGTGTTGCCGAACTATCGAAAATTATTAATAAATAAGATTTGGCTAAAAGGTCATAGTAATCCATAAACTAGTTATAAAAAAGTCTATCCAAAGACTACCGGTATCCGACTATTTTGCCGCCGCAGGAGTCTCAAGGGATGATAATCGGTGCTGATGTCAATTAATCGCACTCACGACATTGATTGATCGATTAATCGAAGTAAAACAGCTATGCTAGAACGGTTTTTTCTAGGATTTTCATTAAGATGCTGCGAAATACTGTGTTCTCGGTAAATTTGTAGAATAAAATTACTCTACAAATAAATGCAAAAAAAGAAATGTTTAGAGAAAAATATTAATTAATACATCTTTTACCTTTTAAAATAATTAACATTTCCACTGGGTTTCATCTATAGACGACAAAAAAAAATAACAGAAAAAACCAGTCAACCAGTCTCATATCAGTGGCAATTAGACCAGCTTCTGAAAATAGTCTTTCAAAAGGCACAAATGTTGATATTATTGACAAATGTCTGATCGCCATTCTATAAATGTTTGGGAAATGATGTCGAATCGTATCCCAGGATACTGTTTGCGATCCACTACTCGACCATCGTCGCTCGACGCCGGCGCCGTTATCTTCTAGTAACAATGTGACAATGACAAGAGTATCATGCATTTCTTTTTTGAACGTGTGTTTGTGTCTGACAAAGGGCAAAAATATTGATCATATAGCCAAGGTTGTCAAATATGGAAAATATCGATTAATCGGCATTAATTCATCAATTATATCGATATCCTAAATTTTAGATTAATCGATCTACACTAATATTAAAAAGAGGAAAACTTTGTTTGTTTGTAATGAATAGGCTCAAAAACTACTGGACCGATTTAAAAAATTCTTTTACCATTTGAAAGCTACATTATCCACGAGTAACATAGGCTATATTTTATTTTGGAAAAAAATAGGGTTCCGTAAGATATTTGGGTTTTTCGGACACAAGGTGTAAAAAAATCAACCAGAAAAGTTACTTATTTTGCGTACGCTGCCTAAACTATAAAAGATAGATCCATAAAATGTTCTAATTAATTGTAGATTTTATAAATATCTACAATAAAGTCCGCGACTCACTATACCTAACTATGTCGAGTGAGGCACAACAACCATTTTTTTATTTAAAAATCTTGATTTTTTTGGACTACATTTTAATGCGTTTATTTTACTCATGCTTTTTATTTTAATCCTTATCAAAATAAATTATTTCATCACTAAGTACAGTTTATGTAGATAATATTTACATATTTCGACCAGGCCGTGCGGGCGTAGGTAGGTACTGGAGAGCGAAGAAGTAATCAACGAATTCGGAAAATCTTCATACATTATTGTGAAATTAATCAACGACTGGATTAAATGGGTGCCATGGGGTTCGAAGTAAGTCACGGGCGAAGCCGGGCGGGACAGCTAGTTTATTATAAACTAGATGTTGCCCGCGGCTACGCTGGCACGTGGTATTCATGTTCCATTTTTGCCCATTCTTCTTTAAATTTCAAAACACAAAGAGTAGCCTATAGCAGTCTCAGAGGTTCAAGCAATACGTATAACAAATTTCATCAAAATCGGTTTAGCCGTTTAGGCGTGAAGGAAGGACAAACAAACAAACACTTTCACATTTATAATATTAGTATAGATATCGGATATTTTCGAACCCTGGTTTAAAGTAGGTAATAGGTATAGGGTAGCTGTAGTATAAGTTTAGAGTTGGATAAGTTAGGTGTACCTACATTGTACCTACCCACATACACAGATTACTACACTAAAAACAGCAGGCATAAGTAGTTTTTGTTTCTTACCTTATTTGCAATAATTATAGTGCTTTCTTTCCATGCGCTGCTGCAACTTAGTTGTATTACTACATGTTTTCAATTCCTTTGGACAGTATTTACACTTCGCAATGTTATTTTTTATGTTAAAATAACTCCTCCAAACACTCTTTGGTCGTGCACTTGACATTTTAATACACTTACACACTCAAATCGATAATTAGTTAACAGTTAGATTAATTAATCAAGTTTTTTGCAGTTCAATGTTTTGTAGGGCTGTGAGAGTACCTAAAGACATCATTTTTGACAGTCTTTGTATGGGAGTGGCGCCCTCTTCCAGTAGCATCAAACACCATGTCATACTGTTGAACTGTTTTACCAAAACAACATACGTCACAGCAGTATTGTGTTGCCAGCTCTTAAATTAGTTCTCCACGAAATTCTTTAATATAAGAATAGAATTATAGAATAATAGAATTGACACTTCACTCTCACATATATACAGAATAATAAAATACAGTAATATAACTTTTACGTCTACTCGGATCTTATTACATAAATGTTTAATTCTTGTAACAATCATGTTAATACTGTTAAGTCTTATTAATAATTAAGTCTGGAACGAAATTACCTTCCTTACCGGGGGAATGGCGTTGATGGCTGCACCAGTGTATACTATTGCAGCTGTCATCGTTGTAAACTTATGTTTTTCTCACAATTTTGTATGTTCCAAAAATGTTAATAATAATAATAAATGTATACCCCTCGAGGACAGTCGTTATCTTTTATAGGATTAACGCAACCCTATGAGGGCATAGTAGTTTCGCTTTTTGAGTCATCCACTTTCTGATATCAACAAAAAGTGTATCAGAAAGTTATTGAAAAGCTCACATCCGCAGGGCAGCTTGTGGCGAGCTGAATGTGCGTGGCTACACATCGGTCCCGATTCCTCAGAGTTTTGTTGCCCTTCTGCACCGGTTAGGATTTAATGGCCTAACGGGAGAGCAGTGAGAGTGCTACTCCCGGGAGAGCAGCAAATCTCAACTCTGGCTTGCCTTAATTGGCCGGTCAGAGGGAGGGAGCCAGAGCTATATGCTCGGGGGTGGAAGTGTCATTTTCAAGGGCATAACTACGGGGAAGCCCGCTCCGGGCCTGTCCCGCGAAGGTGAAACCGGCGCCGCACCGCTCGACACCCCAAGCCGCTCACACCGGTGTTGCCCTCTGTCGCCTTACAGGCTTATCATGCCTATGGTGATTGTATAGGGGGCCCATCTAGTGAGTTGGCGAGTCACCGTCTGCCAATAGTTTAATAATAGTATATTAAAAAGGCAGACGTCGTTTTCATCAATAGCTTAAATCACCCAATCCATTTAACACCCAACCCAATAGCCCATTTCATAGTTAGCACATTTCACAATAGTTTAACTCCCATTGGAGGTGGTCCATTACCGTTCTTCTACATAAGGCGGGCGTGGACTATCTGCAGTGAGGGTCCCATTCCCTATTAGATTAAAATTCTCAAAGGGCCTCTGCGTGTTGGACCTATGTCTCCATGTAAGCCTACCAAAAGCCCGGGTATCTTCAAGAAAAAAAAAAAGAAGATGCCCGAGAAAAGAAGAGACATAATAAATGTTAAAATATTGAATAACAAATATTTTTAACTCGAAATACTTATAGATTACTTTATCCATAAAAAATCGATTAGAAAATATCGACTTTAAAAAAAGCTATTAATAAAAAATTGATTATTTGTGGTACACGAATCGATTAATTTAAAATAATAATCGATAATTGTAAAAATCTATTATTTTTTCACTTCCCTACATTCTACTGACATCAGCTTATATGACTAAACAAGTCGTGTTCCAACTGTACGTGTTGAAAATTCTGATCCAACAATTTAGGCATGTATAGGTAGGTATATGAACACGATCAAACAGCCCACCATTATTTTGGACACAAACATGTGCACGTTTTTGTAAGTTTGTTTGTTGTCGAACTTCGTCAAAGGCGTTAATTATTCTTTCCTTTAAAATTTCCCGGGTATTTGGTTCACTCACATACACTCTTCGTTTTATCTCACTCCACATAAAAAAGTCCATTGGAGTTAAGTCAGGAGATCGCGCGGGCCACGCGATGTGACCTCTGCGACCGATCCATCTATCTCCGAATTCCGCATTAAGGTAGGTATGTACCGCACTATGGTAATGCGGTGGAGCCCCGTCTTGTTGTATCCATAGCCCTCTTAGGTTTACTAAGGGAATGTCGTCTAGCATATTGTTCAGCATAGAACGAAGAAGATTTAGATACGTTTCGCCCGTCAGCCGACCCTCAATGAAGTATGGACCTACAATGTGCTCGTTTAAGATCCCAGCCCACACGTTCACGCTAAACCTGTGTTGGAATGAATGCTGTCGGATTAATTTAGGATTTTGATAAGACCAGCAATGTTCGTTGTGTTGGTTGAACAGCCCGATCCGCGCAAACAAACATTCATCTGTGTACAGGACATTCAAGTTAGGGTTAGTGATCACCCAGTTGCAGAATGCAATCCTTGGCGCTAGATCGATTGCAGTGAGCTCCTGGACCTTTCTGTAGTGGTATGGATGCATTCCAGCGGAATTCACTATCTTCCAGGCATAACGACGAAGATTTATACAAAAACGACGTGCGGCGTCGTTAGTGCTCCGACGAGGATCTTCTGCGAAAAATTCTAGTATCTCGTCATAAAAGTTTTGTGAGAGGGCTTGTCTTCCTCTGCCGTGTGCATGCGAGGGCATGTGGAGTGACCCGTGGTCTAGCAAACGCTGGTACACGCCGAACATCGTGGAGTGATTTGGTTGCCGAGCGTTTGGATAAGGCTCGCGGTACATACGTAAACCGGCACTAACATTTTCTTCACACATAAAATATGCACGAAGCATGAGTACGTACTCGCGATTCGTGAATTGGTATGCCATTTCGTAAGTCGATTGTCACGGCGGTGCTGCGGTAGTAACACACAAGTGCATCAATGAACATCCGCGCGACGACTCGCTCGTCGCTCGCTCACTAGCCTCGCAACCTGACGATGATCACACGAGCCGCACGGGCGGGGCGCCTCACCCCTTCTCTAAGCCGTGAGCGCGGTGAGACACAGACCAAATATTTTTTACGTATCTAGATATTGTAGATTTTATACGAAATAGTAACATTTTTCTAAGATTTTCTTTTTCTTAAAACTGGATATATCGATTAAGTTACGTTTACTGATTACCCCAATTCTTTTTTTCTGGTTGTTAAAAACTATTCGTGTATAATTAACATTTATAATAAATAACCACCCGTTTATATTGTAAAACTAGGTACTGATCTAATAGATATTGAACATGATGTGAAACAGCTTGAAAAATGGGAACTATCATTGTTTAATGATGGTAAGTAAAAACAAATTTAATTCATAATTATTATTTTCTTGGTCAGTGTATTTTTTGGGATTTGTGTATTTGCATATGTAGCTTATGTTTAAAAAAGTCAATTCAATTCAAGTGTTGAGATTGATTAAATAAAGAGATAAATCTTGGTTGATCTTGAGAATCAGGTTCATATTCGCACAACAACATTGAGTCATGTCGCGACATATATCTGATTTCTGCTTTCTGCATCCACATAACACCATGTTTCAAATATGGTGTAAATGAAGTTGTATGCTGAATCAATGATACAATTTATTTTTATCACATGTCAATATTGCAATATAAAAATCAGCAACAGCTAATATCCAAGGCCACCGCGGGTCAATGAACTGGCAGGAGCTGCATATTTCCTTCTGGACCGTACCTAATATGTTGAATCTGCAATATGACTACGATAATGCAAAACGACAAAGTTTGTGCTGGCGGACGGGTGAGGTCCCGGATGACTGGCGAGTAGCAGTTGTAGTACCTATTTACAAAGGGAAAGGCTCGCGCCTAAACTGCTCCAGCTACAGGGCGATCAGCTTGGTCAGCTTAGCTAGTAAGGTGTATGCAAAGGTTATAACGGCACGAATACAAGAAAAGTCTGAAAGGTATTTATGGGAGGCTCAATACGGATTCCGACGTGGAAGAGGTTGCATGGATCAAGTGTTTTCTCTCCGCATGATATCGGAAAAGTTTCTGGCTGTTAGCCAGAAGGTTGACTTTACAAAATTTGGGTGACTTTACAGTAAACTGTCTGCTGTACGCTGATGACGCGGTGCTCATGGCCTCATCAGAAGCCGACCTTCAGGCATTAGTCACTAATATGAAAGAGGAGTGTGAAAGTAAGGGTCTTCGCTTGAATGCAAGTAAAACTAAGGTTCTAGTATTTGAAAGAGGTGACACGTAAGAACTAAATGCGAGATTAGAGTAAACCAGGAACGTCTAGAGCAAGTGAATGAAATTGTATATTTAGGAAGTATGTTTAGCGCGGATGGAAGATGTGATTCGGATGTAGAACGGCGAGTAGCTGCCGGAAACAAAGTTAACGGTGCTTTGTCCCAGTTAGTCAAGCGACAAAGCATCGTAAAAGAAGCACGCATGGCGATTAATAACGCAGTGCTAGTGCCAACTTTGCTTTACGGTAGCGAAACCTGGGTATGTCAGCAGATGCATGAAAGTAAATTGAATGCTGTGGAGATGCGATCACTTCGAAAATTGTGCGGCGTTACCTTGGCCGACCGAATACGTAACGAAGTGATACGCAATATGGCAGGTTTGAATGAAAGTGTCAGCGTTAAGCTGGAAAAGGGCGTGCTCCGTTGGTTTGGACACGTCCAACGAATGAGTGAGGAACGATTGACGAAGAATATATATTGTTCAAAAGTAGAGGGTAGAAGGAGTCAGGGTAGGCCGAGACTTACATATGAAGACCACGTGAGCAGATTGCTCAAAAACGGAAAGGTCAAAAGTACTCGAATACCCAGACGTGCGTGTATGAAGCGATTGATGAATCTCGAAGAAGCGAAAGAAGTATGTATGGATCGCGAAGCCTGGCGATCTGTCCTCTCTGACTACCCCGTCAGGGATACAGCGTGAAGATAGTTAGTTAGTTAGTTAGACAAAGTTATGAGCAATATTTATCATTATTGCTCTACTTACAGAATAGATTTATGAGGAAATCCACACCCACGTAGAAATCCAAATAATAAAATACTGGATTTCCGTGATGATGACATTGATGATCCAAGTGTATTTTTATTTATTATTGTGATCAAAACTAAGTTTTATTGCTATGCAAATGATTCAACTTCAATTTGATATAACTGTATATTAGCCGCGTGTTATAGTTTAATACGAACTTAGCATATTTGTGTGATACTTATATTTATCAGTATAATTGTTTTTCTTATCACAGTTGACCATCGGATGAAGAAGTGGAAATATTCATAAAAAATAATTTAAAACTCTGGATTTGGGAAAATAGCAAATCCCATTTTTAGAAAATATTTGTTTGATAACATTAAACATTAACCGTAAATAGATACACATATAGATATGGACACTAAAAGGAATTTTCCAAATGCGAGCAATTGCTCTAAGCAGACCTCGGAAAATGATAGTAAAAATGAAATACCAGAAGTTGAATAATATTTACGTGATAAAAATTTGAAGAACACAAAATCGTGTGACATTAATCATGTGCTTCATACATATGAAGCATGAGGCTTTTGAAAAAGATGCCAACTCGGTTGCAGCATTTACTCATAATTGATCTAGCTAAATTGTTCGCAAAGTATCAGTATGAAATATTAGATAGCTATTGGTCAATAATTTTGTCCTTTGCAACTCTGGTTCCCGCTACTCGAAATATTTTCTTCAACGCCACTATCTCCTGAAAAGGTGTTAGCATCAGACGGGTCAGGTTTGTTACTGAGCTATAATGAAATGTTATTGGGATTGGACATGTATTTCGAAACCTGACCTGACAATATTCATGACTCTTGAGTGCACTAACGAATGACATACCAAAAGTCGTTTCGATTACGAGTTATTGTAAAGGAAATTTGAGAAATTTTCTTAGTATCACGGGGGAAAACAGTATGTGAATCCTTAAGAAGGATTTTACATCGATACACATTTATAACATTTGACTCCACTTCAACAAAGCGCAGATAAGAATAACGCCGTGGCGTACTTTAATGTTATCTATTCTGTAGACGGTATAAAGTGCTGCAGATTTAGTAAGCACCTTACATATAATGTTCCAGAAGTATTCTTTTCTAAATATTATCGATGCCGAATTGGCAAGTGAATCAAAAGGCATGGTAACATTGATGACATGAACTTATGGCACTCAACGAATTCACCGTGCGGGAACTGAGTGCAACGCCAGGTTGATTGATGAACTCGAACCAATACCTGGGACGATATGAAATGGCCCATTTATTTATCGCTGTTATCATTCTTTGATAGAGCTACTACAGCCCTTTAATAATAAATTTCACGATTTATGAATACTTTTTGTCTTTTCATAATCGTCTGCTTGACGCAATAAAACTCACTGTTTACATCAGATTGCGTATCTCTAAAGCGTATTATATTGTTTGTTTTGTACCCTTTTGAATCGTGATGTAACGAAAAAAAAAATATTATTGTAATAACAAACACGGTGCTTCTTACAATTTTTTTTCTCCGGTTCTCTATACAGGGTATATAAAGGTTCACCTATATGTCATCGACACTAGGCCCTGGATCGATGTATGTGTGTTATTTATCTATAATATGTATGTATTTAGAAATATATAAGTATGTTTATCAGTTATCTAGATCCCATAACACAAGCTAATTAATTTGGGCTAGATGGCGCTGTGTGAAAAGTGAGCGGTACCGGTCGAACTGTAGTAATTCATTAAAAATGTCACACAAGGGATAGCTGAATAATAGTTTTCAGTTCATGTTGGCGTCAGACATTAAGTATGTAGATCTAGTGGCTGACCGCGATTTTATTTTACAGTAGGTATGCCTTATTACGTCAAATCCACATTGAATTTTAAGCAATACCTTTATTAATTGTTAACTAAATATCATTTTAAGGTATAATCTATAATTGTTAAGTTTAATTAAAATCCATTCAGTTAAGTGCGAAGTGGAGGAGAAAATGTAGGAAAGCGGACCCCGGGCGTCGCGAGACGCAACTGGGACAGACGCTCGGATGATGATGATCAGTTAAGTGTGAAAGCGTTTAAAAACATCCGACTACACTTCCACCAGCCCCACAAACTTTTACATGTATAATTATATCGTCATCTCATTTGAAACATCTAAATATTTTATTCATGCTGTATTGGAAATTTATTCAAAATAACGAGACGACAGCGAGCGACACAATGAAATAAAATACATGCGTCATATGCAGTGTCGAGGTGGAAAGGACGGCTTTTTATTTTCATTATTAAAGGTTTGCTAGTGGAATACTGACCAATTACGTTTCTATTTCAGGTGTAACGCGCAACAGTCATCATGAATCAGTATTCCAGTCGACAGGTATGCAACAAATTGACATCATCAACTCTGCAACAACCACACCAATCAGTCTTTTGGTTCAATCCCTCGTGAAACAACTCTGTTCTCTTCTAGAAAAGGATAACATAAGAGCTAACCAGTTATATAAAACAATATGCGAAAAACTACATAGCATGAATCTCATTGACGATTCTTACGCTATGGGAGAATTCGAAGCTATGAGAAGTCAATACCAAAGAGCTTTATACCAACTCGTCGCTGTTTCTAGCGGCTCTGAATTACCTATAACTTTACCCGTCACCTGGCCAATAGTCGACCCTACCTGTCTTGTCGAATGGTCCAGATATCATCGTGAATTTGAAGAGTTGTTTTTCATAGCGGGTGGCGGTTTCGGCAGTGTTTTCAAAGCTCGACATAGATTAGATGGCGTAGAATATGCAATCAAAAAGGTTTTTATTAAGTCTTCAGATGTAAACTCAATCATGCTTCATTTGTCTGAAGTCAAAACTATTGCTAGTCTAAACCATCCAAATATAGTAAATTACAAAGCTGCTTGGCTAGAACCGATGGTGGAGAATAAAGTCAAGAAGAAATCTAAATTTAAAATGGATACAGATAGTGAAGAACTTACTCCTGATTTACTATCTTCCGTCCATTCAAATATCTTGAGATCATTCAAAACTCATAATTCAAAAGAATTAATAAAAGACAAAAGCTTTTCAGATTTAGTAATATCGTTTAGAAATTCTAACAGCTTTGAACAGGAATTCGAACAAAATGAGAGCTCAAAATCCATTGAAGAATTCGAAGATTCTGATGATGATTCTACTTCCGTGGAAGAAGAGAATGCTGTTGCCAATTTATATGCCAGTCAATATGAAAACTGCTCTCGACTTAATCTTAAATGGGCTACCTTATATATTCAAATGACATTCTGCCATCAAACTATGAGGCAGTGGCTTAATAACCGAAATCATCATATGACCGTTTCTAGAAAAGATTCTGACGACTTCACTCTGCGTCACAGTGAGTCATCTGATTCCGCGTGTCTGGACTCTCCTGATTTAACTTATCCAATAGATTGGACACATATCGATGTTCTTGTCGATATGTTTACCCAATTAGTTAAGGGTCTGCACTATATTCATTCTCGTGGGATCATTCACCATGACATAAAACCTAGTAATGTGTTTGTGGCCAAGAACGAAGGAGGTTACACAGTTCAGTTGGGCGACTTTGGCCTGGCATGTCCTTTGCAGCAATCTCACAGTGGACAAGTTTTGGGAACTCATTTATATGCAGCACCTGAGCAATTAGACGGACAATGTAACCCTAAGGTAAGTTAGCTCAGCCATATTCTTAAAAATATTGAATCTTATGCGGGATTTCAAGTAATGTTTTCAAATAAACTATACATTGCTGTTTTCATTCCTCTATTATTTCTTGTCGGCCTGTAACGGCCCCACGATCGCTATTGTTAGCACCCAAATGAAAGTGAACTTCAGACTTTAAATTCAGGTGGGGCTTAGAAGCAGCTGACAATACACTAAGACGAAGATTTCTTTCTTTTTTAAGCCATCGGTCCCAGCTAACAGTAACATGGTACTGTGGTATTCGTCCCCATTTTATGTATAGAGGACGCATGTCACGGTATGGGGCCAAGCGTGCTGGCTGGTCGCAGCGATAGCCATTAGGCAAATAAATAATAATTGTTTTAAAATTAAGAACGGAAAATAAAAGAGGATAGGCTGATGTCACTTCGGGAGGATTGGATGGCTGAGCTCTGTGGCGACGACTTCGCTGCCGATTGCCATCAGTGAAAATCCGGGTTAGATACTGCATTGAATGTGCAGTCGCTTTTGTGAACCGTATAATAAAGTTCCATGTAACATAATATCTCGCGATAAACCCAAATAAACACTTTCGTTCATTTCAGTGCTATTTGTTCATATTTAAAATACCTGTGTATTCCACGTCCCTAGCTCAGGAGTGGGCGTGGACTAGCAGTGTTTCCAGTATCAGACAGTTGCAAGCCCACACCTCGTACTCCTGTTACTGTTGACTCCAGAAGGGCGTCACAGGTTGGGCTTGCAACTGTCTGGTACTGGAAACACTGCTAGTATTTTAAATATGAACAAATAGCACTGAAATGAACGAAAGTGTTTATTTGGGTTTATCGCGAGATATTATGTTACATGGAACTTTATTATACGGTTCACAAACGCGACTGCACATTCAATGCAGTATCTAACCCGGATTTTCACTGATGGCAATCGGCAGCGAAGTCATCGCCACAGAGCTCAGCCATCCAATCCTCCCGAAGTGACATCAGCCTATCCTCTTTTATTTTCCGTTCTTAATTTTAAAACAATTATTATTTATTTGCCTAATGGCTATCGCTGCGACCAGCCAGCACGCTTGGCCCCATACCTTGACATGCGTCTTCTATACATAATATGGGGACGAATACCACAGTACCTAGTCTTTAAGCCAAATTGGAAACCTTATGGACGGCAGATAGCTACAACCGGCCCCTGATCGTTTCAATACAGCAATATCACTAACGCAACCTACGACCCTATTACAGTTTAGGGACACCACAGAGTAGCTTCTTTCAGCTTCGGCTATCATTTTGCGACTGTATCAACGCAGCATCGCGTGTTAGCGACTCATTGCTTCCGGAGGCAGCATCGGAATCAAGCGTTTTAGCGATCACTATGATGCTTCATTCAGATTTCGCAGAGGATGCGGTATCGCCCGTTTTAGCGACAATCGCTGTGACAGGTGTCTTTGAGCGTGCTGTGTGGAGCACTTGATTTGTGGATTTAGCTTCTAAAAAGCGACCATTGCTCGTTGCCGATGCTTAAAGTCTGCGGTGTCGATAAGTGTAGTTGCATTGAAAGGTTGTTCTACCAATTGCTGCATAATATATTTCTGAATTTCCAGAGCGACATGTACAGCCTCGGCATAATACTACTAGAAATGGTCGAGCCCTTTAACACAGACATGGAGCGTGTGAAGACCATCACAGACCTTCGAAAGGGCCAAATACCAGCTCATTTGACGGCCAACTATCCAAAAATCGCGCATATAATAGGTAAGCTTGTGCAACGCCGACCCGCCAAGAGACTTAATACTGCCCAGTTGTTGGAGGAATTGAAGAATTTAGCTGTAAATAAAGATGAAACTATCAAGTCATTAAAAGAAGAATTAGCTGCCAAAGATGAGGAAATTTTAAAACTAAAAATGATGCTAGCGAAAATTAATAATCCGTGAAATGTGTACTTACTTGATGTAGGCTATTGACAAATTGTATTATGTACTTTTAAGACTTGTGTGATTTTAATTTATTCGTACATTTTATTTTTTACTTTTTGTTTTTTTTTATTGAGACACCCTTGAGTAATTCCTCGGTTAAAGGTCTTACGAACGCCAAACAGATTTGTCAAGTAAGCAGCTGATTTCAGAAAAAAGATGACTGCCAGTTGGTCTGAAGTTGTAACTGCCGGTTACCGTTTTGCCCTTGCTGGTTAAGAAGTCTTAGTAGTTCATGCCCAGCCCGCGTGCATATATTTTTATCGTCATTATAAATGTACTATTTCAGCAGTAGTGGAAATAGATTTAAGAGTTGTCGTGAATATCTAATGTGACATGAGAACTTTCTGGTCGTTTACCTGCCTTAGTTCCTTGTGCAATGGTGATGCGTCGTTCTTATGCGATTTAGTTACTGCAAAATTTTCATAATTTTTTTTATGTAAAGCTGGTCTATGATAGTAAGAACAAAGGCTCTGCGCTTACTGGCGTGTGTTCTCCCGCTCGACCTTGAGCATTCAGCTAGTCCCAAAGCTTTGTCCTGTACCTACACTGTACAGCCGCTAGGGATGCTATGGACGATAAGTTCTTCTAAAAAAGAGTATGCAGTAAAATTGTTAAGACTATTATAATGGATTCCATAAAAGGGTGTCGCCACTACTTGCTTTTCCCTGAAACTGAAAATATTTAGATGGCGTTGAAATTGATCAGTTGATGTAATGAAAAGTCAAAAGTACTCGGATACTCAGACGTGCATGTATAAAGCGATTAATTAATCTGCAGGAAGCGAAAGACGTAGGTATGCATGGATCGCGAAGCCTGCCGACCTCTCTGACTACCCCGTTCAGGAAACAGCGTGAAGATAGTTAGTTTTAATTTAATAAAAAACAAATCTTGATTTCATTAATGTATTTACAAAAATCTAACACGCATATTTATATAAATTATAATCTTAAACTAACGTTATTTACAGTCTTAAAAATTACTATTACGCGATTCCGTGCGTTTTGGCGCGCGGCAAACGAATGAATTCGGAAGCTTCACTGAAGCCAAGAGGTAGATGCGCCGGCGCACGTTACAGAAGCGCGTCTACTGCATGGATGACGCCATTTGTCGCAGGAATATTATGTGTTATCACTTGGGCATTGTTCACTTTGATGCGGCCTGCAAATAAATAATATATAACTTTAGACTTGAATGGAGTAAGAACTCTCGCATCTGCGGCAGCCTTCGTGTCCGTGAGGATTTGCGCGGAATCTTGGTAAATGGCGGATGCCTGCTGTATATTATTTTCCAAAACTAGTGCATTAACCTTGTGTTATGTGTAAAAATTGTAGTTCTTAGATATAAACGTTGTGTAAACGTGCTATAGTGAAAGACGATGATATATTGCAGTGAAAAGTTATTTCACAACTTGAAAAAAGAAATATCCATCACGCCTTATCCCCGAAGGGGTGGCAGAGGCATATTATATGCCCACTTTTCACCATGTGGATTCCTGTCCCACGTAATAGGTGGTGAGCCCATTGCCGTGTTGAAAAAGACAGACGCAGGTTGTGGCTACCTTCTGTTGAATTTTTTAGCCGCCCATAAGGCCTTCAACCAGGCTTAACTTAAACAACTTGTCATGCAAATTCCACTGAACGCCCCAATAACGCTCTACCACGTTAATGGGGCAAGGACACAGGACCTATGACTGGAGTTGACATCGACAAAGGACTGGACAGGATTAAATTAGAAGATAAGATTGAAGAATTATGATATAAAAAATAAGATTTGGCTAAAAGGTCTTAGTAACCAGGTCATATAATAATTGAAAAAACAAAATCGCGTATGTGACATTGCAGATAAGCTACAAGAGCGTCGGATTTTTGGCGGGAAACTGCGAATGACGCGGTCGCCACTCCGTTATTAATTTTTCAAATTAGTGTATTTTAGGGTGTTTATATGTGTTTTAAACATAAAAGCTTCGACAACGTGCACAAGTGTTATGAAATTGGATAACTTAGTGGAACGCGGTATTTTCTGTTACCTTCCAAAATCCACATATAACTGCAGTAAAATTTACCATCATTTTACTGCAGTAGAACTTTGAACAAACCTATACATGAATACGCTGCTATCAATAAGAATAATTTACTACTTTTGAATGAAGAAGATTCATTATCTTCTTGAAAATTATCACTATAGAAGAACAATTTTATACGTAATGGAAGATCGTGGACATAGAAGATCTATAAATTTTGTTGTTGGCAATCGCGTCACCGTGCGTAGCCAGAATTAAAAATAAAATACAAGAGCGTCGCCTTCGCTGGTATATATTCTTTATCTTAGGCTGGTATGGTGACGTCTTGCGACAACCGCCGGGCTACGTGGAAAACAAATGTCTGGCCATGTCGGCCCCGCCGGGTCCTGGTAAGACGGGAAGACCCAAGAAGTGCTGGCTTGACGTCGTAAGCGATGACATGCGTGCCAATGGTCTGGGGATGCCGACGACCGTGCGAAGTGGAGGAGAAAATGTAGGAAAGCGAACCCCGGACGTCGCGAGACGCTCGGATGATGATGATGAACTAAGACCATATTAGGACCCAAGAGTCAATACGCATGAATATATTGATGTACGGCTGTTTATATATCGTCGATTATCCGCTTACGTGATCGATCAGCAGAAAACTTCACTGTTGGCTTCGAAAGTTCCAGTTTCTATTTTGTGCCATGTTATAGATAATGAGCGTATTGCCGTGTTAATTCGGACAGGGGCAGGTTGACCCTAGTTTCCTAAAATATGTGACGGGTTCCCTAGTTTTATTTTGCCTCTATGCTAAAATGACGATTAAAATATGGTGATGAATTTTAACTTGATTCTGTACGGTTCGGGTAGTTCCGTGGCTAGAATATTGCCCTGGTTAGGCAAAGGTCACGGGTTCAATCCCCGTCTCGAATCGAATTGTATTTATTCACTTTATTAAAAATTTATAAGAGGCTAAAAGGTCTTAGTATAATGACTTATAATACATAAAAAGAGTCTCTTTCAAGAAACAGCTATTTTGCACGCACCGAATCTTTCATATTTTATGAATCGACGGGATGTTTATGTGAGAGACGAGACGACTCCAAATAAAACAGATAGGTTACCGCCCTACGCCAGTGACATATTTCGAACACCCGTCGCACATTTCTCGTCGTTTATAAATTCTACAATAATGCATAAAAATTTGCCCGATTTGTCGACATTTATGACTACTACTCCGCTCTCCAGAGTAGTAACGTGATGGTATATAGCCTATAGCCTTGCTCCATAAATGGACTATCTAACAAAAGGAATTTTTCAAATCCGACTTGTAGTTCCTGAGATTAGCGCGTTCAACCAAACAAACAAACTCTTCAGCATTATAAGTAATATTAGTATAGATTCTGTACGACGACACTTACCAGAACTTTTCTGCAACGTTAAAGGTTTACTGTCTTCCAAGGAGTTTCTGAGCTGATAGTACCTCATGCCTGCACTGTACAGTGTCCCAGGTAGTACATGCCTTGCGACCAGAACCTTTGCGGCTGCCTTATCAGAGTACCGGGCTAGCTCAGCTGGTGATAACCGAGCGAATGCTGCATCCGTTGGTGCGAATACGGTATAAGTTTTGCTTTCTGAAATATTCGAAATTAGACATGGTTAAAAATAAGATTTGATGACGTAATGATGTTTAATGAGATCTGAGAACTGGAAGGAAATGGATAAAGTACGTTGAACCTGCTCTTATGAGAATTTGTTCTTTTCCGAATAACCTTTTTTGATGGGATTTTTATAGGTGGATTAGGGCTTTATTTCATTTCGAATTTAGAATAATAATAAGTGATAGCCCACATAGCAAGAAATGTTGTTCGCTTCCTCTCACTCGCGGCTTAGAGACGATAATAATAATATCGCGGGCCATGTTCACGTCACACTGTATACGAAAATAGCATACGTGACCTGTCAATTGCCTACTATAACTGTAATCGTATAAGAAAGGGGTGACGCCCTATGACACGCTAGGTTGTTTGAAATATGTAGGTAGAGTAAGGGTAATAAGTTTCTTGCTCTGTGAAACATCCACATCAGTCCCACATTGGGCGCCATGACAGCAAGCATTGTGAAATCACCGTGATAGGCAGAGAATTATAGGTGTCGCTGATTCTTTTATTGTTTCTTGTGTATTGTTCACTCGGAGCTTATACCTATTTGAATTTAAGATGATGATAATATGTTACCAGTAAGAGTCTCCGCGAAACCGCTGGCTTGTACCGCTTTGAGGAATGTGGTGAACCGCCTGTCCCTGTCAGCTTGTAGTGTCTGTACTAGATCTCCAACTGGCAGCGGGAACATCACTCGGTCTACTGCGTGTGCTATGCCCTAGAAATAATATACCAATTTCGATCAATACATATCAGCTTGAGTAATTTGTTTTGTCGGTAGTTACAATTTTGGTTCAATAGCTTTCTGATCACTACGACTACTCGTGGTATAAGAACTTAAACTTTAACGAGCAAGTGCTTTAAAATCAATTGCTTTTTATAGTTCGAATTTACAAAAGGTTTATTATTCTATTTAGTAGTTCCGCCTTATGATTATTACAATTCCTCGTGGTATGAGAATATAAATTTTAACCTGTGGTATATGGATATCCTTCTTTTCATCAAGCACTCTGGCGCCGTTGATGGTGGTTACGCGCACTTCGTTCCATTCAGCATCGTGTAAATCGTACTGGTTGACCCTGAGTTGAGTGCCTGCTAGAGAAACTCCTGTCATCTCATCTTGCAAGGAAGCGATGTCGAATGCACCTGGTATCACGTGGTGAAGGAGCAACTGAAACGTAAAATGATATCATCAGGTTCTAACTAAAAGCCTATTAATTTTGTATTCTAAGATTTATAGGTATGTGAGAAGCACAATACCAACATTTATGTTAGAAGAATAATATAGGACATAGTAGAAGTCCCTGAGTGGGACCTTGGTAGCACTTAACATCTATCAAAATATACATAATTCTTCAAATGAAGTCTGAAGAAGGAAATGAATAGAGAATAAGTACAAAAATAATAGATACTTACACCACTGAGCAGTCTTGGATTATCTCGGAATTTCTCCTCAGCCTTATCTGGACCTCCAAGCTGCACCAAGAGAGTTCTGAATGCCTTGTCAGTAGGAACGAAAATAGTGTACGGACCGGTTTCATTCAAGATGGTATCTAGACCAGATTGCCGTAAATATTTCGCTGTCGCAAATAGCCCGTTCTCCTTTAAAATGTCTACCAGACCTGGGATACCAGATTTAGCTTGTTTTGTTGTACTGATGCTTTCGATGATACTAGGGGCAATGGTACTGGAACCAATCACAACCAAATCTCTATCAGAAGAACGGTAAGGAGTGGTATTCAAAGGTGAGAATGTAGAACTAGAGAAAGTTATTCTTGGACTCTGGCCGATACTGTTCCGGGAAGTAAATTCAAAAGGTGGTGTGCTAGACTTTGTGTTATAACGTTCAGTGCTTGTTCCACTGATAGAAGATGGGAAGTAAGTCTGAGCATGTGCGGTTCGAGAAGACGGAAAAGAGCTTTGGTAGACTGGAGCTGCTGTTGTATGTGTTACAGGATTGGTATGTCCAGAAGTTCCGTGGTTTGAAGTACTGATGAAAGTTGAGTAGGTTGGAGGGAGATGGGAGGATGCAGCGACGTAATCTGTAGTTTCAGTTGCAGGTTGAAGCGTCGTCGACTCATAGATTGAATTGGATATCTTAGTCTGACCTGGCAACTGAATTTCTCCGTTCTTTATTTTTTTCAATATATTTTCAACTTCAGGACCTTCCTCTGTTTGTTGTCCGTTGGCTTTTACTCCCTTTACTTTGAAAGAACCATCATCTTGTTCCTCTAAAAATACGAAAGTAACCTTTTTCTTGTTCTGAATTTCTTTTGGTACTTTGACTTCTTCTAGTTTTCCATTTTCAGCGTGTTTAATTACTTCAAAATTTGCTCCAGGTGGTAGAATACCCTTTGTCAAATCTTCAATAGAAACTCGTGACTCTTTTTGTGACTCCAGCTGAGCAGCAGCCATAATTTGAGCGAAATTTGCACCATCAGCTGAAATTGCACCTTCTGGAATCAAGTTAGGATTAGTGGTTCTAATAACTTCGTATTTTTGTCCGTTGACTGAAATTTCTCTAGATGTGAAGTTTTTCTCCGAGAAATCTTCTGGGTTTTCAGCAAGAGCAATTTGAAGCTGTTTCAAAATATCTGGTTTCTTTAGTAGTTCGGCGCTCTTAGCTCTTAAACTATCATCAAAACCTTTGGTTTCACTTTCTTGTAGGAGACTTTTGATTTCGTTGTAAAGCTTTTGCTTATTTCTGTCTTGAGGAGGATTCCTAGTCTTAGGCTTCGGTCTAGGTCTATACCTGGGAGTCGGGGACGGTGGTGAAGGTGTTGTTGTAGTTGTAGTTGTGGTAGTAGTTGTCGTGGTAGTTGGATGCTCTTTTTCATACAATTCCACAGCTTTTTTAAATAAATTCGTCTCATGAGGAAGAATTGGCCTTCTTCTGTCTACATTTCCTCTCCAGTAGTCTCCGTAGGCTTCTGTAGTTGAATAACTAGGAATCGATTTAGTAGCTTGCTTTTTAATAAATTCTTCGTGCAACTTTTCTACCTTCTCTTGCTGTTTTTGCTGTTGTTTCTGGACGAACTCCTGGTGCTTTTGAATAATGCGCGCTCTCTCTTGAAGTTCTTTCAATTTTTCTAAGTTTTCCTTAGATTGCTGCTCTAATAAATCTTGTATTTGAGAAGATTGCCCATTAGAGAAAATAGGTGCTTGGCCCAGAGATGGCTGGAATGGGAATTGCGCATTGTTTAGGTTAAAATTATTCTCAGGGCCTAGATTAGGTGCGGGTTGTATACTTATAGGATTTGGGTGACTGAAGATGGGTTGATTGGATGGCTGATTTTGGGTTGACAAAGTCGGCAAGAAAGCTTGTTGTGTGGGTCTCTGCGTTAAGCCGATAGGACTCGAAGGAATATTAGTTTGGAAAGTAGGAGAGCTTTGCGGAATTGGAATTCCATTTTGAAAGCTTGGCAGCGTAGGTTGGGATGATGGCAGTAAATTATTGTGATTTGGCTGCGGAATCTGTCTTATATTTTGTTGTGTTTGAAAATTGTTTTGTATTACATTGGGATTTATACTTGGTTGTGGGTTGAACTGGAAATTGTTTTGTATTGGCAAGTTATTGTTCTGTAGCGGCAGATTGTTGATAGGTGGGATATGGTTGTTAAATTGTGGAACATATGACTGTTGTGATGTCTGTTGTTGGGGAAAGATGGATTGTTGTTGAAATGGAACGTTTGGTGGCGGACTGGTAATCGCTGCCGGCAAGGGCGGAAAGTTTTGAAGCGGAGAGTTTATGCCGAATCTGGTCTGATGTTCATTGAAGCCGGGGTGCCCAACTGCGGCTTGTCTTCGTCTATCGAAGTCATTCTCTATCTGAAACGAACAAAAAGTACCTTTGTAAATAATGAAAAATGATTTTAGTATTACTTTTGGGCTGTAATCCCTGGATTACAGCCCAAAAGGTCTGAGGATGACGGAAGTTCTACTCGCCGTCTTTACAGAAACAGACCCAAAATGATGGTGTGATGTCAGAGTTTCACACAGACCTCAAAAAACGTGATAACACCCGAGTCAACTCCCAAAGAAGCGGGATAATAGCTTTTGGTAGGTCGTTTTTTTTATACCACTGCTTGAGGTGGCAGACAAGCATACGGCCCACCTGATGGAAAGTGGTCACCGTAGCCTATGGACGTTTGCAACACCAGAGGTGCAGCACGACTCGACGGAAATCCTGAAATTCTTCCGGATAATCATCGCTAGGTGCCTAACGCTCAACCAATAGGTATTTCCTGTGTGGTCCTAGCCGGTTTAGGTTCCGCACGATTGCCGTGGGGATTTCTTCACATAAAAAAAGTTCTCAACTTTTTGTTGTTGTATTAACTAACTTAAATTAACAAATTATATTTTGTTCACTCGCCAAGAGGCAAGTTGCACAATATAGCAATGAACATTTCATATTTTATAGTGATTGAATTGTCAGCCATAAACTCAATAAAAAGCATATTACGTCAACGACTTAAACCGGAAGCTTGTTACGAAACCTATTGAACCAACTTATTAGCATAGGTGTATCTATATGCATAGTCAATGTTTATTTGAGCATTCACTTTCATTTGGAGACAATGCGATGTGCGACAGAAAATATTTAAGTAAGTTACCTACTACTTATTACGTTAGGCTAAGGAGGGGGAATGGCGTTCACTTAAGTAAAATATGGTGTATTTTTAAATTATTTATTATAAATCAAAATAAAGTTAACTTATAAAATCTTAAATTATCGAAGAAATATCAATTTAAAAACATAAACATATACCATATCTCTAACCTACTAGTAGTAGGTAAACATAATAAAAAAAACATATTTGAGCGCCATTGCCCCTGATTTTGGGTAATGCCGCTCAGGGTACGGGGTAATGACGCTCAAACATTTATTTTAGAATATAACAAGCAAGATATATTTTAATTAAAGTAATTTTAAGGAGATCAATTTTATACAATAAAATTTAAGTCTATAATCTCAAATAAACATTAATTATTCCCGTTTGTACGTAGCACTATCCTTTTTCAATTTAACTATTATAGTTAATTCTTCGAAGTTAAATCATAGTCAATTTTATCATATAACATTAATTAAGTATTGGAGATAACACAAATAATAAAAACCTACCGTTATGACAGAATTGCAGAAGTGAGCACCGTTACCCAGTGAGCGCCATTCCCCCTCCTTACCCTACTTGACAAAGGTTACAGTGATTTGTAACTTTATTTTGGAAAACTTGAGGAAATTTGAATGTCTCAATATGCCTGTGTCATGAGTTTTAAAGTTTACGGTCTTATCCAAACTCCAGTCATTGACCTCTACCCTATACCTATGGATTTCTTGACGTTCGGTCGCCGGTGATAAATTCCATCCGCTTTTCGCCATTTTAGCGTTGACTACAATGCACGAATATGGTTTCTATGTCGGAGAGGCAAAGAGATTTCTATTTGAAATATCGTCAGCGTCCGCCATATTTAGTTATTGCACGTGGTTAGATAGAATCAGTGCGCACACCCGGCCCGGTCAAGCCATAGATGTCAACTGCGTCGCGTCGCTAACACACTGGTCTCACCATCTACAAATGTAACATGCGACGTCCATAGACAACCATCGACTCGAACAACTGACTCAAGGATAGCTGTGATTAATCGAATTGTGTACCTCAAGCTTAAGTAGATGGCGCTACTAGTACAAATTACTTCACTGCTCCGACACGGCCATACTGACAGCGAGCGCGTTCTCGCGCGACTTTAATAGTAATTGTCATCACGTCCAGTCACGTCATTGGCAGCCTTAAGTTCAAAGTGGTTTGTACACTGGAACCATAAATTCATGAGCAGCTTAGAGCTCAACGCCACAAACAAAGCACGATGCTTAATCACTACAAGCACAAAGCGCAAGGCTTTCAATGCATTACCGCCACACGCATAACGCGCAGAGTTTTCAATACTTAGCCGTCGCAAGCACAAAGCGCGGAGCTTTCAATGCTTAACCGTCGAAAGCACAAAGCGAGGAGCTTTCAATTCTTAACCGTCGAGAGCACAAAGCGCGGAGCTTTCAATGCTTAACCGTCGAAAGCACAAAGCGCGGAGCTTTCAATGCTTAACCGTCGAAAGCACAAAGCGCGGAGCTTTCAATGCTTAACCGTCGAAAGCACAAAGCGCGGAGCTTTTTAATGCTTAACCGTCGAAAGCACAAGGCGTGGAGCTTTCAATGCTTAACCGTCGAAAGCACAAAGTGCGGAGCTTTCAATGCTTAACCGTCGCAAGCACAAAGCGTGGAGCTTTCAATGCTTAACCGTCGCAAGCACAAAGCGCGGAGCTTTCAATGCTTATACGTCGCAAGCACAAAGCGCGGAGCTTTCAATGCTGAACTGCTGCAAGCACAAAGTGCGGAGCTTTCAATGCTGAACTGCTGCAAGCACAAAGCGCGGAGCTTTCAATGCTGAACTGCTGCAAGCACAAAGCGCGGAGCTTTCAATGCTGAACTGCTGCAAGCACAAAGCGCGGAGCTTTCAATGCTGAACTGCTGCAAGCACAAAGCGCGGAGCTTACAATGCTGAACTGCTGAAAGCACAATGCGCGGAGCTTTCAATGCTGAACTGCTGCAAGCACAAAGCGCGGAGCTTTCAATGCTTAACTGCGGAAGGCACACGTACTGTAAAACATTATCTTCCAAATCAATCTTCCAAATCAATCTGTTTTATTATTCATAAAGTGACAAATAAATGTGTCTTACAATGTATTTTTGTAACAATTTTTAACGTTATAATTACACAATCATCACTATCATTATGAGGCTATTAATTTATCTGACTGCAACTGTTAGTCTCGAGTTCTTTTCGACACAGACAATTATTAAAGAACGTATTGAAGCTATGCCCTTATAATAACGCACCTCATCAGCATGAACTCGCTCGTCCATCCTGTTCCATGAAATTGAATTCATCATATTTTTGGAACAAAGAATTAATTTTAAGTAGTCTCTAGTTATCAGTAACTGAAGTTAGATTTGATAAAATCATGACGCCATATACGAAGTCGAGTATACTAAGACTGGCCAGGATTATTGATTTTAATCAATCAATCAGTATATGGCAGGCCACTACCGGACGCAGGCCTCTATCAATTCACGCCACAATATACAGTAGGTAGGGGATGATTATCGCGTACCGAGTTATCATTCCATTTCCTATAATCTATACACAACCTATTACTGCTGGGCCAGAGAAAGGCAAGGAACTCACTCGTACGTCATGAGGTAAGATATGAGGGTCTACATACAAACATCACTTCGGTGACTTTGATGGGCACACACACAATATGTACACTAAAACAAGAAGGTAGTATGTATTCGGTGCCTGTAAGGCGCGTGGATATAAAATCCTGTTACGGTATCAGCTACTTTTTAACGAATTAATTATCAATCAGAACCACTGTTCACGATAGCTTCTAATCTAAACTCATATAGTTTTTTTTTAACATTTCAATTCACTTTATTTGCAAAACATTGAGATATGGTTACAAATCACTTTACTGCTCCGACATCTATTTACTTTTTAATAAGTGGCAGATTTCATAAAATAGGCGTACTTACATGTCATTTAAAATAATTTTCAATAACGATTTTAATTTTCAATTTCGATGTTTACGATAAATCAATTGAAAAAGAGAACAGTAGTTGCATAACCTTTACTACTAAAAAACTCATAATTGTTATGTAGCAAACAAACGATGATATGCTTTCATTGGGTACAAAAATATCTATAATTTTTTAGGGAATATGTAATCTAGCTTTGTATTACAGTGCTCAGTGACGGAGCAGTTATATTCAGTTTCGCCAATCATCAACACCCTCAAACACGATACTAACTAACCTCTATTTCTCTAATAACTTAGTTCTGAAGTTGAAAGACGCTGGAATTATAGTTGCCCTTCGACAAAAATAAACGAACACGCCCGACAAGTTATGTAGTTACTAATTTTTAAAAACAGAAAATCGTTTGTTACGGATACAAAATGAAAATATTGATAACAATGTCCGCTAAATGACGCGTTAACTCTTGATAGGATTTGCAGTGTATGCGCACAAGAATGCGCTTTCTGGGCGTCCATGCGTTACGGACACACGAATCTGCGCGATATCTCATAGTGTAGGAATGCGTCGATGCTGTTTCATAGAAAATATTCATGTGGGTTTGTTCGAAAAAAGAACATGAGCATATAAAAAAACGCTTATTCCGGTAGGTAGGTTAGTATCGTTTAAAAATGCGTATATTTTTAGCCAAATGCCCCATTTTTTGATTTACACTATTTCTCCAGGTGACATTCTAATTAAGTAATCTTTAATCATTTTGGAACTTAAAAATGGCGCCGACTGCCTGATGGAAAGCAGACACGACCACTCGTGATTGAGCTATTATCATAGCAAATAGAAAGGAAAAAGTGGGACCACGTTGAAGATTCGTGAAAAGTTGGTAGGGAAAATATGAAAATATTACCTAATAAGGGATGAAAAATACTATACTTATACTTAGGTATGTAGGTTTTTAAATCTAAATTTAACTTTAGTTTAAACCCACCATATTATTATCTTCTTGTCTCTTCTTCACGGGTATCTTCTATTTTTTTTCTTATGAAGATACCCGTTCTTTTGGCAGGCTTACATGGGGACATATTGGTCCAACACGCAGAGGCCCTTTGAGAATTTTAATCTAATAGGAAATGGGACCCCCACTACAGGCAATCCACGCCCGCCTTATGTAGAAGAACGGTAATAGATCACCTCCAATGGGAGTTAAACTATTGTGAAATGTGCTAAATATGAAATGGGCTATTGGGTTGTGTGTTGAATGGATTGGGTGATTTAAGCTATTGATGAAAACGGCGTCTGCCTTTTTAATATATTATTATCAAAATAGTGGCAGACGGTGACTTGCCAACTCACTAGATGGGCCCCCTATACAATCGCCATAGGCAAAATAAGCCTGTAAGGCGAAAGAGGGCAACACCGGTGTGAGCGGCTTGGGGTGTCGAGCGGTGCGGCGCCGGTTTCACCTTCGCGGGGCTTCCCCGTAGTTATGCCCTTGAAAATGACACTTCCACCCCCGAGCATATAGCTCTGGCTCCCTCCCTCTGACCGGCCAATTAAGGCAAGCCAGAGTTGAGATTTGCTGCACTTCCGGGAGTAGCACTCTCACTGCTCTCCCGTTAGGCCATTAAATCCTAACCGGTGCAGAAGGGCAACAAAACTCCAAGGAATAGGGACCGATGTGTAGCCACGCACATTCAGCTCGCCACAAGCTGCCCTGCGGATGTGAGCTTTTCAATAACTTACTGATACATTTTTTGTTGGTATCAGAAAGTGGATAAATCAAAAAGCGAATCTACTATGCCCTCATAGGGTTGCGTTAATCCTATAAAAGTTAACGACTGTCCTCGAGGGGTTATTATTATTATTATTAAATTAATAATTATTTAAGAAAGTTCAAAGGCATTAATATTGCGAATGGTCTGCAGATGAATGGTAAATCGTCAGAGAAAATGGTTATTCAACATCTAGTAAACGACTTTTAGGTCAGTTTACTTCGCCTCATAAGCGTGGAAGATTACCTCATAGCTTTTGACGAACTAATGAGCCGTAGATGAATGTATACGTCACAATATGCTATATGGTAATTCGTATATTACGGACTCGAAGTCTGACTCAGTGTTATGTAAACGATCACTGCGTTAAGCAACATTCGCTATAGGTGGTCCTTGGATGGGTGATCACTTTGTGGAATTTACATTTGCGAGCGTTTCTGTGCTTCGGAAGGCACGGTAAGCCGTTGGTCCCGGTTGCCAGTAAAATGGCAGTCGTTAAACCTGGTTAAAGGCCTTATGGGTGACTTGCAAAATTTCAACAGCTGGTCGCCACAGCCTGCGCCTGTCCATTTCAACACGGTTATGGGCTCACCACCTGTACCACGTGGGACAAAAATGCATACGGTAAAATGTGGGCGTATAGTATGCCTCTGGCTACCCCTTCGGGGATAAAGGCGTGGCAATACATATGTATGTATGTATAGAAGTGTGAAGAATTTCGGTCATTTTATGACAAGACAGCAGCCGAGGAAGTGTTTCAGTTTGTTCATAACTTACTACCTACTTAGGGTGTAAGGGATAGGTAATATTTCACTGTCTCAGTTTATCTTGTAAGTGTATGCTGCTGTTGCTAAGGTCTCGGGTTCGAATCCTGAGTTGCTACATATATTTATGTGATCGGCAAGTGCTTGTTTTCTATGTAGCTAACTTTGGGCCGCCTTAAAATTCAGTTCTATAGAAAATGTATGAAATCAACGTGAAATTCTTTTAGATCACAAGCCTGCAGCGCACGCTGTTTAATAAATACAATGTGTGACGTCATTTCGGTGAAATTGCTGATGCGCCGTCATTTACATTTCTAATAAGCAATTTGCACTTTTAATCTGTGCTTATCTAGATTATTAGCTGCTTTTAGTTAATTTATGGACAAAATGAGTTAAAAATTATTAAAGAATATTATTTCTGAGATAGTGTTTTGGAGTTACCACAGTTTCGCGAGTTTATGTGGCGTTAGGAGTTAATGTTCCGGATGTCTCTTTTAGCGCTCGTGGCCTCGCGGACTCAGTGTTCTGTAAACGATCATTGCGTTAAGCAACTTTCACTATAGCTGGTCCTCGGATGGGTGACCACTATGTGGCATTTACATTTGCGAGCGTTTCCGTGCTTCGGAAGGCACGTTAAGCCGTTGGTCCCGGTTGCCAGTAATATGGCAGTCGTTAAGTCCAGTTGAAGGCCTTATGGGCGGCTTGAAAATTTTCAACAGCAAGTCGCCACAACCTGCGCCTGTCAATTTCAATATGGCAATGGGCTCACCACCTATTACGTGGGACAGGAATACACATGGTGCAAAGTGGGCATATAATATACTGCCACCACTTCAGGGATAAGGCGTGATAAATAAATAAATTGAAAAAAAATTGTCTCTTTTAGGTATATTTTATTCTTGTACAAACCATAGAATACTGTAGGTATATTCGATAAAGTGGTTAATAATTCTTGACAAGTGTTTTTGTGAGATCTACGTCGAAATATGTTGCCATACCTATATTATTACTTTTTTTTTTTTTTTTTTTTTTTTTTTTGATGAAATATTTATTTATTACATCATAATTATATATTACAATCTAGCTGTAAAGCTAATAAGTAACTTAGTTTTAACTTAATTTGCTAAATACTTAAGTGTTAAGAATGTGTCCATTGGCACTTTTCTTATTGTCTTTATTGAAGCGGAGAGTCACTTTCTTCATGTGTACTCTGGACACTCACTTGTTGTTGTAGCACTCACTGCACTATTATTAATACTAACTAAACTAATTCAAATGGTTTATTCCTTTTTAACCTTCGTACTAGGTCCGTGGTGTCGAGCAGCTGGATAGCTTCGACATTCACATGTTGATGAAGCCTTTGTTGATGTGCTTCGGCGTATCTTTTTACAACTTTAGCAACAAGGTCCACCCCTAAATCTCGGTGGATATCCTCGTTTCTGATATACCAAGGAGCGTTTACTATACTCCTTAGTATTTTATTTTGAAATCGTTGAATTATTTGTACATTCGTTTGTTTGGTACAACCCCAAAGCTGTATACCATATGTCCATACAGGCATGAGAACTTGCTTGTACAAAAGTACTTTGTTATGCACTGATAAAGTGGAATGTCTGCCAAGCAGCCAGTACATTTTTTTATGGCGTAGGTCTAGTTCTTGGCGTTTTTTTTTAACATGGGCCTTCCAGCGTAACTTTACATCTAGGGTCATGCCCAGGTATTTTGCCGTATTTTCAAAGGGTATTACGTGGTTATTTATGTATATCGGTTCATAGCTAGATTTTTGATTAGTGAAATCTATATGAATCGATTTGGATTCGTTTAATTTTATGCGCCACTTCTTCATCCAACTGATAATAGAATTGACCGCAATTTGTACTTTTTCTACAGCTTCTTTACGAGTTGCTCCAGTTGCCATGATGGCTGTGTCATCAGCAAATGTAGCAATTAAATTGTTTTGCGATTCTGGGATGTCGCAGGTGTATAGCAGATATAAAATTGGGCCAAGGACACTTCCCTGCGGTACTCCAGCTTTTATTTGTTTGAGATTTGAATATGCTGTCTCATGTCTAACTCTGTAGGTTCTTTCTGTTAAATATGATTCTAAAATTTCTGCAAATTGTCTTGGAAGCATTTTTCTTAGTTTATATATAAGTCCTGTGTGCCATACTTTATCAAAAGCCTGTGCTACATCTAGGAAGATTGCAGAACAAACTTTCTTTTCCTCTAGTGTTTTTTCTATAGTATTTATTATTCTATGTACTTGGTCAACTGTGGAATGATTTTCCCTAAATCCAAATTGGTAGTCGGGAATTAATTTTCTATCTTCTATGATAGGTTTTAATCGCCTCAAAAGAAGTTTTTCTAATAATTTTGATAGTACTGGTAAAAGTGATATTGGTCTATACGACGTTACTTCGTGAGGTGTTTTCCCAGGTTTAGGTATCATGATGACTTCAGCAACTTTCCATACGCTAGGCACATGTTTAAGTCGTATTGTGCCATTGATAAGGGTCGTCAATTTTATTATAGCTCTCCTTGGGAGGTTTTGAAGTATTTCACTAGTGATGAGGTCGTAGCCAGGTGATTTCCTTTTAGCCAACGTTTTGATCATATTCATAACTTCCTTTGGTGTCACAAGCTTAATTTCAACGTCATCCTGACTGTTGTTGCTTAACATTATATCTGTAGTGGTTTCTTCACCGTTTATTTGAAATATTTCCTCTAAATACTCTGCAAACCTCATTGCCTTCTGTTCATTGCTTATGGCCCATTGCCCAATTGTTTTAGTTTTAATCGGTGGAACATGCATGATTGGTTTATTTAAGTTTTTAGTAACTTTCCATAGCGAGTAATTTGTCGTACTATTACTATTTAATTTACTGAGATAATTGTTTGTAGATTCCTCATGATAATTTTGAATGGCTTTACTTAAGCGTTTTGTGAGATTATTTAATATTTTTTTATCGGGGGGATATCTAGTTTGTTGCCACTTCTGTCTTTGAACTCTTTTTGTTTTAATTAGGTTTCTTATTTCTAAAGGATATATGTGACTCGTTACTCTTTTTTTAGTATTAGGTGTATTTTTCCAAGCATATCGTTGAATATCGGTGACGAATTTTTCAACTTCTTGATCTAGCTGATGTATGCTTTTTAGTGGTACTTTGAGGTCTATAATGTGGTCTAAGTCACATTTAAATTGTTCCCAGTCTGTATTTTTGTTAACAAGTGTTGGAGTACTTTCTTTTTTTACAACTGTATCCCTTACAGTTAGTATTATGGGTGAATGATCTGAGTTCATATCATACCCCTCTTGTATATCAATAAATGCTGTAGATAGATTTTTATAAATGAAGAAGTCAATAAGATCTGGAAGCTTATGAATATCAGTTGGCCAGTATGTGGGTTTTCCTGTTGAAATCACATTGCTTTTGTTTTCTCTAATGGCACAAAGTAATTCTTTTCCTTTAGTGTTTGTGAGTCTTGACCCCCAATGTGTATTCTTTGCATTGAAGTCACCTCCTAATACAAATTTATTACCTAACGCATTCAATATGTATCTATATTGCTCTGTTTTCAGATCATATCGTGGTGGGCAATATATAGCTGCCACAGTAATATTATGATGGCTTTTGGTTCTAATGCTAACGGCTACAGTTTGTGCAAAATGTTCTTCACATTTCTGTTCGAAGTGGTGGTAGATATGCTCTTTTATAATAATAGTGCTTCCCCCTCTTGCAGTGTTATTGGGGTGAAGCGCGTGGTATATTTTATAACCTTTAATTTGAATGTAGGATTCTCTGGTAAAGTGGGACTCTGATATAAGGCATATATCAATTTGTTCTGTTTTTAGGACAGCCTGCAACTCGTTCTGATGTTTAAGGAGTCCGTTTGCATTCCACGCCATAATTTTTATTGTGTTTATCATTTTTGTTTTATAATAGGTAGTTGTTTGGCACTACTTTCCAAGTTCTTAAGCCTATTATCAAATGTTGTTAAAAGGTTTAAGACTTTATTTACTGAATAAAAATATTTATAACCATCTCGTGGTCGTGACCATTAAATAGGTAGTATAAATTGTAATTATTTTGATATTAGAGAGACACCTACCTACATATATATTTATTTGTCCTCGCTTCAGTTGTAATCCTTAGTTATTAATCACTATGCGTTTAAAAAAGTGGTGTGATTTTAAGTTGAATGTACGTTAGTTACATGTAATACGAGTACCTACCTAATTCAAAGAATGAGTCAATGTCATCCGCGCTCTACTGAAAATGCGATACTCTAAACTAGCATATCAGGGGGTGCCAGTCTTAACTCCGCTTTACTCATACGATTACTCGAAATATACAACCTTTTTTTTACAATAATTTATGGCCTGGTCCCTAATAAAGCAACTGTGTTGCCCGCAGTAGCGAGCCGTCCACATCATATCCGGGCAGCAAATCCCACTGAGTTTCTCTCAAAACATTATCAAATGCTTTCTCCAGGTCCACTAAAGCGCTGAAGAACTTCTGGCTAACAGCCAGAAACTTCTCCGCGATCATGCGGAGAGAAAACACTTGATCCATGCAACCTCTTCCACGTCGGAATACGCATTGAGCCCCCCATAAATACCTTTCAGACTTTTCTTACATTCTTGCCGTTATAACCTTTGCATACACCTTACTAGCTAAGCTGACCAAGCTGATCGCCCTGTGGCTGGAGCAGTTTAGGCGAGAGCCTTTCCCTTTGTAAATAGGTACCTAGTACAACTGCTATTCGCCAGTCATCTGGGACCTCACCCGTCCGCCAGCACAAGTTGCATAACAGACATAGTGTGTCCCAGACGCGCTACCCACCGTACTTGATCATCTCAGCTGTAACTATGTCTTTTTCCGCAGCCTTAACACATTTCATACTTCATATCGAGCCCTGTGTACCACAGGGTTCGATATTGGCGATATTTTAAGGCGACATCGCAAATCTATTCATGTATGTGACATCTGTCCACAGAGCAAGGGATGAAGTAATAATACTTGCCACGTGCCATGTGGTCCGGTTCTTAACAAAAATCGCTTATAATTAGGTCTCTCACTTGCCTGCTATTCGTTTGTAGTGATTCTACGTGGGAAAAATGACAAGAGCCGTGCTATAGTGAAAGACAGTGAAACGCGACTACCTTTCTTGCCGCGTAAAATCCACTGAAAACCCCAGTATAACAACCACTATTGATATGATGATTGATATATATATGACTGCCTCTGTGGCGCGGTGGGAGTGCATCCGACTGCTACGCAAGAGGTCGTGGGTTCGATTCCCACCCAGGATAGAACTTTGTGTGATGAGCACGATGGTTTATTCTGTGTCTGGGTGTTATTTATCTATAATATGTATGTATTTAGAAATATTTAAGTATGTTTATCAGTTATCTAGATCCCATAACACAAGCTAATATTAGCTTACTTTGGGCTAGATGGCGCTGTGTGAAAAGTGTCCCACAATATTATATTATTATATTATTATTATTATACTGGGGTGAGACTGACCTTGACTTAAGACTAGACTTGACTAAGACATAGAGGACGGGGACATTTTAGATAGGTCGAAAGAAAATTAAAGAAATATTTAATATAAACAAAATAATTAATCACCAAAACATAAAAAAATGGCGGAAAAATTAGAATATGAAATACATAATGAAAGAAAATAATATGCAAGCTTCCGCTCTTGTCATTTTCCCCACATAGAATCACTACAAACGAATAGCAGGCAAGTGACAGACCTCATAAGCGATTTTTGTTAACAACCGGACCACTTGGCACGCACTATTATTACTACATTTCTTGCTCTGTGGACAGATGTCATACGTGAATAAATTTGCGGTGTACCACAGGGGTCGATATTGGCAGGGGCATTCGCAATTTCGAATGGGTTTAGTTGAATTTCACAAGGGAAGTATTTAAAATATTTACCATGAGAACGTCCATGCTCTAAATTTGAAGAAAGTAATGCGGAAAGTTTCAAATTGCTTTTAAAGATATGGCCTTGATAGATTAAACTTTGGCACTTTCTATTCACATTTGGAACTTCAACTCTTTAATTGCTAACGACCAGGAAGAGCTATTAACAATTATTCGAATATTTGTTAATAGCTCTCGCTATAACGTTATCATGGTAAATCTATACTAATATTATAAAGCTGAAGAGTTTGTTTGTTTGTTTGGTTGAACGCGCTAATCTCAGGAACTACTGGTCGGATTTGATAAATTGGTGTTAGACAGCCCATTTATCGAGGAAGGCTATAGGCTATATATCATTACCCTACTACACTGGGGACCAGAGCACTAGTCATAAATGTCGACAAATTAGGCAATTTTTTATGCATCATTGTAGAAATTATAAGCGACGGGATTAAATAGGTGCGACGGGACGACGGGAGGTCGAAATATTCCACGGGCGAAGCTGTGGGGGTCATCTAGTATTTTATATTCCCTTGTGAAATTAACCTTACCAAATGGTTAGAAATGGTAATCAACTAGTTATTTTTCCAAGTTCTAAGTCGGATACTCTCATCAGTGGTCGTGGCAGTTGTTGATGAATAAAGTATAGTCGCCTTCATTAGTTGCTGTGAGGGCAGCTGCACGTCGGTCGTGTGATGTGTCTCCATTTGTACATTCTACTGCGGTCGATTTAGTAAAGGATTTGATTACAACGATCTAGTGGTTGGGGCACCGACCTCGTGGTCATAACTACTAGTAGGTACCTAAACCAAATTAGTCTATAATTTAACTAAGAGTGTTTATTATTTTATTTATTTATTTGCAAGGTGTTGGGTACCACTAAAACCTTTGAACAGATTAGGTTAAAAAAAAAGGCAAATGCGACGCGTAAATATCATCAAACGGGCACATTCGCTCAAGTGTTTGTGTGTTTTGCCCATAAGAACTTTTGTATTTTTTTCATTTGCTGTTTACCTATTTCATTTTACTCAAATCGTCGATATTTCGGCACGAAACTTTCGCTTAATTAAAATGTAGTGTTATCACAGACGACGATGACTATCTAAGAATACCACTTGAATAACAATAGTGAACGATTTCCACAAATTGAAGAAAGTTTACTTTCCGCGGTCTACGTCTGTCTTTGTTATGCGACACCTGCCACAGACTATAGAATGACCTATAGTACTTTCGGAAACTTCATTACAAAATAGACTTTCATGCTCATATGATATTCTTGGCATAATAACGTGTTACTTTTCTCAATAATTTTGAAATAACATTACATAAGCGTGATGAAGGAAAACTTTAAATGCTTTATTTGACAGGATCACTGTAGGACTTTGATACCACTAAGATGATATGTAAGAAAATGGAATAATCGGAATCCTAATCAAATTTACTCACTTACATAGATAATGGAAAGGCTCCCACAATGTGGACTTAAGTCTCATTGGATGCGATTTGATTCAAGTCAAATAATGATGGCAATTTTTGAAGATTAAAAATTATGTCGTTTTGACTCCAGATCAAAAATTATGGCAAACTATTATGGGACTGAATAGGTGTTTATTGATTGGGTGTTGTAACCAGGACAGTTGTTATTATGGCGACGCGATTAAAATTTTCTACCTAGAAATTTACATTACATTCGAGAACGGTCGATATGGGAATAAAAAGCTCATTTTCGAAACTTTTGGACGATATGGCAATAATTGCGTTCACTATTATGCATAACCATATTGAAAATACTGTGTAAATACTGTTATATAACTAGTCTGAAACATATTATGTTGTAAAAGTTGTTTAAATAATAAAACCCAACCTTCCGGTAACTTTAAATTCTTGTTCAACAACTGTACTGTACCTATCCATCAATTGAAGCGTCTAGAACTCTGGATTACATTCAATGAAAATGTAGATTTATGTCAGAAATATAATATTAGAAATATAAATGACTGACTAAATGACAGTATACTGACTATCAGCCACACCTTAATCCCTGAAGGATCGGCAGAGGGGTTCATTCCTAGCAGTTATACTGAATTGTTCTACAATAGAACTAGTGAGGCTTTTTTTCTCACTAGTTCTATTACAACAAAGTAATGAGTGGAACTAGTGAGAAAAAAATCTCAATAGGTATATCGTAGAACTATTGGAAATGATCCGACAGAGGTCTACTATATGCCGATATTTTACCGAAAGCATGTTTGTACCAAGTAACAGTAACATGTACTTGTAGTGAGCCAATTGCCGTGTAGAAATGGACAGAGGCAGGTTGTGGTGACTTGTTGTTGAAATTTCTGCCGCCTTTAACTTGACTTAATAAACGTCATGTTGATGGCAATCGCTACCAACGACTTATAGTGCCTTCCGAAGCACGCTTGTAAATCAAATTGATTCCAAACGGACACCCATCTGAGAACCAGTAATTGCGAAAGTTGCATATCGCAGTGATAGTTTACAGAACACTGAGTTAGCGCGGCCACAAGCGCTTAAGCACGTACAGATTAATATTAATTTTGTTTCGACTCCTAATTAAGTGGCTTTATATAGAAATTTCTTTAATTTTTTGCACTTGCGTGATGTTGAAATCACACGCAATTAATGAACACTTTATTTGATTCTAGAGAATGAATCCTCTCTATTAAATAGATTTATTTTATTTAAGTCTTTAAAAAAAGAGTCGTTATTGCCACATTATTATAATTGTATCTTCATATTTGCCACGTTGGAACATTTCACAAATTAATTAAAATGAATCACCAGGCAAGTTTTGCCTACAAATTACAAAAAGTATTATGATCATTTTCTCAAATAAAACGAAACAAATTAAACGACATTAGAGCATATTCCTATATTCTAAACTTTATTACTCGATTCGATATTTAAATACATAATCAAAAATTTTGGTAAGGTTTGTAAACACAGTGCACTTAATATCTTAATTGTCATCATTATCTGAGTGTCAGACTCCCAGCCTTATAGCTCAGGGCTCCGTTGTCATATGGCATCTACATTTCACGAAGTGGTTTTTGGACTCCCAAGCGGGTAAGAAATATTTTGTCATCCTACACGACGTCAGGTTTGTATGTACGTATTGATTACTGCTAACAGATAATAGAATGTCTACAAGGCGTACTAGGCTACAGATAAAGATGAGTTAATGTCTTATTTGCCTTATGATTCTTGATGATGAATGGATTTATCACCTGTTACTTGCTTACGGTGTAAATGTAGGTTATATTGAATTGAAGTGAAGTGAAAAATCTTTATTCATGTAGGTCACAAAGTAACACTTATAAACGTCAAGATTATTGCTTCTACATTTACATTTACTGCCCGATTCGCAACGCAATAGGTAGAGCCTGAGGAAGAACCTGGCAATAAAACTCATGGCCACTCTTTTCTAACTGCCAGTAATTACATTAGTTTTATTTGCATGATATTTGAACAAATTATATAGTAATGAGTCTTTACAAAAGAAACCAAATCAAATCAAAATGAGAGCGTTTCTAGTTGCCAGTTTTAAAGGTAGCCCACCCTTATGAGGAAGACTCCGGCAAGAAACTAAATGGCTGCTATTTTAAAATGCAGGTATGGCTTACAATATTAAACTTACATTGCTCCTTTGGAGTTACGTGAGAACAGTCGACTAAACTTAATTTGCCTTACTTTTAAATAGTATTATTTGTAATAATTGCTTTAACAGCTATGAGCTGACCAGTCCCAACAGACGGCACCCGTTCACGGGTATGACGCATATATCAGCCATCGCCCTACTTAACCGTATTATAGGGAATAAGGCGACCCGATACATGCACCACCACTGCCAGGTCACTTAGGCGAGCATGACATACTCAAACTGCACAGCAACCATCATGTCAATTTCAAAATTTATAAAAAGCTATGTGGACGATGCTCACACAATAACAAACTTTTTTTTTAAATTATATGCCCCTTCGGTAATAAAGCACGCCATTATCCCCGAAGGAGTGGTAGAACCTGATAAGTTATTTCTTACAAATATTTTAAAATAGTTTTAATTATGATAATCTCCCTAGATTAAAACTTTAGTTGCCGACAACTAAAGTTTTAAGTGAAACTAGAACCCTATCTATGATCAGAACTGTCTATAATGTTGTAGAAGTAGAAACGCTTTAACATTATAAAAGTTGCATACTATAACAGAACTTATGTAAGTGACCACCACGACGAGAATGTCGGCGACCTCACACAAAACTTTGGTCGAAACAGAAAGCTCGCAACTACTTGTTTGCTTCGGTGAAAGTAGGTACATTCTTCGTGAGATACTGGATATTAAAATTAATGTTTACTTATAAGGAAAATTCTGTTCTCTCTGACTACCACTATAATTGAAGCTTTTGTGAAAATACTAAACTAATTAATTAGCCACAGCATTTAGGACTAACCCTACCACACAAAGTCAAACACATCAATGATCCCTCTCATGTTCTTTTGATATCACAAATGGTAGGGATCTATAAGTAAGTCTTCAACCTCATCTACTAGCTATGCACCTTCTGGCTAACGGACTAGGCAAAGACTGCAGGGGCTCTTACGGGATTAGGAGATTCCCAACAACGCGGAAAATTAAAGGCCAAACAATAGCTGTTCCTAGCAGTAATTAGACCCCGGTTCCAGATTCAGGGAGGATTTGGAAGCAACTGGGAAAATACTTAAAATCAAGAAGAAGACCTTCGATCTTCGGCCCTCGACCTTCTTAGTTTGAATCTTATCACAGCTAACAATGCGTCGATGAAATCTCGGCTGCATGCTAATGTCACATCAAAATTGTAGATGAAACAGTCAATTACCAAAAACCTTGGCCTAGTCATTTGTCAAAAGGTTATGAGAAGCTTGGATGACATTAGTGATACCAATTTCAATTAAAAATCTAAACAGAAATTACTCTTTACGACTTTTTGTTTGGTCAATCAAATTATCATTATAACATAACAAATAAGATAATAAAAAAGATAAGATAAGATGGCAGCTCAAGTGTCCAAACGTCCATGGTTATTGGTGATCACTTTCCGTCAGGTGGTCTGGTTTATTTATAAATTATGAGACTCCGTTAAAACAGCAACTGAAGTAGATGTATACGTCACATTCAAGGCTAAGTTTGTATAACTTCGATATTTATCTACGCAATTACAATTGGATGAATGAACTGAATGTATAAAAATGTACAGTGACAAGAATGTGAGATGATAGTCCGGTCAATTTAGACCAAAAAATGAGGGTGAAGTTACATAAAGTCCCAACAAGCTGAATTTCTGTGAAGTTGTTCAAAACATAATTATAAACAATGTCTCCAAGTTCCCCATCATTCCCGTTTAAGGAAAAAATTTTATTCAAGGTCAAAGGTCAAAAAAATGAGTTTTTCGCGATTTTCAGCAAAACGGTAAGTTTTATCATAAAAGTACATCAGACAAAAATTGTAGATCATAAAATTATCTATAAAAAATGGATCAATACTTTTTTTCTTACGAGGCACCGTTTCTGAGATATAACGATTCAAAAAGTTATAAAAGTTGTTATCGTCATAATATGCATGAGTACGCCACGTATATACATCTAGAGTTGTTATATTTTATATATATATAAATATTATATATTAAATGTTTAAATATTTTTCTATCGGTCATTGTAACTTATACTTACAATATAAAATATACATAAGTTTTAACTATAAGAATATCAGGTCAAAAAGCCAGTGTAACTTCGAGACATCTGTTTCTTGTTCTATTGTGTGCGTGGCGAGGGTCTTATACCTGCTATATTAAATGAAATACCGTTAGTCTTGAGCGTCACTCTGTAGTGAAAACACGTGTTTATCCTAACCTATATTGTGCTGTTTTGAGTTTTATATTAAAAATGTCTGAATATTGTTTTATTTGTACTAAACTTTTAATTGAAAGTGAAGTTGTTACTGTTGAACGTGGTATGAAGACATTAATTAATGCAAGTATCGAAAGAGCTGATGATTTTTCGGAATATCTCAAAAATCAGAAATCTGTGACAATACATGAAAATTGCCGTAAAAATTATACTCGAAAGTCTTCTATTGCTGCAGCTAATAAAAGACAACGTGAAGAACAAGAAGCCAGTACATCCACAGCAAGTCCTCCTCGTACTAGATCACGTATCAGTGAATCAGCTTTTTGTTTCAAAGAACTATGCTTATTTTGTGGCGAGAAATTAAATGAAGAGAGTGAATGAAGAAAATTCTCAGATTTTCGGCGTCGAATCAGCCAAGTAAGTACACTTCAATTTAAAGATTCAGTTCTGGAAACAGCTCGGGCTCGTGACGATGCTTTAGCAAAAGCTGTTCTTGCTCGAGTCGAATTTCAATATGATTTAGTTGCTGCTGAAGTTAAGTATCATCGAGATTGCTATGCTAATTTTTTAAAACCTTCCACTGGAGCTAAAATGGGTCGTCCTAAAGACGAAGCTACGAATTTGGCAATGGAGGAAATATTTACTTACATTGAAAATAGCGATGACTGTCAGTTCACTTTGAACGAATTACAAGAGGTTTGCAAAACTACGACTCTAGATAACAGAACGATTAAGCTACGACTAAAAGTAAAGTATGGTGATAAACTTATTATCACTCAGAAATCGGGAGCATCAACATTCATATGCTTAGTGGATAATCATCATCATATTTTGAATCAAGCCTGGTACGAAAAAAAAAATGAATAAAACAGTAGAACGATTGAGAGTCCTAGACGCAGCTGCAGCTATTATTCGCGAAGATATTCAAACCGCAGTATTTGATAATTCTAACTACCCTCCACCAAGTCGCATGTTTGAAGATTTAAATAATGAAATCCCAGAATCATTGACATATCTTGTGGAACGAGTGATTTTAAAAAATAAACGATCAATTTAGATCATTTAAAATTAATATGCACAAATATTTGCCATTGTATCATGAGTGCTGTTCGACCAAGGTCTTTTAAATCTAAATTACAATTAGGCCTCGCAGTTTTTTTTCATCGAAGGTTCGGGTCTAAACGTCTTATACATATCTTTTCGGCTTTTGGTTTATGTGCTTCTTATAATGATACAATAATGTACGAGGCAGCAGCAGTTTTCCATCGTCCTCCTCATGTCCTACCACCAGAAAGTGGCACTCTTATTCAATACGTTGCAGATAATGCTGATATTAATGTAAATACGCTAGACGGCAATAACACGCTCCACATAATGGGTATTATTCAAATTGTTACTCCAAAACATTCAGTTTTACTAGAAGAACCTATGCCACGAATAAAAGAAACTCCTTCAGCAAATGATTTCAAGGCAAAAGCTCATGTGCCGATACAGACTTATACAAATGACGGTGTAGTAGGCTACAGTAAAATAAATGTTAAAGATTTTGTTTATGGAACTAAAACAGTATCTTTTCTGAAAAAAGCTGATGTAGTATGGTTTTATGGAAAATGGAAAAATGAGTCTTTACCCGGTTGGAATGGTTTTATTGAACGTTTAACAAATAATCATACTAATTATTCTAAATCTCAAATTTCATTTTTACCATTTATTCACCAACCAGCCAGTAACTATAATACTATCTATACGACTTTACTTTGTGCATTAGAGAATGCAAAACGGTATGGCCACACTGTATGCATCGTGACTTTCGATCAGCCCCTGTATGCTAAAGCTCGAGAAATTGTATCAGCCGCACCTGAGGGCTCTGAATTATCAAAAATCATCATCAGACTTGGATCATTTCATTTATCGATGTCTTTTATGGGAGCAATTGGTCATATTATGCAAGGAAGCGGCATGAAAGAAGTACTAGCAGAGATCTATGCGTCAAAATCATTAGAAAAAATGCTCAATGGTCATGCTTACGCAAGAGCTGTTCGAGCTCATACACTACTTCAGCTTACTTTGGCAATTATAATATTAAAAGAAGTTGAAATGAATGACATAATGGATGCAGATCTAATCATGAATATCGAGCATATATTAGGTAATACTCTTTCATACAATGATATTGAAAATGACCATGAAGTATCTGGAGCTTTACTTAATAAATTTAATCAAAAACTTAAAGAATATGAGGAACGAGGACCAACTGCAAAACTTTGGATTCAATATTTTTGTATGGTTTCCATTGCTAAAGAATTCCTAAGAGCTGAGCGTATGGGGGATTGGAAAGCTCATTTAAACTGCGTCAAAGAAATGCTTCCTTATTTTCACGCGTCTGGACATTTTCCTTATGCTAAATCTGCACACCTTTACTTGCAGGATATGGAACAATTACAGAATTTGATGGATCCAGAAGTTTATGAAAAGTTTTCAGGAGGATTTTTTACAGTTAGACGTTCAGACAAATTAAGTTGTGGAACTTCAACGGACATGGTAATCGAGCAGTCTATGATGAAAGCTATGAAGACAGATGGAGGTATTGCTCGAGGGAGAAGTACAAAAGAGAGCGTCATCAGTAAATAGGTTTATAGTATGCATGCTATGAATACAGTTTGTGACAAATTAGAAGATATCGCTAATGTTAGGATGGATACGACCGAGCAGCATGTTGATGCAAGTGATTCACGAGTAAAAAAAGATGCTAAAGACATACGAAGACTTTTAGAGTGGTTCTCAACGCATGATCCTTTTCCAGATGTTAACAAAATTGTTTCTATTGCGAGTGGTGTCGTTGGTGACGATAAAATTAATTGCTATAAAGCTCGTGAAGTTGGGCTTGCTTCTATGGCAAAAATGACAGGACTGACATTCAATAATATTAAATTAAAACGCGCTGATAAAGTTGTTCCTCTCTTAGCTATGACTAGTTCCGTAAAAGTTCATGAAGAAAAAGTACCTATTGACCCTGTATTATTGTTCCAACGCATGAGTATTACTGCAGCATTTCAAGATGAAATAGAAAAATATTTTGAATATGAATTAGCTCCCTACCCTTTATCGTTATTTGATGACATCGGGATGCGTAAAACACAGAAATCTACCATTTACGATTGTTTTGAAAAAGTAAATATTGATATTATAACTAATGCGACATACATCATTGACGGAGGATACTTACTACACCGCGTTGTGTGGGATAGCGAAGAAACATTCAACGTTATCTTAGATAAATACGTTCAATATGTACGTAGACATTTTGGTTCCAGAGTTACTGTCGTATTTGATGGCTATGATGATTGCACGAGAAATATCAAAGCTGCAGAACAACGTCGTCGAACTTTAGCAACATCTTCATCTTCTGATATTTTATTTGATGAACTTATGACAGTCCCAACCAGTCAACAGAAATTTCTTACAAATACCCACAACAAGTCTCGGTTCATTTCAATGTTGAAAGAAAAGTTTACGGCTGAAAATATATTGGTAAAACAAGCTAATAATGATGCTGATGTATTGATTATTGAAACAGCAATAGAGCAATTCAATTTGACAAAAACAACTATTGTTGTTGGTGAAGATGTTGACTTACTTGTATTACTCACTGCTCGAACGCCAGCTGAAAAAACTATTTTTTTCTTAAAACCAGGAAAAGCTCAGCATCAATCAGATATATATTCATCAAAAAGTTTATTAACTTTTGTAAAGTGTCAAGATCATGTACTATTTTTACACGCAATAACTGGCTGTGATACGACATCTGCATTTTACAGGAGGGGTAAAACAGTAGTTTTAAAATGTTTGAAAAACAAGATTTAATTCAATGTGCTGAAGTTTTTAAAAAGACTAATTCAACTCAACAAGAAGTTATTACCAACGGCATCCGCTTTCTTCTTTCTATGTATGGAGCTCCTAAAAAAACTACCTGTTTAGATAAGCATCGATATGCATGTTTTGTTAAAAATACTAAAAATAAAAAACAAGTTCAATTAGCTTGTCTTCCTCCAACCTCAGTTGCTGCTCACCAACATCTTTTTCGAGTATATTACCAAGTTCAAGTGTGGCTTGGTAATCAGCTAGACCCTACAGACTGGGGTTGGAAGTTGGTCAACAATATATTAGAGCCAGTTCAAACTTTACTTCCACCTGCGCCGGAAAAACTGCTGAACACTATTTTTTGCAACGGCAAAAAGGGATGCAGTGCTAAATGTGGTTGCAAAAAAGTCGGACTGTTTTGTTCTTTGGCATGCACAAATTGTCAAGGCCGGTCGTGCTCTAATATTGAAACACAAACAATGGAAGATTCGTTTGACTCCGACGAAGTATCATGCGATACATCGCTATTGGCGCAATTTACTTGCATCCAAAATGAAGATGAAGAAGAAGCAGGAGGAGAAGAACAAGAAGAAGAACAAGAATTTGAAACTTACGAATAAGACAAATAAACTTCAACACTTTTTTTTAATTTACATCGCTTTTATCTTTCCCAATCTTTGAAAATTTCCGTTATTTTGCAATAGTTTTACATTAAACAGGATCACAACTGACCGGTGGAGTAGGCCTACTGGGGAAACCACGTTAAAAAAAACGCGCTAAGTACACTACCTCATAGGTGGCGTGGAAACGTGTGCAAATTATGACGATAACAACTTTTATAACTTTTTGAATCGTTATATCTCAGAAACGGTGGCTCGTAAGAAAAAAAGTATTGATACATTTTTTATAGATAATTTTATGATCTACAATTTTTGTCTGACGTACTTTTAGATAAAACTTACCGTTTTGCTGAAAATCGCGAAAAACTTATTTTTTTGACCTTTGACCTTGAATAATTTTTTTTCCTTAAACGGGAATGATGGGGAACTTGGAGACATTGTTTATAATTATGTTTTAAACAACTTCACAGAAATTCAGCTTGTTGGGACTTTATGTAACTTCGAATGTCTAAATTGACCGAGGTTTTACCGAAATTCCCGGTACCCATACAAACCTCACTCATCAAAAATCAACTCCTACAAGGATTACTGTTTGCTCTTTCTCTCTTCAACAAGCACAACAACAACATTAATTCAATCTAAAACGTTGATCAAATAAAAGCTTTGCTACTATAAAACACTATTACGAGTAGGTACCTATGTGCTTGCTCTACTAAGCATCAATCAAAATGTAATAAGCAAAATAATCTCCCGCTGAGTTTCTGCCTGGTGCAGTAGTCAGGGTAGTATTTAAAGTTTTTTTTTTTGACAATGTAAATAAAGAATATTGATTTTTATTTGCTGATTGTGTAGATCGACGATCAGGTGTATATGGATGTATACAAATATATCATTCTTCAACGCGAGAACTTTCATAGCGCGAACTATCATATCAAACAGTCATAGGCATAGGAGTATGGCATAGGTCCATGACTGAGTATTTCTGCAAGTAAAAAATAATTAAAAAGGGTACTTTACCAGCGCGTGATCGCCAATCTGTAGTGTTTTTTTGTAGCAACAGCAACAAAGTTAGAGTTTCATTGGGTTTCATTAGGTGACAATGAGTTCTTGTTGCGAACGTGCTTGGTACTTTAGTAACATTAATTATTATGTACTTCATTTTGTAGAGTCAATTGATTTAGATTCAATATTTGTAAACTTTCATTATCTTTGAAAACATGTAAAAGGTAAACAGAACTGACTAATTTAACGCGGATAGGATTTGACTTAGATTTAGCAAATATATGGTTACACGTATTATAAAGAAAGCCATTTACAAGATGATGAAGAAAGGAGCAGAGTAAGTGCGTCTAGACTTATATAGTGCTAGTCACCTCAGTGGTATAAAAAAGAAATGGTTATTGAAAACCCTATATGTTATTTCGTATATTCAAAGCCTTAACCATTTCGAGTCTGGCATAAATTCCGTAAGGATTTCCACACGTTAGAAAAAGTATGAGAAGAGTTTGTGTGGCCCGTTACATTGATAAATTTTACTAAACGGACTACGGACTCCGACCAGTTTTGGCCATTAATTCTGGCTATCATGTGCTTCCTGACGTTCAGATATAACGTACATCAACATCAGTCGACTCGTGATCACGGCTAGTGTAATCCGGTCAAAATTTCGGAAAGCACAAGGTAGGCTTTGTATTTTATAACAATTCTACGTCGCGAATAACACCCTAAATATTATTTAAGTAAATATTAGTGAGAATTGCAGAAGTTTAAATAAATTAATTCTGACTACTCATTCATTGAGATAAAGACCGTGGGGGAGTCCACACATAAAAAAAGTTAATGACGCCGGCGACAATTTTTTTTGTGAAATGTTGAATTGTCATGGATACAAATTGATTTGGACAATTTATATAAACCTAAAAATATAAGTACTATACTAGTTGACTCAGCAAACTATGTTTCATAAAGAGTACACGTAGGGGTAAAAAAAATAACCTACAACCTATTCTCAAACCAAATGTACATTTGGTTTGAGAATAGGTGGTACGCAAAAATATTTCGGAAACTAGTCTAGCCGTTTCGGAGAAGGTCATTACAAATAACGTGCAACGAGATTTTTGTAAATTAGATTGGATTTAGTAGAGATTTGTAATAAAAGTGTTAAATGACACTGTGTTGTACACGCATCATTGAACCACTAACCGTTTGTCAGTTTATTTCACAAGTTTGAAAGTGTTTTGTTTCTCAGTTCACAGTAATGCTGAAGTCAATGTCCTCTCTACTCCACCGACCTACTATTGCTTATAATGAAAACGTTTAATTACTATATGCATCATAGCATCACATTATCTGGTCACATCGTCACATATTAGCACTCTGTCTCACGGCTAGCTGCGCAGACGCAAACGTTGTGGAGAAAGTAGCTTGCTTGACACACGCAAGATTCATGCTTGACATTAATTAGCACGTCCATTAAATTTTATTTTACACTAAAGTACACAGAAAGCGTTAAAACACGTTTCCGATGTCGTAATAATGCTTTTGCCATTTGATGTAATAGTTCAATTTGAATTGTTCATAATTTTGTACGGTTACAGCTTTTTTTACGTGTGGTAATTCTCATAGATGCTATGCTGTACTCCAACCGATTAAAACCACACGGTGTTCTTGCATCTTCCAATGGCCAGGAGTCCTGGGTGAGTTTATGATTAAATTATCTTATAACTTAATAATTAAATAATTATTATAATAATAAATATCGTTGGGACAACTCACACAACGCCATCTGATTCTAAACTAAGCAGAGCTTGTACTATGGTAAGCAGATAACTGATAAACATACTTATTTATTTCTAAATAAATAACACCCAGACATAAAATAAACCATCGTATTCTTAATTATTAATTGTCTCTTCTTCTCGGGTATCTTCTTTTTTTTTCTTAAGAAGATACCCGGTCTTTTGATAGGCTTACATGGGGACATAGTGGTCCAACACGTAGAGGCCCTTTGAGAATTTTAATGTAACAGGGAATGGGACTCCCACTGCAGACAATCCACGTCCGCCTTATGTAGAAGAATGGTAATGGACTATCTCCAATGGGAGTTAAAACTATTGTATAATATGCTATCTACTATTGGGCTATTAAGTTGGAGGTTCAATGTACTGGGTGACTTATACTACGAATGAAAATTGCCTGCCATTTTAAAATTATATTATCAAAATATTCGCAGACGGTGACTTGCCAACTCACTAGATGGGCATGATATGCCTGTAAGGCGACAGGGGGCAACACCGGTGTGAGCGGCTAGGGGTGTCGAGCGGTGCGGCGCCGGTTTCACAATCGCTGGTCAGACCCGAGCATATAGCTCTGGCTCCCTCCCTCTGACCGGCCAATTAAGGCAAGCCAAAGTTGAGATTTGCTGCACTCCCGGGAGTAGCACTCTCACTGCTCTCCCGTTAGGCCATTAAATCCTAACCGGTGCAGAAGGGCAACAAAACTCTGAGGAATCGGGACCGATGTGTAGCCACGCTCATTCAGCTCGCCACAAGCTGCCCTGCGGATGTGAGCTTTTCAATAACTTTCTGATAGATTTTTTGTGGATATCAGAAAGTGGACAACTCAAAAAGCGAATCTACTGTGCCCTCATAGGGTTGCGTTAATCCTATAAAAGATAACGACCGTCCTCGAGGGGTTAATTATTGTTATTATTAAATTATTAATTATCTTATTCTATTTTATTTTTTTCCTTGAAGATCTTTCCTGAAAGATATTTTTCTACTTCATAAAATTAAAATCACACCTTAATTCCCGAAGGGGTCACCGGGGCATGCTATATGCTCACATTTCACCATATGCATTTTGTCCCACGTAACAGCTGATGAGCCCAATGCCGTGCTGAAAATTGACAGGCACAGGTCGCGGCGACCTGCCAGTTGAAATTTTTCAAGCCGCCCATAAGGCCTTCAACTTGGCTTAACGACTGTCAAATTACTGACAACCGGGACAAACGGTCGTGCCTTCCGAAGCACGAAAATGTTCGTAATATTGAAATATAACAAAAGTTAGCAGGTGGCTGTCTATAGATATTTCTGTATTTTTGTGGCAGATTAAGTGTCTACAACTCCACTCCATAGGCCTTACCAGTTTGCAAACAATTTTGAAATATAGTATGCAAAATTTTCGAAATTAAATTTTTTAATGAGGAAAAATTTTTCATTCACGAACTGGACTCGAACCTCGCGTCACCTTAAGACGAGACGTAAAAAGGTGGATTAATTCGTCAGTTACGAGCAGGTCACGGTGGTGTAGTTGGAAAACGCGTCTGGTGCGTTGAGCCAGAAGACGTAGGTTCGAGTCCAGCTCGTAACTGAAAAATTTACCATTTTAAAAATTTTTACATACTTGTTTGTGTAGTTCTGTGGTCAGAGAATGATTCATCTATAATTATCATTGGTAATCCAGATGATAATTCTTTTCTTCTTCTTTCTTCAAATAACCTGAAGTGTGATCTTATCAAAGGGCCTAATACTGCGCTCATGCAGAAAGCTGAAATCCATTCCGGCTATGTGAGTGTACCGGGGACTCGGAATTTGTATGGATAAATCATAAAACACGTCAATTACTATGCGGGTGAAATCGCTGGGCACAATTAGCCTTACATATTACGTAAATTACGAAGTTAAGTTCAAGGCACATCTATATTCACAGTGACTTGAATAAATAAGTGGATTATGTTCGTTAAATACATGTACGTGCGGTGATTACCATAAATAATTACTTTCTAAGAGCAAATTTAGTTCTTTTTAGAAAAACAATTTCAAACTCTTTTGTCAGGTAAATTACCTGACAAAAGAGTTTGAAATTGTTTCTAAAATGTATGCTAATGGCGGCCACTTTCGTGGCATCAAAGATATTGTACACATTACAACATAATGAATATTTGATGATATAATTTAACAAAAGCCGCCAAAAACATTTTAAAATATTAAATTTTATTGCTCTATATGTCTATAGAGCCTACCCTATTGAGTGAGACATTATTTCTATTGTGTTTATTTTTTATCGTTTTAAGCTATCTTGAGAATTTCGAATGACGGAGGATGGAGACCTTGGTGACTGATGATGTCACCTACCTGATGGTGGACTACGAAGGTGGGTATACGAACCCAGTGCCGACGCTACGTAGAACCAGCGTGTTTGGACTCATACGAAAGGTCTCATGGAGACCTTGGTGACTAATGATGCCACCTACCTGATGGTGGATTAGGAAGGTGGGTATAGGATCTCAGTGACGGCACTACGTAGAACCATCGTGATTGTACTCATTTGAAAGGTCTCATGGAGACCTTGGTGACAGATGATGTTACCTACCTGACGGTGGACTACGAAAGTGGGTATATGATCTCAGTGACGGCGCTACGTAGAACCAGCGTGTTTAACCTCATTCGAAAGGTCTCATGGAGACCTTGGTGACTAATGATGTCACCTACCTGATGGTGGACTACAAAGGTGGGTATACGATCTCAGTGACGGCACTATGTAGAACCATCGTGATAGGACTCATTTGAAAGGTCTTATGGAGACCTTGGTGATTGATGATGTCACCTACGATACTTCTGTTATATCCATTTACCTAGTCATCATCAAACCTTCAGAATGTATCATGTAGTATCGCCAGTGCTCAATTAGTTAAATGTTGAAAGCTAGGTCATCCTAACTATTTCCGTTACAGAGAACCAATAAGCACTTACCTGGTCATCATCAGACCTTCAGAATGTACCATGTAGTATCACCAGTGCTCAATTAGATAAATGTTGAAAGCTAGGTCATCCTAACTATTTCCGTTACTGAGAACCAATAAGCACTTACCTGGTCATCATCAGACCTTCAGAATGTACCATGTAGTATCACCAGTGCTCAATTAGATAAATGTTGAAAGCTAGGTCACCCTAACTATTTCCGTTACAGAGAACTAATAAGCACTTACCTGGTCATCATTAGACCTTCAGAATGTACCATGTAGTATCACCAGTGCTCAATTAGATAAATGTTGAAAGCTAGGTCATCCTTACTATTTCTGTTACTGAGAACCAATAAGCACTTACCTGGTCATCATCAGACCTTCAGAATGTACCATGTAGTATCACCAGTGCTCAATTAGATAAATGTTGAAAGCTAGGTCACCCTAACTATTTCCGTTACAGAGAACTAATAAGCACTTACCTGGTCATCATCAGACCTTCAGAATGTACCATGTAGTATCACCAGTGCTCAATTAGATAAATGTTGAAAGCTAGGTCATCCTAATTATTTCCGTTACTGAGAACCAAAAAGCACTTACCTGGTAATCATCAGATTTTCAGAATGTACCAGTGCTCAATTAGATAAATGTTGAAAGCTAGGTCATCCTAACTATTTCCGTTACAGAGAACCAATAAGCACTTACCTGGTCATCATCAGACCTTCAGAATGTACCATGTAGTATCACCAGTGCTCAATTAGATAAATGTTGAAAGCTAGGTCATCTTTACTATTTCTGTTACTGAGAACCAATAAGCACTTACCTGGTCATCATCAGACCTTCAGAATGTACCATGTAGTGGCACCAGTGCACAATTAGATAAATTTTGAAAGCTAGGTCATCCTAACTATTTCCGTTACTGAGAACCAATAAGCACTTACCTGGTCATCATCAGACATTCATTATGTATCATTTATTAGAATGAAAGCTATGTCAGCAGGCATATTGCATCGTGTAGTTAAAAATAAATTATGATGTAGACAAATAAATATAAAATATAAACTTTGATAGACTAGAAAAAGACAAGACTATAAAAACCAGAGGAACAAAATTTATTAGACCTTTCAGAGAGCAAATGAAATAGGCAAAAACGATGACAACTCTGCGACACAACTGTGTTCTTGTATAATCTTCAGTTCGTTTTTTTTGTAGTACGGTCGTTGGTCGGTAGGTGGCGCCAAAAAACAAATACTAGTACAGGGATCAAATCTTCAAGGTCAACGGGCAAAGTAAAGGCCTGGAAATATGAGACTTAAGTTGCAGTGACCTATATAAATTGTATGGATTAATATTCTTTGGCTGGCCAACAGAAGGTCAATTACCAGATTTAGAAAAAAGAGTAAAAAATTACAACACGTTAGAATTGCGTTACAATAAATCGTATTATTGTCGGTTTAATGTTGTACTTAAAATCTATTCTATTTTTGGAACGAAGTTCCTTACGGCAGGCTTGGAGGAGATAGGGATTGTGCTGAGCGACCGAATTGAAAAAAATGTGATAGTAAAACCGTAAGAAAAATTCCGTGGAATAAAACCGTTAAATGAGACGTGCGCAGGCGCGACAGTCGTTTGTTTTGCAAATTGTGTCGATTTTCAAACTGTCTATTTACCTCAGTGAAGTGAACACTAAGTTGGGAATTGCAGTAACGTAGCTGTGTGGTTTTGGTGGTATACTGCTCGGCTGAGACGCAAGAGGCCCGAGTTCGAAACCTAGTGCAAACGGTGACTTTTTGAATTAATTGAATCGTGAACTTATTAACTTCGTTCCTACCTGGTGTCGCACGACACCACATTTTTTTTTTAAATTGTGGTTCTAAGCCGGTCCCGATTTATGGCAGTCGTACTTCAAACAATCCATGACATAAGTGACGAGTATGGCATCATGAAGAGCGCATAGAAAAAATAATTGAATTAAATTCATCACAGTCATTTTCTTCGTTACTAGTTCTAATACTGGAGGCTGGTGAGTTGCTGCTTAGATCAGAAAGGCCATAAAAATAATTGAATTGATATTAGTTCCGTTTCAAAGCGGTTTTCATAAGCTTTAGGCTGTAGATGATATAATTTAAAAAGAAAAAAGAATTTATTAATAAAAGAAAATTATAGTATTCAAATTAAGAATATTATAAATCGATTTTGCGGAATTATGAAATAATGAAGAAGGAAGTTCTTGTAACAACTCAACTGTGTGTCGCAGCGTGCACAACTTCCGCACCTGTCAAACTTATTGCATTGTATTTTCAATACTTACTAATAATTACGTGGATGAAAGTTTTTTTTTGATATTTGTTCATAAACTATAATTAGGTATTTTGTTATACACACGAGGCATTATTAAGACGGTTGGCAGCAAAAAAGCTAATTTAAAAAGAGGAATATTGCAAAATAAAAAAAATAAAAAGAACTATAATTATATCTTAGGTACTGACTTATGTATATGTCTGTGAAATAATTATAGTTTACAATGGATTTCCGCCCAGTGAGGCGTGATTCGATTAGTTATTAGTTACTCAGACATGCTAATTCGGTATAATCGAGATTTGTTGCCGGCAGAGTCGTTTCATTTGTTTGTATACTTGTAATTGGTGAAATCTAGAATTTAAGACATAATGTTTAAAAGGCTAAGTCACTGTGCCAGGAGGATAACTAAACAAAAAAGTAGCTTACCAACATATCTTACAAACTTTACCCTATTTCGTCCAAAAAAGTTTGGGCAAAGAGACTCTAATGGTAGGCATCAAAACACCAATATACTGGCTAGATAAGGCGTGATTGATAAATTAATAGATACTTATATCTCAAGGAATTACTTAATGTGACTAGCACATAAAAACTATTATTATTTATCTATATATTATAATAAATATCGTTGGGAAAACTCACTGTACGTAGGATATATACAATCTAATTACTTATATTGTGTTGTACAACATGATTAAGTTGTATATATCCTAGGTATAATATTGATATGTATATCGGAACTTTTCGAATAAAAATATTAATAAAATTATAAATATTAATAAGCTTTCCTGACGATTCAAAAAATAATACGTTCTCAATACTCAATCGACGCTTGAGGCCAGTTTTTGCCCTATAAATGCTACTCTCAAGTGTTTCTTGAGTATTGATAAACGTTCTGGAATACGGCCCTAAATCAATGATACCAGTCCCTCCATGCGACCTATAAAAGCTTGGCTTAGTGACTACCATGTTACAGATCGGTTCACGAAAGATGACCACTGCGCAGAAGGCATTTATTTGGCATTAACAATATTATAAGGATTATTAACATTATTGACTGCCTCGGTGGCGTAGTGGTGGAGGTCCCGGGTCAGAAAAAATATTTGTGTGATCCACAAATGTTTGTTTCAGAGTTTGGGTGTTTACTATGTATAATATGTTTGTATTTAGAAATATATAAGTATTTTTATCAGCCGTCTAAATACCATAACACAAGCTTATATTAGCTTACTTTGGGTTAGCCTAGCTAGTAAAATTCCCACAATATTTATATATTTATTTATTAAAATTAAATTATTATTAATAATAATAATAATATTTTTGGGACAACCCACACAACGCCATCTGATTCCAAACTAAGCAGAGCTTGTACTATGGTAACCAGATAACTGATAAACATACTTATATATTTCTAAATACATACATATTATAGATAAATAACACCCAGACACAGAATAAACCATCGTGCTCATCACACAAAGTTTTATCCTGGGTGGGAATCGAACCCGCGACCTCTTGCGTACCAGTCGGATGCACTCCCACCGCGCCACAGAGGCAGTCTTATTGTAAGGCATTTACGAGCGCCTTTTGTGGTCATCTTTCGTGAACCAATTTGTACTGGCAGTTGAGATCAACGGCTTAACGCGACTTTAGCACGAACTCCCTCGTAAATAGAAATAACACATACTATTACCAATCTTAGGATTAACCGTAGAGTAATGTTTAACGCAGTTCCTAATCGTTTACAGAACACTGAGCAAGCGTGTTTTACAAGCGCTTTGTTGTTTTGCAAAGAAGTAAACGGACTTTATGTTAAAAGCAAAGGCTCCAAATCCAAATGGGATTAATACTAAGCTATACCTACATTTTTAAAGAGCATCCATTGACTTTGCCAGATTCTTCTTCTTAAAGGGTAGGCTGCGCTTAGAACTGGCAACTAGAATCGTTCTAATTTTGATATGATTTAAACAGAACATTGATTTTGATTTTTGGATTAATTCATTACTATTAGTAATTACTAGAGGTTGGATTAGAGTAGCCATGAGTTTATTGCCAGGTCCTTTCTCTGGCTCTACTGCTTTACGAAACTGGCTGTAAATCTGTGCGAATCTAGCAGTAAATGTAAATGTAGAAGCAATAATCTTGACGTTCATAAGTGTTACTTTGTGACCTACATGAATAAAGATTTTTAATTTCATTTCATTTCAATGATGATGAAGACATAGCATGTTATTATACCAAAAAGTTACAAACAAACACTATTTTATTGTTAGCGATCGTTTAATGATAACATAAATCAACTTAATATGTACTTTTCTTCCGACAGATTTAGCGTGTACGAGTATTCTGTCTAAATAGTAGTCGCCATAAAATCGATACCGTGACTTGTTACATCGAAGTAGTATATCATTTTACTAGTACCTACGTGTATGATAAAAGATATTACGAGTATATTAAGCGATATTTATGATTTTCAGTGGTTCAACGGTTAAAAGATAGCTTACACAATAGAAAAAAGGCACGTTAAGCCGTTGGTACGGTATGCCTCTGCCTACCCCTTACCCAGTTTGGAGATTCGATGACGAGACGGGATTGTTTCAGCTTGTTGTTTCGCACATGTTTCCCTTCTCTTACAATCCTGGGTGTCAGAGAAGCGTGAAAAGGCATATTTCTGAGCCGTCAAAATGAGGGTCGCTATCGGAGCCCTGCGGGTTGAGATAGCGGCCCTCAATCACGAGTCGTCGTCTTTGCTTACCATCAGGCGGCCGACGTTATTTTGACGTGCCAAATATAAAAGAAAAGTTATAACGAAACTATTGCATAATTTAATTTTGTTGTATGGGGCCCCACGAATATCTACGGGGCCCAAGTGACGTCACCTGCTAGCGTTGCACCAGCTGACTAACGGACGAGGCGCCCTTACAGGGTTAGAAGGTCAGACGGCATCGCTCCCAGCAATGCTGGAAATGAAAAGCCAAACGATACTTGCTCCTGCAGCGAAATAAATGTGGATCTCAAGCTTCAAATCCTGGTAGTAATCCTTAAGACGAGGAGAAGAAGAAAGCACTCCACATCAGACACACGCATTTCTGTAATTCATGGATGGCCTGTATCAATCTACACTAGGTTCTACAGCAGTGAGCAAAGGAAAAAACACCGAGATCGAAATTTACGATGTCCCAAAAAAGTTCAAACGGTTTAGAATTAAAATTATTGTGGGACATTTTTTTAAAGTGAAATCTTCTTATAACGCGGTGTGCAAATAAAATCTCTGGACTCACGACGAACGCGTCTAGATAAATACATAAATAATAAATTTAGTTTTACTTAAGTCGGCACTCGCGGAGTGCAACCCGTATTTCTTTTTTAATTACCTATAGGTATATTTCTAAATACATACATATTATACGTAGGAAACAGCCTTTTAGATCACACAAATATTTGTTCCGCCCGGATATCGAACCCGGGCCTCAGCGCGCCAGTCGTATACACTACCACTAACGCCACTGAGGCAGTCAATTAGAAGATCAATAATTCGGCAAGAGCTCCCTTTACTTTTTACAAAGCGGTAGACAAAAATAAACTTATAAATGTTTATGTTTAATTATTTAAAAATCTGTTATGGTGTTTGTCGTTGCATCTCTCCAAAACGGCTTAAGCGGTTCTACCGATTTTTAATTATTTAGTATATATGAGTACCTATAGGTCGTAAAGTGTTTTTCACACAACATATATTTATTACGTCCTTTGTTTTGATAAAAAAATTAGTGAAGTAACGTCTATAAAGTAAAAAAGTAGCAAGTAACATACTATCGCATGTATTGAAATTGTATAAGATAATTTGATCTTGGTCTAGGTATGTACCAAAAGAAATAAGATCGAGTTGTGCAAAAAGGTTAAGTGAAATCAAAGCGATAAGTTGCGTTTGTGAAAACGTTTAAAAGTGAAATTGTTATTTTAAACGTAGATTTTTTTTTAAATAATTATTATAACCATAATGTGGTTATACATATCTTATTCAAATTTAGATTTTTAAATAGTATTATATTATAAATAAAATCTTATAATGTACTTCAAACCCGACCCGCTTACGCAGGGGTGCAATTGCAATGTAGAAAGTAATATGATGTATTATACATTTACCTACCTAAATATTCATTTTGAATCACTATCTATTGCTGACAACTGCAATAAAATCCGTCGAGTAGTTTAAAAGATCTACGCGTGAAGATATAGATCCCTCAGCCAGAAAGATCGACAATATTAAAAATATTTATGAGTCATTTTTTTACACAGCGCCATCTAGCCGCGTCTAGCGTAAGCTAATATAAGCTTATGGTATGGGATCTAGACGACTGATAAACATACCTCTATATTTCTAAATTCATACATATTATACCTATATAGCAAACAAACAAAGTCTGAAACAAACATTTGTGGATCACACAAATTTTTTATCGACCAGGGAATCGAACCTGGGACCTCAGTCGGGGCAGTTGCATACATTAGCACTGCGCCACTGAGGCAAAAACAAAATAGAAAATGTCTCGCTATAATTACTACGTATGGGAATGAACTGTGAATTTTATCGAAAATTAGGAGAATACTTTGTCATGCGATGTATGTAGGACTACTATTTTATACGAGTACAATCGCATATCGAGTCGAATAAAACAGCAAATATTGAGCTGAGAATATGTTACGTATTCGACACAAGCGTGTTACATTGCAGATCTTGTAATTAAGTATAGCGTCCGCTTTCTGTTGCGGCGATGAAGATAAAAAGGTTTTTGTTGGCAATAATTATATTTCAATCAGCGCTCTCTGCCTCATAAATTATGTAATAGATGTGCAGACGGGCGTGTAGCTATATCTAATAATATTTAGACAAGTGTGGTTGATGTATGTGTTTGATGTAGCAGACATTTAATTTAAAAAAACTTTCAAAGCGTATACACAGTAATTTTTTTTGGAATATTAGTATAATCAAAATTAAAAAATAAAATTTGTGTATTGAATTATTTTTTCAAAAGGCATGTTTCTCTGAGGGATTTATTGCATTGTTATTTTTGGATATGGTCTCAACATGGTCCAAAACTTTGAAATTACAAATAGGTTTAATTAGTTCTAACATATTATTAATTATTATAATGTACTTACTCTCGGTCCTGTGATGGCGCAGACCGCATGCGCCAACAATAATATTTGACAAAAGCTCCTCATACTGCTCTCAATAACCAGAGCGGCTGAGTATCATCACACAACACACCACAATCCTGTCTAAATAGTTCTTTGGTCACGATTGAATAATTAAAAAAAACCACTTCACGTCACTGTCAATTTGAAATAATATTCCAAGTTTAATTAAAGAATATTGGCGGTAAAAGTGAAATGTCACTTTGACACTCGTAGTCGCTGGTCGCGGTTCACTCGCAATCGTAGCGTAGCTGCTGTCGACACGCTAATAGCGCGAGCGGCCTGCACCTGTCAGTTTTACCATCCCCTACTCTTCATACCTCTACAAGTTTCGAAAGGATTTTTATCACAGATGAGAATTAAGACAGACGTCTTCGTTCTTGGGATGCTAATTGACGGTTGCACAAATGTGTTACCATAGCAAAATGGCAGTAAATACAAAAACAAATTATTTTACTGCAATATTGATAAATAAATAATTATACGTTAAGCATTCATTTTGATATGTTTGCATCCTATGTCGTGTTTCTATATTTAATATTAATTAAACTTTTACTAATTATTTATATTTTTTAGATTTAACAAGTACTTATTAATATTTAATGTGAAATTGTAATATTTTGAGTATTAAACTAAATAACATCCCTATTATTGTACTGTTTTCTGTTATTATGTTTTATTTTAATAAGTTAAATATTCACATTAATTAATTTCATAATTAATTAATGACATCATTATAATCTCTTGAATTTCGTTCTAGTACATATTTAGCCGTATAACTGACTATCTATATAACTATGTAACTGTATAGGTACGCTTTAACTACAAGTAAGCAACTACAAGCAACTTTTAAAATTTATTTAATGGTAAATTTTTTAGGTCACAGTATTCTGTGACCAAATTTACCATTGAATAAATTTTAATTATTAATTAATAAAAGCTTTGGGGAAAAGGTTATTACGCTGTTAAAGACTATTTGCAGGATAGGGATTCGATAGGGATCGGTTCTTCTCAGGTTAGCTGCCGCGTTCAGCGGTCACTTTAAATATAAAAAAGATATTTAGTTCTAGTGTATAACATTTTGTAAACGTCGTTAAAATGGTCTATGCAAAAAAAGTATTTTTTTTATAACTGTGTATAACTGATATTTGAGACGATATTTTTGGAATAGCTGTCGCTAGCATTTCGACTCGTTATTGATTAAGATCAGTCATGCATTCATTTTGTAATTATTGTTGCATCTTGTTCATGTTCTAGATTAATATAAGTGTCGTAGATAAGATAACAAATATATAACGATTTCGTATACGTAACAGATATTGGCTTGTAGTTATACGATGTTTTTTTCCTATCTGCCAATAAGGCAATGTTTAGGAAGACAAGGCTGGACTATTCTTCTAATTTGCCCTTTAAAAAAAAGAGCTATTTGACTTGCTTTGACTGGACTGATCGCCAATACTGGCTGGTAGATTTCTAGTATTCATTAATTCAGTCCAGGCATTCGGGAGTGTGCCATGGGGCCCTAACGAGTTCTTCGGGGCTCAAACCAGTCCCTCCTGCAAGTGCTGTAGAACAATAACTCAAAACAAAACCCTCTATAAACCCTGTCTAGCGAGCGTGCTACGGTAAGACAAACCGAGACTGAGAAAAAAGGTCGACCTAAAAAGCACTTGAAATAATCTATTTTTTTTTATTCTACTTAGGTGGCAGACAAGCATACGGCCCTACTAATGGAAAGTGGTCACCGTAACCTGGATGGAGCATTGATTCTAATTGTCAAAAAAAATTGAGTGCTTTAAAGTTTTCCACAAAAGAATCTCTGTCCAGCACAAATTTATCATCTGTGATGTTCTGTCTTCTTCAAGGTTATTTTTTACGGTCTAATGAGATGATCTGCTTAGTAAACGGACATCTTGATATTTGGCATATCTAATAGTCTTCTTCCAGAACCATTATCTACTTCTTATGAACTGTGAATGATGATGATAAAAAGTATTACCAAAATGACCTAAATAAATTACAATGGTGCCAATATAACAACAAAACGAAATAGAATAACACTTTTGAAAAACGTGTAGGATATTTCACCACCTATCTTTTATGGTAATAATATCTTTTCATCGAATCAGAATATCAGTTTCGAAACATCGTTGCCAGTAATGTACCATGAAAACAATGGAAAGGAGTCGTTATGCCATGGGTTGTGAACGGTGTACATACAGCTTTGCGCTAATTGAATGTTGTGCACCATTTAAGCTCGTATTGTGTTGAGTGTTGTAAGTATCGCAAATTGACGTCTATTGTTGTTTAGGTTGGTCATACTGATAATGATTGAGGCTGGACCTTCTTCACCTGGGCATGACGTCCCGGTCCCATCTAACATCTCATCAACCTTGGTCCGCTTTAATTGACTATAAGGGATAGCTGTAATCGGGATATTTTTTCACGCCATATTTGCAGCCTATCAGCCACTTATGTAACACTAGGTGAGTATAACTTAGACTCCTCAGACCTCTAGTTTATTAGTTTATATAACTTTCTGAAAGACCCCTTAGGGTATCCCCTTGGCTATGGGCAACCTGGCTGTCAATTGAACGTTTTTATTATCAAAAGTTATCAAATATTATCAAAAGTTACTTAGTACTAATTAGACATAAGTTTTTTAACTTTCAAAAAAAATACTTATCGAAATTCAGTCATTTTAGTACTCATTGTAACTCATCCGCCCATGGAATTTATGACGGTAACTAATTCGTTCAAATATGAGTTCATTTATTATCTGTTGCAATCTGTCAAATTTGAAATTAAGAACTGGCTGAAGATAGTCGATTTCATAATTTGCCTTATTAGAAATCACAATGGCTAGATCACTGATAAGTCTGTAATTTTTTAGAAACCACCTTTCTATTAATTTATTAATTTCTGAAATAAATTAACATTTTTATTATTGAATAATAAGTAGCAATAAATTTAAATGGAAACTTGTACCTACTAAAATAATATAATTTAGTCACATAGTGTTGTCATTTATCCCGCCATTTTGGTAGCTAGAAAGCAATGAGCCCACGTAGGTAATTCTTCATAGAGAAAATCCCGAACTAAATCATCGCTCCGGTCTTCAAATGCAAGAGATTGAGTGGATGAGTACGTACACATTGAAATTCTTCAAGAGTCAACAAATCCAATCAAAACTGCCTCTTTAAAAGCGAATTTAAACACGATTCATATCAACGATACGAATACAATACCCTGCATAAAGAAGCAATTAAAAATTACAACCCGTAGTTACCCAAGTAATGTAGGTAGGTATATTGTTATTTAGACAATTGGTAGAGTCCGAGTCTATGGAGATCGCAACTCGAAGATTAGTGTTGATGGTTTCTGATATCCACACATTGACCGACGTGGGTCATAAACCACTATGGTTACCTACTACCTTTTTAACAACTCTTCATTTAATTTTAGGGTATTCTCAACTGCTTCCAATCTAAACTCTGCTCGGTTTCGAAGCCTGGAATTCACGTTTATTAAGCTGCTAGGAGCAGTTTTTTTTTACTTTTAACTAAATTGTAACTAACTATTTTGACGCTATATTCCTGACGAGGTAGTCAGAGAGGACAGATTGCCAGGCTTAGCGATGCATGCATACTTCTTTCGCTTCTTGCACATTCATCAATCGCTTCACACATGCACATCTGGGTATGCGAGTACTTTTGACTTTTCCGTTTTTGAGCAATCTGCTTACATGGTTTAAGGACTTTATTTTCGAAATTCTTGGGAGTAACTGCCGTCTCAAAAATCAAAATCAAAAATCTTTATTCATGTAGGTCACAAAGTAACACTTATGAACGTCAAGATTACTGCTTCTACATTTACATTTACTGCCAGATTCGCAAAGCAAGCCAGAGGAAGAACCTGGCAATAAAACTCATGGCCACTCTTTTCTAACCGCCATTTGACACAGTTTGATTAACATGATATTTGACCAATTATACAGTAAAGAAATTATACAAAAAAAAAAAAACAAAATAAATGTTGAGTTCATTAAAATTACACTTACATAGTTCCTTTGAATTTATGTGAGAACAGTCGACTAAACTTAGTTTGCCTTAAATTTAAATAATATTATTTGTAACAATTGCTATAACAGCTATGAGCTGACCAGTCCCAACAGACGGCACCCGTTCACGGGTATGACGCATATATCAGCCATCGCCCTATTCAACCGTATTGTAGGGAACAAGGCGACCCGATACATACGCCACCACTGCCAGGACACTTAGGCGAGCATGACATACCCAAAAACTACACAACAACTATCATGTCAATTTCAAAATAATAAATAAGTCTACATAGTGCTCACACAATAACAAAGTCAAATTACATATAATTATGTATATTAGTTATTACCAGGACTAAACGCAGCCATACCTTTAGTTGCCTGGCGTTTCAAATTATTTATACTGGAGAATGTAAACAAAAATAAGGTAAAAAAAAAAAAAAATACAACATATATATGCAGGTTCAAGACAAGTAGATAATATAACACAAGATTCATTCGAATCCTAAATAGCTCGAGCGAAGAGCAAGCAACTCATTTCCATTTATTTTTATCATTCAAATAATCATTAATTGTGTAATAAGCCCTTTTCAAAAGGTGCGTCTTAATTTCCGCCTTAAATTTATGTAACGGCAGGTTCATAATGTCTAAAGGAATTTTATTATATAGGCGTACGCCAATTCCGGCAAAAGAGTCGTGAACCTTTTGTAAACGATGATGCGTTCCAATTAATTTATGCTTATTTCTAGTATTTATCGAATGTATGTCACTGTGTCGATTGTATAAATGTATGTTCTGTTTAACTAACATGATATTTGCAAATATATACTGTGATGCAACCGTTAAAATGCCAATTTCTTTAAATTTCTCTCTAAGAGACACTCTAGCACTCAATTTATATATTGCACGTATAGCTCTCTTCTGGAGTACAAAAATTACTTGTAGATCAGCTGCTTTACCCCACAGCAAAATGCCGTAAGACATGACACTATGAAAATAACTAAAGTATACTAGCCTGGCAGTTTCTACATCAGTGAGCTGCCTGACTTTACTAACGGCAAAGGCTGCCGAGCTGAGTTTACCTGCAAGACACGTTATTTGCGCGTTCCACTGCAGTTTGCTATCTAAAGTGATCCCCAAAAATACAGTTGATTCTACAATATTAAGGGTATCACCGTTCAATGTTATATTTGTACCGCAATTCCTGACATTAGGCATGCTAAATCTGATACATTTTGTCTTTTTAGCGTTTAGTAGCAAATTATTGGTCGTAAACCAATCTACAACTTGGGCAAGTGAACTATTAACGCTGTTAAAATCAGTAAGCGTACGATCTACTTTAAAAATAAGTGACGTATCATCAGCAAATAGAACAATGTCGCACAAGTTCTGTATATAGAATGGCAGATCGTTAATATAAATTAAAAATAGAAACGGACCTAGAATTGATCCCTGCGGTACGCCCATAGCTACAGATGCTCCAGAGGAGCGAATTTCATTAACATCAACATGTTGTATCCGATCATTTAAGTAGGAGGCAACAAGATCCAGTGCAGAGTCTTTGATACCATAATAAAAGAGTTTTCGCAATAGTGTTTTATGTTCAACGCAATCAAATGCTTTAGAGAGATCGCAGAATACACCAATAGCATCTTGTCTATTCTCCCAGGCGTCATATATATGATTCAGAAGTGTCACACCTGCATGAATGGTAGAACGACCCCTTGTGAACCCATACTGCTCTTTATGTAGTAGCATATTTGAATTAAAATGAGCTTGTAGTTGTTGCAATATAATTTTTTCAAAAATTTTGCTAATGGCAGGTAATATTGAAATAGGTCTGAAATTACCAGGGTCAGTTTTGGATCCAGACTTAAATAGAGGTATTACCTTACTGTGTTTCATTAGATTCTAATAAATTATAATCCCTTTTTGGAGGACTGTAGACACAGAGGACAATGAGTTGCTCAAGCTCAACACAGGAAAATTCAGCAGTACGCTCAATAGAAAGAGCCACAATATCTTTACGTTCTTTACATTTTAAATTATTAGATACAAATATAAGAGAGCCCCCACGAATGGCTTTCTTTCTTGAGAACGCACTGCTAAGTGAATAAAATTCATTGTTGAACAATAGTTCATGACTTTTTAACCAATGTTCTGTAATACAAAAAATGTGAACATTGTGTTCCTTTATATAAAGTTCTATTTGTAGTAGTTTTTCAGATATGCCTTCAATATTTTGGTGAACTAAGTTTAAACTACTAGAAGTATTGTTAATATACTCAGAATTATTACAACCAATATTATTATCAGTGTCTTTAAAAAAAGTAGACCGAATGGGCTCAAAAGACCTAAAACCATGGCCAGATTTTTTACCTGTTGTCTTACAAACTAGTTTTTTGAGATAATATCCCAAGTTATTAAGTCATTATTACTAAGCTCAAAAGGAGCTGGTTTATAAGCCAACAATTTGGCTTTATTCAATAAAAAATTTGATAACAATACAGCTATCTGACGTCGTAAAAATTTTGATAGTAAATAACTATCTAATGTCAAAAAGTAATTATTCTGTAATAAAAGATTACAGTCAAATAATTCTATATTCCTACAATATGTGGTCAAGGTATGTAATTTTCTATTCATATTGTATCTAATGTTGTTTTCAATTTGTGTAAAAGATTTGCTATATGGCAGTGTTGACAGTATAACCTGTTTAACTTGCAAGTTTGATAACTGTTCGTAAAATTTAATGATAGTTTTAGCGTTTACACTATCTCTTCTCCCAATAAGTATCACTATTGTTGTTTGTGGGCAATGTGTACTGGTTAATACCTTATTAATTATTTGAGAGTAGGATGCCCCAGGAAATGAAAGGGTTATGACCGAATTACCCAGATGTTGAACTAAGTGATAACCTAAACTTTTGCCTATTTCATCACAATAAACAACAGTCTTTCCAACGTTTAAAGGTTGTGTAATTTTTGTTACAGGACTATTACAGCAAGTGTTATTTGTGTTTATAATATTGTCACATATACTGCCCACAGAGTCAACCATTGGAGATGTTGACTCGTCCCGGGATGTTATAGACAAGGAAGAACATGGCAGGGATTTTTCACAGTCAGGTGTTTCATTATATAATTTCTCAAGTGAATAGAACCTTTGTTCATTGCTGTGACAAGACTCCACCAAGCTATTCAATGCCTTAATGTACTCCCCAATTTCTTTCTGTGATGTTTTGTATTTTAAAGTTATAGACTCTAAGGAATCATGTAAACACATAATTTCTGTCTGTAATTGATGTATATCAGTCTCATATTGCTCTGTTTGGGTGTATAATTGTTTTTTACTTGTTTCTATTAGTTGTTTTAACTGTACATTTGATTTACAAGTCTTAAGATATTTGTTCGCTCCTATTCTAAGCTTTTTCATGTTTTTCTGTAACTTAGAAATAAATTTATTGAGTTTTATGTATTTTTTTAATTTATTCCTGCTACTACTTACTAATCTTATTGATGATGATGATGTACTGGTGTTCGGCAATAACAAGTGGTCACCGGTTTTGTCTATTGCTGTAATAGGAATATTCAATGCTGAGTTTTGTATTGGGTGCGAGGTGATGGGCTCATCAAAATCTGTCTCTGTCCTCCTACACATTAGTTCATTATACAGACTGTTGGAAAGGTCTGCTTGATCAACCGATTTAAGATTTTCCCTAAGAGTGATGGAGTTGTGAACATCACTCAGCTCGCACTCTAAAACGCTTATACGTTTCAAAGCACGTTCATGGGTGTCGCTACACTCTTCTAGACCCCTCACTGTTGACTGGAGGTGATCCCGCTGAAGTGTGAGCTCCATGACCTGTGTATGTAGCTCAGCCAACTCTTGTTTGAGTTGGGTGTTTCTCTCAATTACAGTTAGTATTTCCTTTTCACTGTCATCCCGTTCCTCTAACAACTGTTTGTTGAGATTTTTGCAAATCTCCAGTTCCTTTATAGTGTGGTTAAACTTCTGTTGCAAGTCACGGGATACAGCACTACGGGTCATCATTTTTATATTTTGTTTGCTAATAAATATCAGTAAAAACACAATTGACAAGACTATTATAAAGATAAAAACCTGTAGTATATGTGTGTATCAATGTCTTCAACAAACCCAATATATTTGAAATAATATATTCAAATTAGATATTAAATTGAATTGTTTAGGTACTTAGCATAATTATCATCCAAATCAATATAGAACTAGGTACATTACGCTTTAAATGATACTAAGTTATGATTATATTTCCAATTTCACAAAAAAAAAAAAATCTATAATAGGTAAATCAAATCCAGAAGAGTGTACATGTGTTTTAGTAAATAAGTGTATCCCGATATGTGATGTGATGTTTGTTCAGTAGGGCATATAGCTACTAGGTACCCTACCATAAAATTTTATGTTCGATATTTGTTTTTTACAGATTACTATAAACGTAATTCTACTGATTATATTCGTTTCACAATATTAGTTTGTTTTTATGAAGTTTTTGATCACTAATAACAGTTTTTTGTAGGTATACTTTCGTTCACTTAATTTTTCACAACGGTAAAAATTTTCAAAATTTATGATCGATCACTTAATTCACATATAACTTCGTATTCGCCTTGTGCTTTAATATAATATTATTTACGATAATTTTCTAGGTGTTAAATTGTACTTTAAACACTTTTATAGGGTTTTATACTTTAAATTTTATAATTTTTCTATATAAAAATATACAGAGACACTGTTTACGTTACGGCAGTAGTGTTGCCTGCCAGTCTGACCTCCCAACCCTATAACGGCGCCTACATTATTGCTTCATCCGTTACTTAGCAGGTGCATCGCAGGCAGGTGAGGTTGTTTGTCCCCTTATACCCTTGCTACCTTTTTAAGAACGAAATTTTTACCAATTAGTTCGAGTCCCTAGAGTACTACGGACTCGAACTAATTGTTAAAAATTTCTTTCTATAATATGATGTCCCGTAACATGTCAGGTCATGCTCAAGCGGACCTGTATGAAAGTACATAAATAATGTTATATAAGTACTGTGCCTGTATAGATTGGTAGCAGCAGGTTGTGGCTGCCGTTGAATATTTTGAAAGTGCTTATAACTCCTCTAAAGACTACCACTATGTTACTATGGTATCCGGGATCAGCGGCTTAAAATGTCTTCCGAAGCAAGGAAATTTCATGGAGAGCATAAAATGTCGCTTAATACAGTTGCGGGTTATAAGCATGCAGGACTACGACCGTAGAAACTTCTGGATCCTTTTTAAAACTTATCACATACCATGTAGGTTATCACTGTGTAAAATACGCTAAGCGAATGAAAGTAGGAAGTGAAATTTGTGATTGACATGAGTCGAATTCTACTAATCAATAACATACAAACATACATATTGTCACGCTTTTATCCCCGAAGGGGTAGGTAGAGGCAGTATATACACCTACATTTCACTGTATATAGTTTTATCCCACGTAACAGGTGGTGAGCCCATTGCCGTGATGAAATGGACAGGCGCAGACTGTGGTTATCTGCTGTTGAAATATTCAAGCCATTAATCGACTGCCATTTAATACTACAACCGAGACCAACGACTTAAAGTGCCTTCCGAAGCGCGGAAACGCTTGCAAATGTAAATTCATACATTTGCAAAAGTGTCACCCATCCAAGGACCACCCATAGCGAATGTTGCTTAACGGAGTGATCGTTTACAGAAGAGTTTCCAATATTTCGACACTGTTGCAAGCGCCATGATCACTGATATACTGAAATATTGGAACCTCAATAATACAATGATACATGGTAAATATCCCGTTAATGGCAGTAATTTGAATAGTAATGAACATGTAAGTTTAAAATCATAATACGATCTCTACTAAATTCCGCCGTTAGCAAAGTAGAAAACTAGTTCAACAATTAAATGAAGAATTTCATTCTATTTCTTTCAATTGTTGTCAACATAAATGTGTGATTACTTCCAAAATATTCAAAATGAATCATTCCAAATGGTAACCATTTCAAAGATTAAATTACTATCAACACATGTCACCATTTTCCATCTTTCGTTAACAATAGTGCCAAGAAATGTCATCTTTCTGTATTACTAGGTGACCCTCATGGCTTCACCCGTGACATACTTCGAACTCCCGTCGCACCTATTTAATCACGTCGCTTATAAATTCTACAATATTGCATAAAAATTTCAAAAATTTAAATCAATAATATTTTTATTCATGTAGAACATTTTAGGCACTTATGAATGGTCATACAATAATTAAAATGAGAGTGATACTAGTTGCTAGTTTCAAGGGCAGCCTACCCTTTATGGAGAAGAATCTGGCAAAAAAACTCCATGCATGCTCTTTTAAAATGTATGTATGGCCTACAATAAATAATTTACATTGTTCTTTGGAGTTATGTGAGATCAGTTTAAAATCATAAAACTAAACTTAGTTTTCCTTAAATTTAAATAATGTTATTTGTACTACTTGATATAAATGCTATAATAGCTATGAGCTGACCAGTCCCAACAGACGGCACCCGTTCACGGGTATAACGCCATCGATCTACTCAACCATATTGGGGGATGGGCGACCCGACATATACGCCACCAGTGCCAGGACACTTAGGCGAGCATGACATACTCAAACTGTATAGCCATGATAATGTCAATTTTATAATAGTACGTAATAGTCTACATTTTACACAACATTTCTCCGATTTGTCAACATTTATGATTACGGCTCCGCTCTCCAGGACAGTAGCGTAATAATATAATATACATGAGGTTTTTAGGGTAACTAATTGCGATTTGGAACAGATATGTGCATGGAGTAAAAACTATGGTTTTACACAAAAACTCAGGTAATCCTTATAGGCAGTACCTGGATGATCTCGAGAGTTGACTGGGCTCAGTTGCCACAAATAACATTTAATGCCATACCGATACCGGTAAGTGATACGGTTAAAAACCTAGGGATATATATCGATAAAACTATGTCCTGGGGGCCTCAATTACAAGAAGTCAATCGTAAATTATTTGCTTCGGCAGGTTCTTTACGAAGATTGCGTGGCCTCCCGATTGCGACGAAGATCTCGCTTGCACAATCACTACTTCTTCCAATATTAGACTATGCTGATGCCAGCTATCTTGATCTCACGGAGGAGCAACTAAATAAACTTGAGCGCCTTCAAAATTTCTGCATAAGGTTTATACTCGTATTTGGTTTACGCAAATATGATCACGTTTCTGAATACCGTAATCAACTCAAGTGGCTCCCGATTCGCCTTCGACGGAATACTCATATCCTTTCCTTATTATATAATATTTTATTTTATCCTGTAGCTCCCTCCTATCTCAAGGAACGCTTTGAGTTCCTAGGTGACACGCATTCGAGGTTCCTCAGGTCGTCAGAGAACTTGCGACTGCATATACATTCAACAAATTTTTTTGAAAAGTCTTTTACTGTTGAGGCGGCGCGACTGTGGAATGCACTACCGGTCACTATCAGACGGGCTCAAACATTGCAAACGTTTAAAGTGAGGGTTAAAGAATATTATCTTTCAACTACCGTACTCTAAGATATGTATTATATAAATGTTTGATTGTATTTAAGTATGTATATTTGTTTATATATGTAGGTATATGTATGTATGTATGTGTATGTATGTATGTGTATGTATGTATGTGTATGTATGTGTATGTATGTATGTGCATGTATGTATGTGTATGTAGGTATGTGTATGTATGTTTATGTAGGTATATGTATGTATCTTTATGTGTGTATGTGTATAAATGAATGCGTTGGAATCTAATGGTATTATATGTCACCAAAATTTAAGCCCTATATTAAATCTTAGTACAGTCTTGTCCATCTAAAGGTTGCCTGGAAGAGATTGCCGCTTGCAATAAGGCCGCCCATTGTACTTACTATATATAATATTGATTTCTTAGTTTTTAAATTTATTCTTGGTGTACAATAAAGCATATATTATTATTTGTTTCTTCTTCTCGGGTATCTTCTTTTTTTTTTTACGAAGATACCCTGTCTTTTGATAGGCTTACATGGGGACATAGTGGTCCAACACGCAGAGGCCCTTTGAGAATTTTATTGTAACAGGGAATGGGACCCCCACTGCAGACCATCCACGCCCGCCTTATGAAGAGAGAGAAGAACGGTAATGTGAGCTTTTCAATAACTTTCTAATACATTTTTTTGTTGATATCAGAAAGTGGATGACTCAAAAAGCGAATCTACTATGCTCTCATAGGGTTGCGTTAATCCTATAAAAGATAACGACTGTCCACGAGGGTTTTATTATTATTTCCTTTATTTATTATATACACATAAAAATTACATTTTTAAATAAATTATACATATTAAAAATCAATTTAAAAATATAAAAAATAGTATCCCGCCGGCATCGGGTACCAAGCTGCCGGTGGTCAGGGCTGCAGAGACAAGAACTTCCGCACAATACGTGCCGTGCCCAGAAGAACCGCCTTCTGCATCAAGCCCTTGACCCAACTGCCTAACGCGAGCCTCTTGAGATGTTGATCGAGGCTCTTGGCAATCAGACCATGTGCCGATACAACTATCGGAACAATAATCGCTGAATCCACATCCCACATGTCGACAATCTCGTGAGCAAGGTCCAAATATTTTATTTCTTTATCCTTTTCGGCTTTTACGAGATTCTCGTCATGTGGTATGGTTATATCAACGATTAATGCTAAGCGTTCTGACCGATCTATTACCACTATATCAGGCTTATTGGCTACAATAGTCCTGTCAGTGATAATAGATCGGTCCCAGTACAATGTGACACGACCATTTTCTAGAACTGGGTCGGGTACATACCTATAATACGGTACCTCTGAATCGACAAGGTTATATTTCAGTGCAAGTTGCTGATGGACAATCCTGGCTACTTGGTTATTATTATTATTATTAATATAATATAGCCTATAGCCTTCCTCGATAGGCTCAATAGGCTCAATAGGCTATACAACACAAAAATATTTTTTCAAATCCTATCAGTAGTTCCTGAGATTAGCGCGTTCAACCAAACAAACAAACTTATCAGCTTTTAAAATACATTATATACCGAATATGTTACATTGCGACCTTCAAACTCCAAATGCAGAAAGTCTAGAACATAACATATCAACAATAATTTCTTTTATTAAGCTATTGTATAGTTTATATCGTGGGCTTAGAGCGCGGCGACCTAATCAAGAAATTACGTAACGAAAAAAGCCTAACACCCGAGCTCACACGAACTTCACCGAGCACGGCCGAGCAATACGACTGTACGAAGCTCGCACGGATTTTCAATATCATCATCATCGTAAACGTTGATCCCGGTCAATTTTTGAAGAGAAAATTATTTCAGCGCGGTACGCATATTTTTAGATGAGATTAAATCTCTGGACTCGCGACTATACTCATCATCATCATCATCTAATGTTGATTCCGGTCATCTACAGGTCTTATTTAATAATATTGTGTTATCAATTAAGACTCTTTCAGTGTAGATTTTTTTTCATCATCATCATCATTAACGTCGATCCCGGTCAATTTTTGAAGTAAAAACTTCTTTTAGCGCGGTACGCATATTTATAGATGAGATAAAATGTCTGGACTTGCGACCATAATCATCATCATCATCTAACGTTGATTTCGGTCATCTACAGGTCTTATTAAATAATGCTGTGTAATCAATTAGGACTCTTTCAGTGTAGATACTTTCATCATCAACATCATTAACGTCGATCCCGGTCAATTATTGAAGTGAAATCTTCTTTTAGCGCGGTATAGTGTGTGTGCATATATGCATGTAGGTACATATAGCAGACCCGCAACGCGTCTAGATAAATAAATTATTAATAAAAAAATAGTTTTTTTTTAACCATCAATAACGGCAGTCCCCGAGTGCCAAACTTTTTTTTAATTTTTATTAATAACTAGTAGATGTAGGTTATTCACACCCAGTCTCAAATTCTTAAATAGTGTTTTGTTTTAAATTGTTTATTACTTTTTTATGATTTTCAACTATCTTAATCCCTATTAATATTATGAATGTGAATATAAGTTTGTTTGTTACACTTTCACGTGAACTACTTAAACAATCATCTTGAATCTTTGTACACACATTCTTGGACGTATTAGAAGTAACATAGGTTTTTAAAAAAAGTTACGATAGATAAAAAAAAATGTTTGTCAAAAATCTCAAAATCTAGCTCTCTCATAAGTGGCGCTAACGAAGTTGCGCTGGTCAGCAAGTAATATTAAAACGCGAAAGTTTGTAAGAATGTATGAATGTAAGATTGTTGCTCTTTCACGCAAAACTACTGAATGGATTTTGATAAAACTTTACAATAATTTTTATTAAACTTCATTCAGTAGTTTTTGGAACGAAGTTCCTTATTGTTAGTTTTTTGTTTTTATCCTGAAAACAAGCTCTTGTGGGAAACGGGAACTAGTGTGTCATAATTTTATAATATACTTTATAAACCACGAAAATTGTTCGGCTTTTAGGTGTTTTTTTTAATGATATGCAGGTCTGTAGATCCCCTAATATGAGCTTAATTTGAGCTTGTTGTCGTTTTATTAAATACTAGGTGACCCCCACGTCTTCGTCCGTGACATACTTCGAACTCCCGTTGCATTTATTTAATCCCATCGTTTATAAATTCTACAATGTAAACAAATTTGCCTGAAATGTCGTAATTTATGATTACTGTTTCACCCTCAGGGGTGATAGCGTGATGTTATATAGTCTAAAGTCTTTCTCAATACTTGGGCTATGCTTGGGCAAAAATATTTTTTCAAATCCGACCAGAAGTTCCGGAGATTAGCGCATTCGACCAACCAACCAAACAAACTTTTTAGCTTTATATATAAGTATAGATAAAACAGTATTAATTGATAGAATCTGGTCCGCTTGTAGGCAATTAGGTACTACACAATAATACAAAACTAAAACAAAACTGCAAATAATTTTCGCATAGGCAGGTAAATAAATACACTTAAGTAGCTATCAGTTCATGAAATCTCAATCTAGGTCTGTAACGAACTCAATACAACAGATTACATCGCTTTAGTGTTTTTGAAATATTGTGCGAAAGTAGAGGGTAGAAGAAGGTACTCCTTCTTCTACCCTCTACTTTCGCACAATATTTATAGTAGGTAGGCCGAGACTTATATACAAAGACCACGTGAACAGATTGCTCAAAACGAAAAAGTCAAAAGTGCTCGGATACCCAAACATGCATGTATGAGCGATTGATGAATCTGCAAGAAGCGAAAGAAGTATGCATGGATCGCGAAGCCTGGCGATCTGTCCTCTTTGACTACCCCGTCAATGATATAGCGTGAAGATATTTAGTTAGTTAGTTAGTTATAAATAAGAGTAATCATTGTTCAAACGCTTTAAAAGTAATTACTAGTTATTATCTGTATTTTATGCAAATTACGGTCAAGTTGGCGAGAAATCGATCATCCTGTGCCTAGTTCCGTTTAGTGACATTGACAAACTAAAATATTTGCATCGATAATGATGTCTAATGCTTTCGGGAACATTAAACATTCTTGCAATTCGTTACTGACAGAGATGGAATGGAAGTGAGGTGCTTGCTCCTCTCGCGAGCGATTACTGAACGGTTCACGAAAGATGACTACTGCGCAGAAGGCATTAGGCATTTACATTATTGTAAGGATTATTAACATTATTGAAGCGCTCGTGGCCCGCTGTCTCCCCGCTCTATATTTACAGTATAATCATTATAAATTACATTTTTAAATACGATATATGAGGCTCTTGGCCATCAACCCATGCGCTACAACAACCATGTGTACATTATTATCTCTCCTTTTCTCGGGTATCTTCTTTTTTTTTCTTGAAGATACCCGGGCTTTTGGTAGGCTTACATGGAGACATAGGTCCAACACGCAGAGGCCCTTTGAGAATTTTAATCTAATAGGGAATGGGACCCCCAATGCAGATAGTCCACCTACAATGGGAGTTAAACGATTGTACAATATGCTAACTACAAAATGTGCAATTTGGTTGAGTGTTAAATGAATTTGGTGATTTAAACTATGGATGAAAACGGCGTCTGCCATTTTTATATTTCATGACATTATTATTAGGCATTAACATTATAACTTCTGGCTACAGGGCGTGGTGTTTCGTCGCTTCCGCGGACAGTTACCACCGGATCGCAAAAAGACATAGTGCGACAGTGAAGTTATACTAATATTAGTATTAAGATTTTATATACTAACACGGTGTGATGTATTTGTATGTATTCTTAGTTTTAAGGTATTTATCTATGGGCCGTAGAATAAGTTAATAACATCTAATCAACAACTTTTCTAATGTTGCCTGAAATAAATGAATATTGTTATTATTATGATAAGGCATTTATGGCCGTCATTATTGGTCATCTTTCGAGAACCGATCTGAACATAATTAGTTTAGTTTAGAGCGGAGCGGAGGAGTAACCATAAATGTCAACAAATCGGGCCTATTTTCATACATTATTGTAAAAGTAATAAGCAATGGGATTAAAACCCATTTAATCCCGATACTTTTTATACCACGGGCTTAGCCGCAGTCATCTAGTAAATAATATTGGTGAAAACAAATTAACAATTTTGTTAAAAAAAATGAAAATCACTGACAACCAATGTAGTAAACGATAAATTAAAAATGGCTGCTAGCGATTTTCGTTTTTTTATAATGAGAGAGAATATGAAATACTATATTGACATAGAAAAGAATACGCAATACCATAATGACATAATTTTAAAAGCTTATTTTATTTCAATGTATGACGTTGACCACGAAAATAAAATTTGAAATTCACGATGTTATTGGGTTGAAAATGTTGTTATTCTGCATTGAGTTAATATTGTATTACGAGTTAATATTATGTATTACGTACACAATATTAACTCAATGTTAATCTGATCTGATTTCGATCTATATTCGATCACCATTACAAAAAATAAGAAGCATTTACAAAAAGTTGTACACTTACACCTACCCAATCCATTTCCATTTTAGTGTATCCCCAGCTGCTTTTAAATTATACCTGGATTTGGAACCCATGGTCCACTTTTCCGACACCTACCTACCCCTATTTTGAGTGAAAAACTGTTGTGATGAATTTTCTTCTAAACTATATATAAAGCTGAAGATTTTGTATGTTTGTATGTTTTATTGTTCGTTTGGTTGAGTGCGCTATTATTTCAGAAACTACTGTTCGAATTGAAAAAATCTTTTTGTGTTGGATTTATTCATTTATTTATTTATTTATTGAAATATATAATAGGATAGCACAAGTATCAAGAGAGGCTATATATCATCACGCTACTGCTCTACAGAGCGGAGCCGTAAGCATAAATGTCAATAAATTGAGTATATTTTCATACATTTTTACAAATACGTATTATAAATGACAGGTTTAAAAAGGTACGACGGGAGTTCGAAGTCTCTCACGGGCGAAACCGCGGGGGTATGCTAGTAACTATATAAAAATTGTATATAATTCTAATTGAAAACTAACCTAATAATTTAAACAACACACGCCGTAATAAAACGTCATCCTCAGACATCCCAAACATATCTTATTCTTGAGCACTCACTTTCACCAATGACCTTGTAGGAGAAAGTGGCATAACCGGCTGATTCACATCGTCTACACATACGGAGATATCTCTCGAGGACATATGACCGTTATTACGTAGTCGTGTTATAGTGTTATGTAAGAACTAATATGAGATCATTATGTCTGTCTGTGAATGTAATTTAAAGTTTAAACTGGTAGCAATAACTAGTATTGCTCGCGGCGTTGTTCGTGTAGATTAAGTGCTATTGTTGTTTCAAATTTCAGTATTTGCTTTTCGACAAGAAACGAAAGGTTCTTTAACATCTAATGTTATTCACGGGAACTAGTGAGCCGATTAAAAATAAATTGAATAAAATCGGTAAACGACCGACGGGCCCTTAAAACAAAACAAGACAAGAAAAAAATAAATTCACATATTATTCTGTGGAAAACTAGTTCGCAACGAACTAGTTATTTTATTAATTCCTAGATGACCCCTATAGCTTTGCTAGTGGAATATTTCCACCTCCCGTCCCATCTATTAATCCCGTCGCTTATAAATTCTACAATGATGCATAAAAATTTGCCCGATTTGTCGACATTTATGACTACTGCTCTGCTCCCCAGTGTAGTAGCATAATGATATATAGCCTATAGCCTTTCTCGATAAATGGGCTATCTAACACAAAAATATTTTTTTTAATCCGACCAGTAGTTCCTGAGATTTAGCGCGTTCAACCAAACAAACAAACTATTCAGCTTTATAATATTAGTATAGATTAAAAGATTTTTCCCTGTTATTTAATACTAAATAACAGGGAAAAATCTCACCTATACAGGTGAGAACTATCGATTCGAATATTGATGCCTTTAGTTACTGCCGCAACTTCGAACTCCACTCGTGTCTTCTGCAGAAGATGTGATATATGCTAGGCCATACTGCACATGGCAGGCCATATAAGCAAAGACTGCTAGACGACCCTTTTTCATAAGCATTGTACGTAGGCATCTCCCAGTAATTTTGGGAGGATGATGAGTATAACAAATTGCTTCAAGGATTTGTTTGAAGTCTTCCTTCTCTTTGCCATGAACTAGACTGTTAGTCAGTAATCTCCACGGATCGGATACCGTAAGTATTTTAACCTAGGTCTAGGGTCCCATCCTGGGACATGCATCTAAAATATCAGATGCATATCCCAGGAAGTGTCTGGGGCTTTAGTATCTTATATTTACAGAGTCGCTTTCTCTACAGTTCAGAACTCGTCTAAATAGTACCAATTCTGTTCATTTACAACAGTTGTGGTAATAAATAAAACTAAATAATTCTGTGATAATAATAAGTCTAAAGTACTTGGTACCCAAACGTTCATGTATAAAGCGATTTATGAATCTGCAAGAAGCGAAAGAAGTATAAATTATAAATAAATATAAATAAATATTGTGGGACATTTTTTCACACAGTGCCATCTAGCCCAAAGTAAGCTAATATTAGCTTGTGTTATGGGATCTAGATAACTGATAAACATACTTATATATTTCTAAATACATACATATTATAGATAAAATAACACCCAGACACAGTATAAACCATCGTGCTCATCACACAAAGTTTTATCCTGGGTGGGAATCGAACCCACGACCTCTTGCGTAGCAGTCGGATGCACTCCCACTGCGCCACAGAGGCAGTCATATACATGAACCGTCTGTCCTCTCTGACTACCCCGTCAGGGATACTGTGTGAAAACTAAGACAATGTATAAAACTCAATAGACATAATGGAGCCGTATTAGAATCTAATCGATGCCTTTTTTGGTAACTTCCTACGCCTTCAATAACTTATATCCACTTGAAGAGACTAGCGGATAAGTTGTAAAGTATCTAATATTGACAATAGAGTAAAATTTATATTTTTATAAAAAAAAATTGTATTATTATATTCGTAGTTTTTGTATAATCAGATATAAACGAGCCTAAAACATCAGTGACCTAAGTTAAAGTAGGTATCTAGTCTAAACCTAAATTGGACAGTCAAATCAAGTCAGTTAGGTTTTCTATATTTTTTTTTTATAAATACTTATATTCATATTTTTATCTCACTGACTATAACTTGTCCAATATCAGAGACCTAAGTCAACGTTGCCTAAGCCTATGATTTGGGATTTGGCACGTGTTTCCATTCTTAGGTCCGTATTCCAGAACGTTTATCAAAACTCAAGAAACACTTGAGAGTAAATTTAATAAGGCAAAATCTAGTCTCAAGCGTTGATCGAGTATTGAGAAACGTTCTGGAATACGGACCTTACTTTCAAAGTGTAAAACATTATATCTAGTTATAATTATGGCACTCTTTCACGATCCTTTGTAAAATAATGTAATTTTCACGGTGCCACCAACTAGATTGTGAAACTTCTTCTCCATTGGTTCGAAAGTTTCCAGTGAGGAGAATATTGTTAAATTTTGTATGTATGAAAATTAAAATATCATTATTCATGTAGGTCACAAAGTAACACTTATGATCGGCAAGATTATTGCCTCTATATTTATATTTACTGCCAGTTTCGCAACGCAATATGTAGAGCCTGAGGAACAACCTGACAATAAAACTCATGGCCACTCTTTATAATCGCCAGCAATTACATTAGTTTTCGTTTAGATAATTAAAGGGACAAAAAGAATGCTTGTGAATTATGCCACACTACTAGGGTATAGACTCCATACAGCAGTTCTCTGGTCCTCCATGCGTCGAAGACTATTGCAGACTTCTTTAGGCGTTACAGTAAGTGTAGTAATTACTGACTTTAAGGAATATCCGGTGAGTGCTCCTCTTTATGTTGCACTAGTCAACGCACGCGGCTCCGCACGCGTGGTGATGTTTTCCCGTTTCCTGTAGGAACTTGTTACCGGGATAAAAAGTATGTGTTATTCTGGTGTGTAAGCTTTATACTTTTTTTATTTATTTATTTATCCATCACGAAATATCCCCGAAGAGGTGGCAGAAGCATATTAGGTATATACCCACTTTTCACCATTTGTATTCCTGTCCCACGTAATAGGTGGTAAGCCCATTGCCGTGTTTAAATAGACCGACGCAGTTTGTTGCTACCTGCTGTTAAAATTTTTCAAATCGCCTATAAGGTCTTCAACCAGGCTTAACGACTGTCATTTTACTGGCAACTGGGACCAACGCGCAACGGCTTAACGTGCCTTCCGAAGCAGGGAAACGCTCGCAAATGTAAATGCCCCAAAGTGGTCACCCAACCGAGGACCAGCCATAGTGAAAGTTGAGTAAATCAGTGATCGTTTACAGAACACTGAGACCGCGGGGCCACGAGCGCTTCAACACTGAGACCGCGGGGCCACGAGCGCTTCAATATACGATTTTTTTTAATTTCATTATTAAACAATCCACTTTAACATTAGTTATTAAAATGGTTCATCAAACTGTTTTAAACTGTTTGTCTGTGTACTCAGAAGAGTCTCATTCTTAAAATCTCGTTTCTACTTATATGTTTACAAAACTGGAAACATATTATTATTTTATATTCTCTAACAGAAAAATCTTGAGCAGTTTCTTATTATTTTTATTTACTGCAAACTATTCCGTAAGTTAATCTTATCTTCTAATTAGTGCAGTCCAGTCGATGTCGTGTCCTCAGGCTATGTCCTGGTCCTTGCCCTCAGTATAATGGTGATTCCTATACTAAGGTTGTCAGTGGACGTTTCGAGGCAAGAGAGAAAATAGCATTTCACTGCATATTTATCATTGTCTTTCACTATAGCACGTTAACACAACTTTTATGTCCAGGAAACCACCACTCCCGCACATAAAACAAGATAAATGCACTAGTTTTAGAAAATAATATAAAGCAAGCGTCCGCACTTGTCACTCTTCCCGCCTTTTACGGCGTATCCTTCGAATGAGTGCAGATTACTGAGATGCCGTTGATCTATAATTAAAAAGTAAAACGAATAAAAACCATTTACGTATTTTTGTACAACCTCTTCGGTGAACACTCAAAGTCATTATTATTGCCATCGTGTTTTTGTTCAGACGAGACTAATTGAGTCCCGTCTGAACAGTTACCCAATTTACTTAAAATATTATTGTACAGAAGGTTGAAGTGATCATCAATAAACAACAGCACTTAGGTTATATTTATTAAAAAGTATTGACCTTGTAATTTCTCATACGAGCATAGATATTTAGTAACGATTAAAGATCTGTTGATTGTTTTGACGTACAAATTAACTAACTTTTCTACGGATAATGCAATCGTCCACTTAGATATTAAATAGCCATATTTAGAAACTTCAAGATTTTGTAATTTTAAATTAATGACATGAGCACAATTATGTGATAGAACACGCACAAATATAGAGGTCGCGAAAGGGTTTTCATTCAATGCCGCCTGCAAGTAAAGGATCTTTGAAATACGGTTTGAATAAAAGCACTAGTACACACGTACAATACACGTACTATTCCACATTATTAACCTGACGAGATTCGCCTTACGACATTTTCAAAGGTGACACATCCTTACTAATATCATAAATTTTGGGTGCAAGGGGTCCCACCAAGATCTTTGGGGCCCAAGCGACCTCACCTGCAAGCGACGCACCTGCTGACCAACGGACGAGGCTACGACGCATTAAGGTATTCACGTGGTGATATGACTCCCATGTGGGTGCCAGGTGGTACAATGTGTTGGTCCGGGGGGGTACCACCGTGCAGCTGTGACAAGCCCCCCAAGTAACCCAACCCCGGTTGGGTTGCGTTGGGGGTTCAGCAGCTGCATAGCCGGTTCCGAGGCGATGCTCGATGCAGCAGGCGAGGGACCAGCAAGTGTTTAGTGGAGTCTAGTGTGGGAGACGTGGGTCGACCCGCCGGCCAGGGAGACCTGTAGATACGGTGGTGCCGCTGGCCGCCCGCGGCATAGTACAGGGGCCCAACTGGGATTATCCACCTCAGGAGGCTGCCCCACCAGGTCGCGCATAATCCCGATGTGGATCGTCATGCCGGATGGTGACCGGCGCGGGTCTTGGCGACCACACTCGGGGGGGTACGGGGGCCCTTCCGTCCGGCGGGTCGGCTTCCGTCTAATCCACACAGCCCAAGACAAAGCTAGCTCCTGCGCTTTGTCACTCACTGCTGCAACGAATGTCGCCTCTTCTTCACGCTTTCCCCTTCTTACAAATCATGGCAGCGCATAAAATAAGAAAGAGAGTCACAGCGGCCGTCCAAAATCGCGCAAAATCTACATTCGAGGTGGAGTTCACAAACATTCGTGGACTCCATGCAAACCTCGATGCCGTCCACCACCACCTCGAGACGGCTTGGCCAGCTGTGATGTTCCTCATGGAGACACAAATACGCCGCCCTGACGATTCGTGTTATCTGTGTTACCCTGGCTATATCATCGAAGAGCACTTTCGAGATAAAGCCGGGTGTGCGTTTTCGTTAGGGCGGATGTTTGCTGTCGCCGGTTGCGCTGCCTTGAGAACCCCTCCTATTCTGTCCTCTGGCTGCACGTGGATCATGGCTCCACGAGTCAGATCTACGTGTGCGTTTACCTTTCCCACACAGGGGATGCTGAGACAGTAAGGCTATTTCAGTACCTCAGCGAGGGTGCCGGTGATGCGCAGGTGCGGTTCCCGAAAGCTGATCTGGTGTTTCTGGGGGACTTCAATGGCCACCATACTGAGTGGTTGGGGTCCCTCAAGACCGATCACGCAGGTTGAGCTGCCCACACATTCGCTCTCTCTCATGGTCTGACCCAGATGGTACGCGAGATCACGCGGATACCAGACCGGTCAGATCACACTCCCGCTCTGTTGGACCTACTGCTGACGAGTCGCCCAGCCCTGTATAGTGTGTCGGTGGGCGCCCCACTGGGTACCTCCGATCACTGTATGGTACATGCCAACATGCAGGTGCCACCTCCTGCACGTGCAGTAGAAGTGACACGGCGACTATGGCATTACTCGTCGGCAGACTGGGATGGGCTTCGCAACTATTTTGCGTCCGTCCCACGGAGCCAGCGCTGCTTTGCAGATAAGGCTCCTTCGGACAGCGCTTCTGCCATTGTTGGCGAGATCAGTTTAGGTATGGAATAGCACATTCCTTACACTGATGTCGCCAACATCCGCAAAGCCTCGCCCGCCAAAATCTCGCCCATGGTTTGGACGTGAGTGCGCTGAGGCTGTTCAACAGAAACAGTCAGCGTATCGCGCCTGGATTAGGGCGCGGGCTGTGCGCAGTCCGAACGTGCGCCACTTCAAGGCGGCATACAATAAAGCCACCAGGGCCAGCAAGAGCGCCTTTAAGAGAGCGGATGCCCGGCGCATCGAACGGCTTGGCCAGGAGCTTGCGTCACATCCAACGGGTAGCCGTGGATACTGGCAACTGACCAAAGCCGTGCAGGCCAACTTCTGCCAACCGTCGTTGCCACCGCTGCGTTACTCAGATGGGTCACTAGCTCACAAAGCCCAAGAAAAAACGGATTTGCTTGCTAACCTCTTTGCGGCTAATTCCCGGGTCGACGACTGTGGCACACAGCCTCCTACTATCACCAACTGTGGTAACACTATGCCTGACATAGTTGTCAGGCAATGTGATGTTCGGGCAGTGCTACGGTCACTCGACACGCGGAAAGCTGGTGGCCCTGACGGCATTTCGGTGGTGGTGCTGAAAAAATGTGCAGCTGAACTGTCTCCAGCGCTAACGCGCCTGTACCGTTTGTCGTACTCTTCGGGGGACGTGCCGGAGGCGAACGTGCAACCCATCCTCAAGAAAGGGGATCGGTTAGATCCGGCCAACTATCGCCCCCTAGCCATCACCTCAGTTATATGCAAGGTGTTTGAGCTCATCATCAACAAGCAGCTCATGCGTTACCTAGAGGATCACTCGCTAATCAGTGATCGTCAATATGGCTTTAGGCCGAAACGATCTACGGGTGATCTTTTAGCGTACGTAACACATGTTTGGGGTGAGCCTTTTTATTATTATTTTATATTTTATTTTTTAGCCTGGATATTGCCAAAGCGTTCGATAGAGTTTGCCATGCGTCGCTTCTTTCCAAGCTCCCGGCATACGGTCTACCGCCTCAATTGTGCAGCTGGATGGCCAGCTTCCTGCAGGGGCGACGTATACGGGTCCTCTGTGATGGCCAGGCTTCGTGCTTTTTGCAGGTTAATGCCGGAGTACCACAGGGGTCCGTGCTGTCGCCAACTCTCTTTCTTCTGCATATCAATGACATGCTGGCCCTCGGGAACATTCATTGCTATGCAGATGATAGCACTTTACATAGGAGTTATTCTGCCCGTCCAGCGGCGAGGCAAACTGACATCGAGGGAGGGAGACGACAACTTGTGGCTGATCTCGACCGGGACCTTAACCGCATATCTCAATGGGGTTCTGAAAACCTGGTCGATTTCAATGCTCGCAAAACACAGGCATGTGCGTTTACCGCTAAAAAATCCCCCTTCCTTCCTCTACCCTCTCTTCAGAACGCTTCAATACCAATGAAGGACAATCTAGATATCCTCGGCATAGACGTTCGTCGAGAGCCCAATCATAAAACGTATATTGAGAGTTGCATTGGGCTGGCCTCGCGGAAGCTCGGAATATTAAATAAGGTGAGGCGGTTTTTCACACCGCACCAGAGATGTCTTCTGTACAAGACGCAGATTCGTCCATGCGTTGAATACTGCTCTCACCTTTGGGATGATTCCGCGAGGTACCTGTTGGACGCACTAGACGCTATGCAGAGACGTGCTATTCGTATAATAGATTGTCCTGAGGTAACAAGAACCCTTGAACCGCTGGCGCAGCGTAGAATGATAGCTTCACTGGCTGCGTTTTACCGTATATACCACGGCGAGTGTTCTGAAGAGCTTTTCAACCTAATCCCACCCTCTCCTTTTCGAACCCGAACAACGCGTGCCGGGCAGAGGTGCATACAGTGGAAAGAATTTTCGCCAAAACTGAGCGGTTTAAAAGATCGTTTTTCCGTCGCACAATAAAAATTTGGAATAAAAGAAGCACGACTGGCACTTATTTTATATTAACAATAAATATATATATTATAAATAAAATAAATATATATATTATTTAAAAAAATAAATATATATATATATATAAACAATAAATATATATGTCTGGTTCTCTTATGTGGCGCTAACGAAGTTATCTAGTATTTTATAAATTTAAGATGTTATTTAGTACAATATGTCAACTGTTACTTCTAAGGGAGGCGCCATTGTCGGGAAGTAACGGCAGAAGTTGAGGCTGTGCCGCCCGTGACTGAGATCTAATTGGAAGTAGCTGTCCTGAGACTTAAGTCGAAGAATGGTGCCCCGGGTCCCGACGGAATTCCTGGGCGGCTCATCACGACAATCATGCCGGTGATTGAAGAAGACACGCAGTCCCTCATGACGCAGTGTCTGTCGGGCGGTAGACTCCCGCGTCCTTGGAAAATTAGCAAGCTCGTTCTTCTTAAGAAGAACGGACGGCCAGCCGATTCACCGTCAGCCTACCGTCCTATTGTGCTGCTTGACGAGATGTGTAAACTGTTCGAACGGGTGGTTGCTGCACGCCTCTTCAAGCAATTGGAAACGGTAGGACCTGACATAAACAACGGTCAATTTGGCTTCCGTCGCCTAAGGTCTACCCCCAACTAACATTAGGCGCTACTATAAGAGTTAGAACAGATATATAAAAGAGCTAAAGAGATCCTAAGGTATTCAATAAGTGCTATCACATAGGAGTTATAGCGAGCTATAACTTTACTATACCCCCGGATTGGCCACAAATTCTTATGATCTTAGGTTCCACTATGGCAATGTCGTGGAGTTATAGAATGAATTTAAGAGGTAGAGAGAGCAATTGTGGAGGAACAGTAGCGCTAACTGAGACCTAAAGCGCTGGAAGAGTAGTATTTTGGTGACCATTAACTCCTTAAGCGGTATGGTAGAGCTACGTGCAGCTTACTGACTCTTTGAGCGTTATAAAGAGAGTAAATTAATGAATATAAACTCCGTGAGGGGTATAGTAGATCTATGATGTAACTTGCTTACGGTTTTAGCGGTTAGAGGGTGGTAATAAGGTAAATTATAACGCCTTGAGTTGCAGTATGGATCTACAGCGTCTAAGGATATATTTTTCCTTAGTTTTTTCTTATAGTTTGTAAAATGAATTAAGAAAGATATTCCCTTTTCAAAGGGATCAAATAAACATAGTGTAATGCGTTGTCTTTACGAAAATAAATGGCGAAGTTGAGTGCAAAACTTTTAACTGAATTTTAGTGCAAAATGAAGCGGAATTTTTATTGCGACGGTAAGTAAACTGTGAATATGTGTATATATTATTAGCAAATAATTGAAGCGTCCACTCTTTGCGGTGTATTTATCTAAATATTTTGCTTCACATGGAACAAAACATTATTTTTAGTAAATTTGTAACAAAACTTTGCCTATTGACTTAAAGAGTCGTGACCCTGTAAGCATAGCATTCTAAGCTATAAAAATAAATACCTTCATTGTATTATGTTACGTTTTAGTCCGTTTCACTGTTTTTTATTAACTTCACAATCAAAAAATGGTGGACCTTTGAATTTGGAGATTCGTAGTAATTATTCAAAACCACTACCTAGCCTACGCACGACTTTTACACGTAGGTATATCCTAGTTGGACGAGTGCTAAATTGTTTTTATTGTTTGATTTGCCAAAATTGAAAAGATTTGGAATTAAATACCTACATATTTCTGTCTACACAATTACATACTGTAACATACTGTCAGTTAAAACCTTTAAAAATATATGTAGCAATGGAATGTTATTTTTTTAATGGAAGTTTGACTTTATTTCCAGCATAAACTCCTTACGTTCATAAACAACTCGTCAATTGTCTAAACTTTGCATGTGATACTAATTAGCTTTTTTGTACCTACACAGCGAGAGCAAGTCCGGGCGCAAATAAAATAAGTACCAACCATTCAGTCTCTGCTGTCCACTAAGTTCGACGTGACATTTGTTGTTTTTGACGCTGTGGTCGGACACCGCGTAAAAACTTTGTACCTACTGCTATACTCGTACCTTTGTTCACGTAAGTAGCTTCGATTACGCTGTTTTAAAAGTGTCACTCTGTAAATTAGCACTAAATAAAATAAATCAATATCTATCACGCCTTATCCCCGAAGGGGTGGCAGAGGCATATTATATGCCCACTTTTCACCGTGTGGATTCCTGTCCCACGTAATAGGTGGTGAGCCCCTTGCCGTGTTGAAATAAACAGTCGCAGGTTGTGGCTACCTGCTGTTGAAATTTTGTCAAGCCTTTAACCAGGCTTAACGACTGCCATTTTACTGGCAACCGGGACCAACGGCTTAACGTGCCTTCCGAAGCACGGAAACGCTCGCAAATGTAAATGCCACAAAGTGGTCACCCATCCGAGGACCAGCCATAGTGAAAGTAGCGTAACTCAGTGATCGTTTACAGAACACTGAGACCGCGGGGCCACGAGCGCTTAATAATACACTAAATAATATCTTAAATAAATTGTAATAGGGTTGCTAAAATAAATAGGAGTACAAGACGACATAAACGCTACTATATTTTATTTGATTCTGTTACAATTATATTTCAATTTCAGAATGCCGTTCAAAATAATAAGAACATTAGAGAAAGGACAATACAGCCACTGCATTGCACGCGGATATTAATCGATCGTGATGTAATAATTTTGTTTGTAAATCGATTGTGGAGCGTACAAATGATCTAACTTATAATAACACATAATGCTCGCACTGACCTAGTGTTTTATTTATGCCAATATTCACTATCGCCACCTAGTATTTGTATTAAAATATTTTTTTGATGTTTGTAAAATAGTTCTAGGATCTTTTGTTAGAATCCAAATCTGTCATTTAAGATCAACATCAAATATTTCATAGCAGTTTCTTTAATAATCTTCATAGCTCATGTCCTCAAATTTTCACTAAAATGAAAGATTCTTAATATAGTCACTGGTATTATTCACATCATCACTACTCAATGAGTAATAACTGTCTCCTTCAGAAATATCAAGACTTGCAGTTGCGATTTCACTTCCATTACATACGGAACCATCATCTTAGAAAATTTTGAAAGGAGCTCTGTTGCGGCGCTATTTTATGCTTTCAAGACCAATTAGGGGTGCTAAGGTGGTAACGAACTCAATAATTCAACCTTAAATAATATAGAGGCTATACTTGACACTATACGTTCTATTTATAGGGAGAAATATCCCTACTATTCAGCCCTAAACTATACAAGGGACCTTTGTATCCCTTTAAGAGTTAAGTGTTGTAAAAGATTTATAAAACACCATTGTAGAGCTAGTAGCGTTGATTGCTCCTATTGTGTTGCACAATAGGAGCAATCAACTCAGTGCCCTAAAAGAGTTTATGGTAGCTTGCTTAGAAATTTAGAAGTCAATAATAAATGTTAATTTCTAATATAGATCTTATAGTAGTAAAATGCACTCAAAGCACAGAAGCTTTGGTCTGTATTGTAGGGATAATAATCGCTGCTCTACGCGTTTAACCTTCACATATTGCTCTTATAAACTTGCTTTGTCACTGTTAGCGTAATATTTTATAAATAACTCTTTTTTGCCGTAGCAAGCTATAATTGCAGCTACTACTCTACCTTCATAACAATTAAGGTTATATGGAAAGCTCTATTTGCAGCCAAATTGTTAGTTGGGCCCTCGACGCCATCTCTTGTCTACGGAACCGCATCGAGTACGCAGTCGCCCAGAAGGAGATGCTACTGGCAGTGTCGCTTGATATAGCGAATGTCTTTAACACCATCCCCTGGTCCACCATTGCGGAGGCATTGAGGTACCATAAGGTCCCAGAGTACCTCAGGAGGGTCTTAGGGGACTACTTTGTAAACCGAGCTATCACTTATCCTGCTCGGGATCAAATAATCTCCCGGGAAATGACATGTGGAGTTCCACAGGGGTCGGTCCTTGGTCCACTCCTGTGGAATATTGGATTTGACTGGTTCCTGCGCGGGGCGAATCTTCGACGAGTCGACATCCTGTGCTACGCCGACGATACTCTCGTTACCGCGCAGGGCTCTGAATATCGGGACGCAGTGGTTCTAGCATCCGCTGGCGTGGCGCAGGTAGTGCGACGTATTAGAGCACTCGGCCTTCGAGTGGCGCTCGAGAAGTTCGAGGTTCTATTCTTCCACGGGCCCAGAAGACCACCACCTCGTGACACCCAAATCATTGTGGGTGGTACGTCCATCACTGTCGGGTCTACGATGAAATACCTAGGACTCTCCTCGACAGTCGGTGGACGTTTGCTAAGCACTTCCAGCAACTGATTCCAAAACTCTTGGTCTTTGGCGGAATGCTAGCTAGACTTCTTCCCAACAAGATGGGACCGGGCAGTTTTTGCCGACGCCTATATGGCGGTGTGCTGCGCTCTAAAGCGCTATATGGAGCGCCAATATGGGCGGACTCTCTCAATGCTTCAAATAGAGTCCTGCTGCGACGTCCGCAGCGAGACATAGCGCTGAGAATAGCTCGAGCGTACGGAATCGTATCATATGAGGCGACGTGTCTCATTGCTGGCAGTCTGCCATGGGACCTCGAGGTAGGAGTCTAGGCGGAAATCTATCGGCGAAGTGCCCTGGTGCGCTTACACGGATACCAAAAATCTCCGGAAGAAATCGATAGCTGGCGTGAACAGGTGCGCGATGTACTCTTCCATAAATGGCGCACCAGGCTAGAGAGCCCACCGGTAAGTAAAGAGCTCGTTTCAGCTATCCAGCCCATTTTGAGATCTTGGGTAGAAAGGCGACACGGTGCCTCAACATACCACCTCACACAGCTGCTCACAGGGCACGGATGCTTTGGGAAATACCTGAGTGAGGTGGTAGGCATTGAGCCAGACGCGAACTGCCGCCACTTCGAAGACGTCGTCATGGACACAGCGCTGAATACGCTCGCCAGTCCAGTCGTTTCGCTGTCTGCAGTAGTTTCTGCTATAGTGGACAGCGAAGAAAATTGGTTCGCCGTCACCTCCTTTGCCGAGGCAATCATGACGATAAAGAGAGAAGCGCTGCGAGAGCGAGAGCGGTGTGGCCTGACATTACCGCCTCCCCGACCTCGCGCTCGTGGTCATCGGCGGCAGCGCTATGCCAGCCGTACGACTGACTAAGGTGCGCCCCTCGTATTCCGGGGCCGCAGTCAGTTGAGTTTCGGGGGATCGTAATAATCCCCCAGAGTCGAGTCTATCGTGGGCAACGCTTGTTGGGTCGCAGAAGTTGAACCCCTGCCTTTCCTGTGACCCAACACCAGCGATAAGAAAGAACACTCCAGGGTTTTAGTGGGTATACCAATTTTGGGGACTCCCACATAACCACCTTGCCCCAAACACAGGGTGGTATCTATAAAAGATTTCACTGGATTAACAAAAAAAAAATTATGTCAACTGTGGTAGACTTTACTTTAACAGTCTGTATTGAATCAAATTTGCTTATTAATTTAGCAAACTTTGTCTTTAGCTTCCGATAAATATAGATTTGTTCAGCCGTATGTCAGTCTTCAGTTGTTCAGTCTTCAATGTATGCTGCCAATCATAATTATATTCTTAATCATAATCATATTCTTCAATCATACTGTTGGCACATTTTGTACATTTTTACACCAAGAGCAACAATCAACAGTATAAATAAACCGCTAATACTCGAATAGCTAACAAGTGAACAAAGTTGGTAGGTATTCAATTCTTTCAAATAAAATTGTAGTATGACCATTCACTTTTACTTGTTGAAATATTGAATATCTTCAATTGTAACAAAACTAAATCATATGTTGGTGATTGCTACCGTTTATTGTGCAATGTTAACAATCATTTTAAACCTACTTAAATGATAATGACGAATGTTTCTTAACAAAGTACTTAATACTCTGAAATTGAATAACGCTTACCTAATTTAGTACATTTTAGGTACTTAAGTTATGTAATTTGGAATGAAATAATATCGCACTTTACTATAAGCCTCTACTGTAATAAATCTATTTAACAACTAGCGGTGAGCGGTGAGCTTTTTTTTAAAAAATAACTTATTTTTGCATAGATCATTTTAATAGCGCTTATAAAATGTCATATACTAGAAGTAATTATAAAAATATTTTTAACGTGACCGCCGGTTGGGAACGCGGCCCACCTGAACCGGTAAGAAACTTAGGAAGTCTTTTTTTATGATGGCCTAATGCACCACATTAATTTTCTTTTTCTTATTGTTCTGCTATCCGGAGTAGGTCTCTAGGTATTCCAACAAAGCAAGGATCATAAAAATGGGCCCACCCGTTCTTGAGCTATAAGTATTCGATCAAACCCGACTTTGTAGCTAATGCCCGCAGCTTCGGCCGCATGGTGAAATTTCCCGTACCCGTTTCCCACAGTGTTATGTTAAGCTAGTATGTTATCCTTCAGAGATAGACAATAGACATACCATCGCGGGATTTACTGTTGACTTATATAAAATACATAATTCCACCATTCTTTATTTTGTTATATCTCAAAGAGTTTTTTTAGGCAGTGTTTTCGTTGTATGCATCTTAAAGCAATTAGTTTTAAAGATCAATGTTTTCCACTTACCATAAAATAAAATATATAAAATATCCATCACGCCTTATCCCCGATGTGGTGGCAGAGGCATATTATATACCCACTTTTCACCGTATGGATTCCTGTCCCACGTAATAGCTCTGTCTATTTCAACACGGCAATGGGCTCACTGACCATAACACAAGATTATATTAGCTTACTTTGGGATAGACGGCGCTATGTAAAAAAAATGACCCACAATGATGAACCGCACAAACACACACAACATCACAAACTTTAGTATCTATAGATGAACATGAGTCACAGACCGACGCATCAGAGTGTATCAAAAACCATCTAATTGAATTAATCCATGTACAAAAAACGTTGTTAATATTTTTTTTTGTAAGCGTGTGTAGTTTATGTTTAATTTTACGTTCTATCATAATGTTGTTTTGATGTTAAACTCTCTTTATTACACGTGCATTATACAGCTGGGATGCTTTCAACCAGAGAAAGCAACACAACAATGAACGCAGTAAATAAAAATAAACGTATTTCACTTTAAACTTCTGTATTTTTCCGACTAATCCGTTTTAGCACATCGCCATTCACCCGTATTAATATACTTCTGACCAGTAGTTCTAACTCACAGGAGCTCCTAGATCATCCTCATTAATAACTTTGACCCCAGGTACCAAAGTTGCAGTCACCATCATTGGTGTTGCACCATGTCCGAACGTATATTAAAAATAACTTTGCCATTCACATATGATAAAACCCTTAAAACTGTATTACAAAATGGTACATACATACTTATGCTAAGACGTTTCTTAAGTTTTAAGAAACGTTTCGTAATACTTACCAAGTGGAAATATCGTTCTTAGAGTAATACGGTTGAACGACAAATCTAGGTCCATATCTGGTAGTTGATTAAGTCAAGTCAAATTACGAAGCCCTTTCACATAAGAATTCAATGCAGTACACCAGCAATACCTAACATTCTTCATTCATAATTGGTCTAGTATTTATTAGGTACCTTTACAGTATAAGATACTTCAACATAGCCCATGTTGCATCATAGTCCTAGTATAAAAAATGTCTACGTTGAATTCAAGATTTCCCACTCATTTCCCATATAATCCTTGACAACGTCTCCATCCAAAGGTTGCTTGTAAGAGATTGCTCTTTAGCGATAAGGCCGCCCTTTGTACATTTATAAAACTGTAATCTCTTTATGTGAGTGTTTTATATTTGTGTGCAGTAAAGTTTATTCTATTCTATTTTCATATCCTACTTCCTGGATACTTCTAGCGCTGACAGAAACATTGGGAGGTCTGGGGATACATAGTTGGTTTCGTGGTCGCGTAGTTTTGTCAGTAAGGTTCACCACGTAGTAGGTGAGGTTGTCTTGACCCTCAGACACAGAATGACTAGCTTGAGTGGAGTACCGATGTGACTTTCATAGTGACCGTAGAAATCTGAAGACTGGTCTGTAAAGAGAGTGCTTGGAATTCCACTACCTTTATTTGAAAAGCTGATATTGACTCATGACTCGAAATAATTTTGAACAGCAATTAGTAAGCTGACCAAACTATAATTAAATTTGGAAAAAAGTCATGAGTTGGGATTCAAACCCGCGTCCCTTCCTATGGCGGGAAATCCATTTATTCCGCTAATCTACCGAAGAAGGAATATTTCATCAGCTTCGAGCGTGTCTCGGTAGATTAGCAGGATAGAGCGATTCCCCCGGCATGGGTACTGACGCGGGCTTCATGATATTGAAAGGATTGAATTACTGGTGGTAAGTACTGCAGACACAGTCGGTGGTTCATCACTCTCCATAGTTCTACATCTGCATGCCCATAGATAATCACCATAGAAACCATCTTAAAATTAAAAATACAAAAAATATAAACTTAACCTATTTCACACGCGACGTCGACGTGTCCCGGGACGAGGGGTCGCATGTTGGCAGGCGTCCTTTGAAGCGCCGGAACTTCACCCCTGTCGGCGAAAAGTTGGGACTCAAGAAGGTGGCGATGCGTTGTGTGGGAACCCTCACCACAAAAGAGTTAAGATCACTTTGTGACGTGAGTCCAGCTACTCCACCCTCAAATCCATCCCGGTTTTCTTCTGGAGGTAGTCCACGACGTTTACGACCTTCACGTTGTAGTGAACTCGCAACTAACCAACGTATAAAACTAAGGATAATGTTACAAGTTACAAAACCCGTTATGCTTACCGTCACTAAGGTGATTGATGGTGACGAACTTAGTTAGGATGTCAAGGGCCCAAAAACAATAGCTTGGCTACCAGCGATCATATTGAGCATAATAGCTCCATTACCAGTGTGCGCACTTTGACAAATTGTCGTATGTGTTGTGCGGCACGTATATTCGACACGGATTTATGTAATTTTTAGATACCTTTGGACCACCGCAGACTAGCTACTTTATAAAAGCCTTTCTAAGTACTTTTGTCTATAAAAGCCTTCCTAAGTTTCTTGGCGGTTCAGTGCGGTGGTCACTTTAAATATATTATATTTATATTTGGTTCTAGCGTATGACATTTTGTAAGCACAGTTAAAATGGTCTATGCAATATAAAGACATTTTTTTATTTTTTTTCCGTATCCGACGATTTTGTCGCTTTTTACAGTACAATCCTAAAGTCGCCGGTCTCTGATACTAAAAAATCTAATTCTAGTTTGTGGTGGTCTTTAGAGAGCATAACGGTCGGACGACAACGTTCAATGTACCTTACAGGGCTTATCCTTCTATACCAATGTATTTGTCAATGCGTGCATCGCGACACGAAAGTTTGTAAAATATGTTAGAATTTTTATTTATTTGCGTGATACCGCATGCCTGCCCCCATACCGCAAGCCGCAGTGAACTATCTAAATATAATATTGATTGCGCAGAAAGACAATTCATTACTCGTGTTTTTTTATGTGGAAATTAAATGTGGATGCTCTTCGACTAACTTGGAAAAAATAAGACGGACGTTTACAACCAATGAAATGTACTAAACTTAGTAGGTACTTCGTCTAAGCACGGTACCTACTCAAGATGACAGTGTTTTTTTTTTAATTCGTAGAAGTACTTAAAGAACCTATTTCAAAATTCTTTTTTTAGAGATTTTTACACAAATATAGCTTGTCAAAGCGCTAATGCAATCTTCATTAGTAACAAAGATTCCCTTATTATTTAGTCAACGCAACTGATATTAGGAAATTATTACTGCGAGTACTTATTTCGACAATATGACGTGGGATGTAGAGAGCACTCTAGCTGTCAGACTTAATGAACTAAAATGGTATTCGGGTCAAGCACATTTATGGAAATAACTAGCTCATGCTTCACGACGTTGCCTCCGCAGATACTTCCAAAGCCCTTTACACCAATAGAGGGTGTGAGCTTTCGACAATACAACCTCAACCTCTTTTATGCATAGTTTATTGTTGACTTTTGACTGATATAAATACCTACTTAAATAAATATTGTGGGAAACTGTTTTATTTAGCGCCATCTAGCACAATCTAAGCGATGAGCTTGTGCTATAGGATCTAAACTCAACTGATAAACTTACTTATTATATTTCTAAATATCTCCCTAATTCGTTCAATATTTGTTCCGATGCGGGAATCGAACCCAATCTAAGACCAATATACCACTTACGCCACCGAGGCATTCAAATAACGAATAACTTCTTTGTTCATTTAAATCTATTATTGTACATAAATACAATACTTACATTCGGTAATAACAAGCCAAAAACCACTGAGGCTTGTCCAGTCTGCCGCATTCCGGAATACATTGTTGTCAGATATTAAATCAACTCAATTTACAATTGTTCGCTAACCATCACCTTAACAGCAATCAATCTTACTTTCGTACGAACCTTATCATCAACTGTCGTAATATTCTCAACATTGTGTACATGTACCTGCATATCGTCCCATCGTGAGTAGGCCTTGTATCAACACTTTGTGCTGCTTTGTCTTTTTACTTAGAAGGTTTTTATGAATTGTGCTGTGCCACTTTTTGAGAATCGTCACAAGAAGTGGAGTTTTTTTTTTAATTTTTGGCATGTCAAATTGGCGTCGTCCGCCTAATGGTAAGTAAAGACGATGACCCGTGATTGAGAGCCGCTATCTCAACCCACAAGGCTCCGATAGCGATCCTCAAATAAACGTTAAACGTTGTATTTAGCTTTAGCGTGTAGTGGCCCGACTAAGATCTCCAGGGTTTAAGCGACTTTGCCTCCTAGCGGTGCACCTGCTGACTGAGGGTCGGGACAACGACCCAGGTTACGAGGGCCTGAAGGGCAATCGCACCCAACAATGCTGAAAAATTAAAACCTAAATATAAACTGCTCTTAGTTAAGATAAAGAAGGAGACACTATACCTATTTATGTTTTAAATCTTTCAACGATATTTTCGACTTCTTGTAATTAAGCCTAACAATATATTCGAAAAATTCGGAAACAAATAATATTGGCTATTAACCACGCCTATCTGGCAACAATACCTTCTATATATAAATTTAGAATCAGCAGCACAAGAAGAAAAAAGAAGAATGTGAAGTTATTTTTAAGCTTAAGGCTTCTCTATGCTTCAAATAATCATGCGAAACTCCTGCAATGGTTCCTACCTAAACCATCGGATTCTTGACTTACCGGTTAACGTATCTACCTGCTCACAATAGGACCTGGCCTGAGCATCACCTAAGCTTAGGTCTGGCACTAGCACCTTTGTATGAATTAAGATGACACATTTGTTACGACGTAATTTCTTTCATCAGTTGCTAAGTCAATATGAACCAATAAAATTGAACTTGCACTTCAAATGCATCCTTTCCAAGTAAGTAAATGGAAGGAGACTAAGGGCCGTATTTTAGAACGTTTCTTAATACTCAATTGACGATTGAGGCTAGTTTTTGCCTTGTAAATACTACTCTCAAGTGTTTCTTGAGTATTGATAAACGTTTTGGAATACGACCCTAAGTTGCGACAAAATGAAAGTTCCAGTATCACCTTGTAAGATCGTTTAGACGGTAGCATTCTTCGTATCAGCAAAACAAAGCTATTGCTCAATAGTTCGGTCAAATGGGTCGAGAATTAAGGTAAGCGAGCGAACGATAGGCCCAGTCCTTCCCACAGTAGCGTCCTATGTTGCGACAGACGTGGATGGTATTGGTAACAGTGAAAGGTGGTTTAATCCAGAGCTTAATCAGCAGACCGAGACTTAATAGTTTTTAAGTCAGACGGAACGACTACGGCACGATACATAGTTTTATTTCTTAAATAATTTGAATGTCAGCTGTCTTCTTTAGTCCTCGCAGCAGACGTGTTAATAGGTGGCATTAATCGAGGCGCCAGATTTTTTTGTGACAACCTTTGACACCCACACTGAAAAATAATAAAAACATAAAAATTACCCCTCTTATACGAATAGCAGTTCACTTTCCGAGGGCTGATGACGACGCATAATTATTTGTTTTCTTTTTCATTTTACACAGAACATTGCGGCAATTTTTTGGGGGCCTCCTATGCACAGTAGTGGACTTCAATCGGTTTAGATGATGATAGATGTCCTATCATTTCAGTTTTGTATATGTTCACCATTTTTAGCTGGAGACATGTTTATGTGTTAGTAACACCAATTAGCATATTTGCACCTCACTGGGATAAAATAAATTTTAAAGGAACGAACATAGAGCTGAATGATCTCAAGTTGCAAGCTGGTTGACTAACAAGGCTCCTACAAAAGGCCCGTATACGATGAAGAGTCCAGACGACATTCTTTACTAAACTTTTAAACTTTTCTAAATTAACTTTTTTAAAATAAATAAATAAATATTGTGGGACTTGGACTGGGACTTTCCACACAGCGTTTCTAGCCCAAATTAAGCTAAGATAAGCTTAAGGTATGGGATCTAGACAACTGATAAACATATACTTATTTATTTCTAAATACATACAAATAATACATAGGAAACACCCAAACTCCGAAACACATTAGTGATTAAATTAACAAATATTTGTTCTGACCTGGGAATCGAACCCGGGACCTTAGCTCCGCAGTCGCATACCCTACCACTGCGCCACTGAGGCATAAAAAATTCAAATCAATGTTAACTCTGGGTTCTAAGATGGCAAAAAATAATGTCTGAATCGTCTCCCATGGATTAAAAACAAAAAAGAAGTGTTGATTGGTTCATAGCCCGGCAGTGGTGTCGGGCACCGTAACAGAGGGGTGAGCTCTAATGGTAGTCTATTACACCATGGCAAGGCGTAATATGGCTAATGTTATGTAAACAGTGAAGTTGATGACCTATTTATGATATTGTGAAAGCACTTGTTGTCCGTGGGAACAGGACGGACGCTGCATAGACCATTACCTACTTCTAGAATTATTAGATACATAGACCATTACCTACTTCTAGATTTATTAGATACATAGACCATTACCTTCTTCTAGATTTATTAGATACATAGACCATTACCTACTTCTAGAATTATTAGATACATAGGCCATTACCTACTTCTAGAATTATTAGATACATAGACCATTACCTTCTTCTAGATTTATTAGATACATAGACCATTACCTTCTTCTAGATTTATTAGATACATAGACCATTACCTTCTTCTAGATTTATTAGATACATAGACCATTACCTACTTCTAGAATTATTAGATACATAGACCATTACCTACTTCTAGATTTATTAGATACATAGACCATTACCTTCTTCTAGATTTATTAGATACATAGACCATTACCTACTTCTAGAATTATTAGATACATAGACCATTACCTACTTCTAGAATTATTAGATACATAGACCATTACCTACTTCTAGATTTATTAGATACATAGACCATTACCTTCTTCTAGATTTATTAGATACATAGACCATTACCTACTTCTAGAATTATTAGATACATAGGCCATTACCTACTTCTAGAATTATTAGATACATAGACCATTACCTTCTTAATCGTGGAAAACCGCCACACTGTACACAGCGTGATGTTATCTACCGTAATAATAAAATTGTTCAAGTTATATGTATATCTTTCATACTTTCACGCCTTTATCCCCGAAGGGGTAGGCAGAGGCGTACTATACGTCCACGTTTCACCGTATGCTTTGCTTTTTGTCCCACGTAACAGGTGGTGAGCCCATTGCCGTGTTCAAATGGACAGGTGCAGGTTGTGACGACCTGCTGTTGAAAATTTTCAAGCCGCCTATAAGGCATTCAACTGGCTTAACGACTACCAGGCAACCGGGACCAACGGCTTAACGTGCCTTCCGAAGCACGGAAACGCTCTCAAATATAAATGCCACAAAGTGGTCACCCATCCGATGACCAGCCATAGTGAAAGTTGCTTAACGCAGTGATCGTTTACAGAACACTACGTCCGCGAGGCCACGAGCGCTTAATGTTATATGTATAGTGAGTGGAAATATATCAATAATATATGTGAATGTTGTTCAGATCTCGAGTTCAAACCTAGAACGACAGGGACGGGACATCTTCTAACCAACAAGGGTAGACATAAAAAAATATTATGCACATGGAAGAACTTTTAATCATTACGATCCCATAAGAACATATAGGCTACATATAGATATAGGTATATGTATGATTTACATAAATAAGTGATACATATACATTACATGGATATAACAACCATTGGCTAGAACGAATTATTTTTTTATTGAAATCACAAACACTTTGCTCCGCTAATGGTCAGGGCGGGTTCAGATGTGGCGACCAATAGCAACTGTTGCTTAGTAGACTATAAAAAATTGCTATATCTTTATAATGTGTGTGAATACACCGAACATACTTGCGATACCCAGGTATCAGATAAGAAACTTAATCAGAAAGGGGTGTATAAAGATTATGTCCAGCTAATTATTCTAAGAAATCGATATTGGAAGTATTTGATACAAACAAGAAGACTTGTTTAATGTCTAGTTTTGATTGCTTTCGTTATGATTGCCACGTATGAACCCACCTTTAAACCTCTAACTAAATATTACTGAGTACTTAAGTCTATTCACAGTTTGGCTTGGCCTATCCTATAACTACATTTTAAGAGTATATACACATATTAGACCATTTTACTAGGAATAACAAATTCTTACTAATCTAGAAAGAGTTATCAGAAGATTGACTTAATTTCAAGTTTATTATAAAGAACACAGAGGAACGAAACAAATTAGTAAATTTCTTAAAAATAACACTAATTCATCGTGTAAATTCAAAATGGAATCCACTTTAAACATCTAAAATTATTGATACAAAAATAATCATCACAATAATATATAAAAATTCTGTAATTTTCTTTAATTAATCCATTAAATCTATACACAAACAGATTTCGATGTATTTAAACAGGATTTTTTTTACGGATATCAAAGCTACAGAACCAAAGAGATTGGTCCATTTGTTATTATAGAGCAAAACTTTGATCACGTCTACTTTTATCTAACATACACATTTTAACTTGTTACGTACATTACATTACAGTACATTACGTACACTGACTGTAAAGTACTTATATTATAGACACACTTCAACAAAAAAGTCACTTCGACAAAAAAGTCGCTTATTAAACACTAGTTTATGAGATCGAGTTTTCACATGTAAACAAAGCTTTCGGTAAACATAAATTAATGTTTTAGGTATCTAATACAAGACTGCGTAATGTAGTTTTAATGGTGAAAAGAAAAGATTCTGATCTTTTATAACATTATAAATACCAAAAATTATATTAAAATAAATATAATTATATATGTATATAGTAGCTATCGTCTACACCCAATCGATTTAAGAACAATTAATACAATTAGAACGTTAAATATTTTAACGTTCTAATTGTATAAATAACGTTCGAGTTATATTGGCGTAATTTGACAAAGAAATTGGTTACATATTTCACCCATTTCTTTACTACATAAATTCCATACCATAGGAGCTAAGATCAAAGCATGTGAGGCAATTATTTCAATGTCATTTATACGTTGTAAAAGTGTGCAGTGACATGAAAAGCAGTAATCCATATAGCTAAAACACAAAGAGTACGATTTTGATTGGGGAGTATCACAAATTAAAAAATAGGAATGTGTAAAGAGATTTTAAAAGTAACACAAACTATTTACACTCTTAAATAAAAACATTACGTATTTTTATTGTTTTGCTATCAGCAATTTAATTTAAATATCACATTCTCTTATTAAAACTTGTTACTCTCTAACGCAGCAAAGGAATAATAGGTATGTTATTAAGGCCTAATCTATTTTATAGTTTTGTTGAGCTGTGCTAAGCTCTATAATCTATGTATTTTAGGTTTCATTGACACAGAACTAGTCAATACTTGAACAACAATAAGATTCAATCAAAGAATGCTCAGAATGATATTAAATTGGACTCTCTTTACGGATAATCATTTTTATTTCAAAAGCGCTCAACACCTTAGGGCTTCTTTTTGTTTCCGCTACCAGCGACTTAGTAGCTTTTAAAAAGTCAGATACACCGACCGAGAGCTCTCCCCGCACACTTAAAGATGCCAGAGTTGCGACAAAACCATTTTTCATATCGCGAAACAGTATGGGAGCAGTCGCTAAGACCCGGGATACCGATGTTGTGCCCAGATGACAGAGAGTTGCCCAACCGCGACGCAACATCGACACAGACTCAAAATCGCCGGTAGCGGATACTAAAAGAAGCCAGTGTGCGGTGGCTCTTATTCGATTCGAACTGTGAGTCATATTGGAGAGCTTGTTTAGAAAATTAATCTAACCGTATCATATAGAAGTATTTGATTAAATGAGTATATCTACTATATTATCAACACTTTGATTATTAAAGCTTAGATAACTTACTATATGTAGTAAGTAGTGAATTTACAAAAATCTACAACATCACAATCACTACAACATTAACGTCTAAATACCCGATTTGTCTTTATTATTCTATGTATATAATTAATAAGAACTATGGATATACAGGCCAAATTGTCTTTTCATAATCCTGCTTTTACAAAAGATATCGGCAAATTAAATTGACTACCACTATTCGATCATGACTATCACTAAAGTACCACAAAAATCAACTTTAAAAAGTTCTATGTTTCTCATATCATGGTTTTAATATACCTTTATTATCTTTTATTTATTCTCTTGTCTCCCTCTTCTTATTTTCTTTGTAATATCTTTCATACCCCGTCTTCTTCGTATCCATTCTCTCTAAGTTGCAATATCCTATTCTAGTTTGTCGCTTGTACCACTTTAATCTAGTAACTTTTTCAGATTTCACCGGGTAGTCTAATTTTATGTAGGGTAATATTTAGCCTGTAAACGAAGTCAGGTCGTCTACACTATCTAATTATTTTGCTTAGTAGAATCGATTCTTGATATGATTGACGTATAGAATCTTGTACTATGTTTCAGTCTAGACAAGATTTCGGGTCAATCTCTACAGATAAATTTGTAGAGACTCGTCTACGACGTATACCAAAAAACAGATACCAAGAAACAGAAAACAGATTAATTGATATGACGTCATGTATACTCCATTTTGTGAACATCGATCAGGCATTAAATGCATGAAAACATCGGTTTCGTATAGATTTTAATCTTTGGCACGCTTACTTTTGTAAATTTCTTATGGGCACTATATAGGCCTCTTTAGGCAATTTATAGGGATTTAAATATTGTAGTTTAAAATCAATAAAACTAATTTTCTTCTGGATACGTATACTTTGATCCGAATCTGGACTTTTGGTCCATTTACCGAAATGTTCTTTATATGCCGCTCTTTGGTCTGCTCCAGTTAAGCAATCAAATAGCATTTGCAGTCCATTGTTATACGTTGCTTCTCCCAATCGTAGTGTACTGATCTGCTCATTATCAGCAATTACAATTACATACCAGTAGATTTAAATTTCGAGATTAAGTAAATACTCTTTATATAAAAAAGGGACAAATACGTACTGCCCAAATCGAGTTCAAATGAGTATTAACTTACGGATCCCGATAATCTACAACGTCACTAAAGGAGACCACCCGCTGTGGTCTTGGCTCATGACTCTCGTGGTCACGCTCTACCCAACATGGCCGCCACGTCGCCAGCTGACTGAGAGTGAAGAAGAGCTCCTCTTGTAGGCCGTGGTGGGGCCAGACGTGGTAGAGCCAGGACACCGGCTGGGGATGAACCTAAGGCGCATCCGATTACGAATTCATGCCGCGTCGCATCCGTAGGAGTGATTCGCCGTTTTGGATCCCATCTGAAATAATGAAGTGAGTTAATTATCAAATTAAAGTTTGTATAGCATAACCGGTTGGGGTTTTAAGGCAGATGGATTTCATCTCAGCACATTGACGTCAACTGTTGGGTCATTCTCTCACCGCCTCACCCAGAAATTGTAGTAGATGTGTACATTTTCTATGTTTTGGTACTTATTAAGAAGTATCAGTGACTGCTTCTGTGGCGGAAGTGTATCCAACTGCTACGCAAGTGGTCGTGGGTTCGATTCCCACCCAGAATAAAACTGTGTGATGAGAACGATGGTTTATTATGTGTCTGGGTGTTATTTATCTATAATATGTATGTATCTAGAAAAATATAATTATCAGTTATCTGGTTAAAATAGTACAATCTCTGCTTAGTTTGGAATCAGATGGCGTTGTGTGAGTTGTCCCAACGATATTTATATTTATTTATATCTAGACCTCACATGATCAACACATGATCATATGTGTTGATCATGTGTTGATCAACACATATGATTAACACATGATCATATGAGGTCAACAGCATATTGAATCAATAATTAAAAGTTTGTTTTAATCCCACCAGCATCCCCATTACTGTGACTCCTGTAAACCAGGATATACAGCCATAGACTCGATCGAGCTCACACTTGGTGAACTCTCAGGAGAAGTTAGAATGTCTTGGAACCCGCATCGAAAAAGTACCTAGGTCATAAGCATGCATTCTTTTTATAAGGTATCCTGTAAATATGACCACAGATATTTCTCAAATCGTTATTCTTTATTAATCGTAGCTTTCTATTATATGATTTTAAAATTAAATTTATCCATCACGCCTTATTCCCGAAGGGGTGGCAGAGGCATACATATTGTATGCCCACTTTTCACCATGTGTATTCCTGTCCCACGTAATAGGTGGTGAGCCCATTGCCCTGCTGTTGAAAATTTTCAAGCCGTCCATAAGGCCTTCAACTTGCAAATGTAAATGACACAAAGTGGTCACCCATCCGAGGACCAACCATACGAAAAGTTGCGTAACTCTGTGATCGTTTACAGAACACTGAGTTCGCGGGGCCAAGAGCGCTTCTGAAGATTTTATTTGATTTACATGATTTTAAAATTAACTCAGTTATATTACATATTATTTCAACGCTTAACGAATCCTTGTTCACATAGGTACGATTATTGAAAAATCACAATAGAATTGAAAACATGCAGACGTTACGATTATGTCACAAAATTGTTTTATTCTCTTTTAGTCTCAAAAAATGGAAGGAAATCCGGGTTACAAGTAGTTTCTCACGTGACTAAAGTGAACTAGATTGTCTAAACCGCCGCCGGAGTGGCGCATGAATCACTCGATAACATTTTGTAAGAGATGACTATTATTTAGTGCACAAAATGGCAAGCAACTTCAGATACTATCTGAATGAACATAGCTATTTCGTTTTGTTCAAGGGTCTTGCGTTGCACCAATATCCTCTTGTAACACTTTTTTAAGTGTGATTCATAACCCGGATTTGGTTATTGTTGACTTAATAAAGTGGGGTTTACATAATACACATTTCAATGATATAAAACGATTTGATCGTAAGTGGATTACAAAATGAGACAGCTGTATGTGGACCAAAATAATATAACTGATAAAGTACGTGCATTAAGTATATAGTTAAGTATAGTATAGTATCACATCTTCGAGGCAAAAGAAGTACGTTAATCAGTCTCGATTGCTTTCAAAATAATCATTTTTTGAGACCGGGGGGCCGAGTCTACTCGTACTATTGACAAGCCGTAGAATAGAACCAGAATCGCTGTTTTTAGCTGTCAAAATGTTAGTAGACTATCAAAAATGCAACTGACTAGCGGCCACTGGCGCAGTACGTGTTAGTAGAATTCTATCGGCAGACCGATAGAAGTCTATTGAAATACGATTGTAATAGTAGACTACGAAGAACAATCAAAATTCTACCGGTGGCTTTCTATTGAGCGACGATTTCGAATCTATTTCGACACGATTGAAATAGCAGACTCGGCCACCGGGTTTTGATTTCATTGCCTGCTAGAAACAGTTGTGGTTTGGCTATATTTTTTGGCATTGTTGTAAGCAACTCCCATCGAAACTCCCTACCCATTAATCATCGCCATATCTTCGTAAGCCAGCAGACACCACTGGTAATTGAGGTGGATTTGCAAGTATTTTCATACATACATACATACATATTGTCACGCCTTTATCCCCGAAGGGGTAGGCAGAGGCAAATTAAACGCCCACATTTCACCGTATGCATTTTTGTCCCACGTAACAGGTGGTGAGCCCATTGCCGTGTTGAAATGGACAGACGCAGGCTGCGGCGACCTGCTGAAGTACGGAACTTGGGTGGGTCTAAAGGGCCGAATAAATTAAATAAAAATTTAATAAAATGTGTCTAATTTAGTTGTTAAATTTGGAAGAAATTTTGAACCCGTTGCCTTTTTAGTGAGGTGGTAACAAAAAGGCTAAAAGGTCTTATGTGCTTGACACTAATTAGCACGACCAATTAAAGTCCTGGTAGTCTCGGACTCGTAGTATTTTCACTTTAAACTTATAGCAAGTATACATATACTTCTGAGCGATGGGATAGTGGCGCCATTGGGAGCCCCTTCGATCGCAGAATCTTTTTCAGCATAATGTAGTTTGGCATAACATTTTCAGCATAAAGTTTTCTCGCATAAATTATGATAAGCAGAGTGTTATAAACGCATAATGGTTTTATTGGCATAACTTTAACTTACTCTATTTTTTTTATCATAATTTTAATCAGCATACATGTAAAGGGCATAATTGTTATACGCCCAAAGATCAATATCATAAAATACAAAACGCATAATGGAGGTATGAATATCCGTTTAAATCATGAATGAATAATAAATTTTACTAAGAATATTTAAGAAATGATGAGACACAATTGTAAATAATCATTTCACTCATAGCCAAGTTTGTAAGCTGTAACATTATAAAACGATATTTTAAGTGTTATTAATTTTAGACTAGTCTTGAGCAAGGACGTAAATAGGTACGACGACGAGCGAAGCGAGGAGGAGTGTTAGTTCACTTGAGACCACAACGCGCGAGCCGAACGAGCGTAGCAAGCGTGCCGCGGCAGCGGCCGGCGATGCGCCAGAGCTGAATCGCTCTTTTTAATCTACCTACTTCTTTTGTACTTTATTTATATATTCTAAATATAAGTGTTGACATTTTAAACTTCAGTATAGTGACTATCGACATTTATAATCAGTGGGCATTTCAATCTCAGACAGTTCAAGTTTAGATATAAAAATATATACTCGTTAACATTATGGTATTCTATATGTATGACTTGTAATCTTTATGCGAGAGTGAGTGAGATGCCAATAAATGTTATGACTAGTAATCGTTATTGTAAAAAAAAATATGCGTAAACATTTTATGCGGGTATATCATTATTATAAAGAAGTTATGGGAAAATAAAGTATGCCTAATGATTTATTCTGTTTGAACGTTATGCGAAACGAAGAGTATGCCAAAAAACGTTATGCAGTTTTAGTTTATGCCTCAAAAACTTATGCAACCCAATACGGACCCGGCGCCATTTTTGACTAGCCATCGTTTGCTTCCTCTAAAAATCAGCGCTGTAAAACTGGGTCTCCTGTGGATACAGTATTTAGCTGAAAGGAGCCTAAATTCCACACAGTTCCTTGTATTCTAAAAATATTTTTTTATTTGTATTTAAATAAATAAAAACACATCTAAAGGGCGTGATTATTTTTGCCACAGTTGGGGCCACCTCTCTACTTTTCAATTATTTTAATGGCCAACATTAGATGCCAAACAGTTACCTGTTATTAAATCTTGATCAAGGCTATTACTATCACTAAATAACCTGTTCAGACCAAACTTGACACAGGCTCGATGAATTAGACTATAAACTTTTACTTAATATTTTAGTTTATAGAAACACTAGCAAAAAGTCGCGGTTACACTCGTCTTTCTACTGATCCCTTTATCGTATTTCTATAAACCTTTATAATTTAGTAGTGTATAAAAATTAAGTGCTATTTCATTTAAATTCGTTCAGTCATTCGGCCTTGATTGAAGGAAATATGGATGTCAAATATTTAAAATTATACCCTACTTTCCGGTAAATTAAGACATAGGCATCTCCTACCACTATCATATACGTACAACTAGGTGACCCCCACGACTTCGCCCGAACTCCCGTCGCACCTATTTAATCCCGTCGCTTATAAATTCTACAATAATACATAAAAATTTGCCCGATTTGTTTACATTTCTTCTCCGCTCTCGTGCGTGATGCACGATGCGTGATGATATGTAGCCTATAACTGTTTACACTGTTGATTGTTGGCACTTGGTGGAACTTGCTACACATCTTGAACTAATATGTGCTAACCTTTGAAAATGCCGTAAGGCGAAACCAGTCAGGTTTAAGTAATAAATAAGTGGAACAGTAAAAGTGTTTTAGTTGAAGATGTGTAAGCCTATAACCTTTCTCGATAAATGGGCTATCAAACATAAGAAGAATTTTTCAAATCCGACCTGTCGTTCCTGAAATTAGCGTGTTCAAACAAACAAACTCTTCAGCTTTATAATATTAGTATAAATTAATTGGAATGGGAGACTAGTCAGATGGTAGTCACCACCAAATTACTTCTAACTATATTTAGAGCCTTTGAACTTTTAAACCCATGCATATTTTTTTTATTTCCTGTTAATTTTATTTTAAACGAGAGTTTGTATTGCCCAATCAGCTGTTTAAATCCTACTAACATTATAACCGCGAAAGTTTGTAAGAATGGATGTTTGTTACTCTTTCACGCAAAATCAACTTAATGGATTTAGATAAACCTTTACAATAATATAGCTTACACATAAGCTATATTATTGTAAAGGTTCCCACATAAGTTCCCATATAAGGTAATATATATATTATATATATATTACCTTATATATATAATGAAGCGCTCGTGGCCCCGCGGTCTCAGTATTCTGTAAACGATCACTGAGTTACGCAACTTTCACTATGGCTGGTCCTCCGATGGGTGACCACTTTGTGGCATTTACATTTGCGAGCGTTTCCGTGCTTCGGAAGGCACGTTAAGCCGTTGGTCCCCGTTTGCCAGTAAAATGGCAGTCGTTAAGCCTGGTTGAAGGCCTTATGGGCGGCTTGAAAAAATTCAACATCAGGTAGCCACAACCTGCGTCTGTCTATTTTAACACGGCAATGGGCTCACCACCTATTACGTGGGACAGGAATCCATACGGTGAAAAGTGGGCATAAAATATGCCTCTGCCACCCCTTCGGGGATAAGGCGTGATGGATATTTTAGCTTACACATCAGAATAACATATAGGCAACTTTATATCCCGGGACCAAGTTCCTGAAGAAAAAGGGAAACGGAAAAACTTCACTACGCGTTAACTAGTCTATCATAATGTTAGAAGTTGTACTGTGTGTCCTACTTGTATTGTGTCTTTGTATTTTGAATTCATAAAACGTACGGCAAAATGACCTAACAAACTCCAACTAACTTCCACCGGGAGTTATATAAGTAATTTTAGCATAGTACACTTGAAACGTGCCGTCTTGTTACTGCACCCACGCCAGCTACTTGATTTGCTAAGCGTTGACTTTCTTTGTCTCTAAAAACTAGCGGCACGATCCGGCTTCTCAAGAGTGTAATTTAGATACTCGTACATGTATTTTACATTTAGTTCCTTCTCATGAATCTATATATTGCAAAAAACTGTATTACAATCCGTTTACTGCTGTAAAAGATCTAAACGTACAAACTGCGGGAGCGCTTTACGCTGTGTTTTAATTACTAGCTGATGCTGGCAGCTTCACCCGCGTGGCGAAGTTTTCCTGTTCAAGATTTTGTACAGAACCCTAAACTTTTTTAAAATCCAATATAGCCTGTATTCCTCACTAAAAATGTAGGTTTCTAATTTTAAAATTCGGTCAGGTTGTTTCTGAGCCTATTAATTACAAACAAACTTACAAATCTATCCTCTTTAAATATTTGTATAGATATTTTTCATACCACTGAGGTGGCAGAAAAGCATACGGCGCACCTGATAGAAAGTGGTCACTGTAGCCTATGGACGTTTGTAATACCAGAGCTGCAGCACTCGCGCTGCCGACCATTTAAAAACCTTCTTATTGTGAATTGTCCTACACTGAATGAATGATATTAATGTTTCATAGAGATTTGAGGTACATACCATGAGAGCTGATTTGCGATATAAGTACATATGGTAAGCGGTGGTGAAAACATCAATCCAAATTTAGACAGGACAACAACAAGTCCCCTATTAACCAATGGATAAAATTGTATATTTTTTAGATGTTCCATTTAAGTTACCAGGTTGTATTTGCGGTTCCATCTCAAAACTCTAGATTAGGCTTCCATCCCCTGTTATGATAGCCAGGAGGGCTATCATAGCGGCCCTTAATTACGGTAATCGAACCCTCGTCTTAACTTTCCATCAGACGGACGGCGCTATTTTCACGTGACAAATCTATATTTAATAAATAAATACTGCGGGGTTTCTTTTACACAGCGCCGTCTAGCCCAAAGTAAGCTTATATAAGCTTGTGTTATGGGATCTAGACGACTGATAAACATATTTGTATATTTCTAAATACATACAAATTATACATAGGAAACGCCCAAACTCTGAAACAAACATTTGTGGATCACACAAATATTTTTTTCGGGAATCGAACCCTGAACCTCATTCGCAGCAGTAAGATACACTACCACTGCGCCACCGAGGCAGGTATATAAAGAAAGTGTTACCATTTCTGCATTAGGATCTTTGATTGTGAAAGCATTGACCTGCATTACATACATCGTCAAGTAATTTAATATTAATATCTTATTTAAAATACGTATGTCAAGGTTTCTAAAATTTCAGTACAATAATTTTATATTCAGCGTTTTAGATATATCTTAATGTTTCTTTTATTTTCTTATTATTGACATTGTAGCAGACAAATAAGTAATTATTTTTATATTCAAGTGAAATTGCATTTGATATTTTAGTCGAATATTAATAAATATTGTTTATTGGCTTTGTGCTCACACATGACGACCCCGGTCCTATCTACACATTTTTGTACTACTTATCAGTCACGCCTTTAACACCGAAGAGGTAGGCAGAGATAGACTATATACTCTCATTTTGCCGTATGCATTTTAGTCCACAGGTGGTGAGCCCATTATCGTGTTGAAAGGCAAGTGGAACCAACACCTTAACGTGCCTTGCAAAGCACGGAACCCCCCTGCAAATGTAAATGTTACAAAGCGATCACCATCTGAGGACCTATAGCAAAAATACTTAACGCAGTGACCGTTTAAAAAAACACTTCTTCGCTTTTTTTGTTTTGTTGTTGATATATTACGATGATATATAATCTTTCTTTCTTCTTTCTTTCTTTCTTACAACGGCTAATAGATGCATCTCGAGCACTCGCTCGGTATTATTACTGTTAAAAGTTATACCATGTACATAAATTGTTCACCCAAACGTTTTTTGAATAGGCAAACTAAACGTCTTTCTTATTTGATGTCATTAGCTCTCCGATCAACACCTTGGAAGTCGCAGGACATGGACCGAAGGTGTCGTTAAAAAATATTGCAGTAGCGCCACGCTATACTCAGTAATACGGACGGGACGGGACGGGGTGGGGTTGCACCCCTTCTCAGGGTTGATGTTAATTACCTCAGAATGTACAGTAGTCACGGGTCATGACAGGGAGGATTCCAGAACTAGGTCAACACACATAAATATACAAATATAAAAACTAAAAATAAAAAAAACATAATAAATATAATGTTATAGACAATACTGTATAAAATAAAATAAAACATTTTTCATTTTAATTATGTAAACGAAAACTAATGTAATTGCTCGCGATTACAAGAGTGGCAATGAGTTTTATAGCCAGGTTCTTCATCAGGCTCTAACTATTGCTTTGCGAATCTGGCAGTAGATGTAAATGTAGAAGCAACAATCTTGACGTTCATAAGTGTTACTTTGTGACCTACAGGAATAAAGATATTTTCATTTTTAGAATCCAATAACGCGTTCCGAAAGCTCCATCCTCAAACTACTCGTACCGCGGAGCTTAATAGTTGGTAAGCCGGGAAAATGACGTATGGTACTCAACAATATTATGACACAGTCAAAAAAACAAAGGTATTAGACTTCGTGATGTAAACATTGTATGAACAAGAAAGCAAATAGATACAGAGTACTGTAGATGATACAAGTAACACAAATGACAAACTGTATAATCACTGGGAGAAAACGCTTCGGCAATTGACTCTCATTTCCTAGTTAGTTACGTGACTGGGTTAGGTAAGGTTCATCATGAAATGTGTGGTGTTTACAGAAACTCAAATTCCATACTTATAAGATTGCTTTTTTTAAGGTTTCTGGGCAGTTATGCTTCCTACGGGTTGATATATTAACGTGTGTGTGAGTGACATTAGTGGGTTTATCTTTGGCCACTGTTGTGTGATAATGAAGGATTAATTCTAATAATAGGGAAATATCTCATGTCACGGTGCTTGTAGACGTACTCCACTGAAATGGCTCGACCGATGTTAATAATTTGATCTACAAATTAATTTGATCAAGATGCACAAAAATATAGATATTATTTAAATTGACCTTAATATCATAACATAACATACTGTCACGCCTTCATCCCCGAAGGGGTTGGCAGAGGCGTACTATACGCCCACGTTTCACCGTATGCTTTTTGTCCCACGAAACAGATGGTGAGCCCATTGCCGTGTTGAAATGGACAGGTGCAGGTTGTGGCGACCTGCTGTTGAAAATTTTCAAGGCCTTCAACTGGCTTAACGACTGCCATGTTACTGGCAACCGGGACCAACGGCTTAACGTGCCTACCGATGCACGGCAACGCTCGCAAATATAAATGCCACAAAGTGGTCACCCATCCGAGGACCAGCCATAGTGAAAGTTGCTTAACGCAGTGATCGTTTACAGAACACTACGTCCGCAGGGCCACGAGCGCTTCGCTTCCTTAATATCAATGTGGGACAAATTAATATAAATATTGTGGCACACTTTACACACAACTCCATCTAGTCCAAACTACACTTTATGCTAGTGCCATGGGATCTAGACAACTGATAAACATACTATATATTTCTAAATACATTCATATAAACCATTGTAAACACCCAAATAGTATAGTGTGTAATAGTAAACACCCAAACTCCGAAACAAACATTTGTGAATCACACAAATATTAATTTTGACCCGGGAATCGAACCTTAGACCTCAGCGCGACAGTCGCATACACTACCAACTACCATTTCTACCAACAAGGCAGTTGTTGAGCAGGTGTTATACAAATAATTCAGTATTCTAACCCATTATGACTATGAGTCTGATAAAATTTTCAAAACACACTTTCATACTTAAACTTTAAACAAAAGAAATTACTAATATAATCACAAATATCCATCAAATCACGTGTATAATCTATAGCCTCTGTAAATAACCTATTTACAGGTCGGTGACAGATGATCTATGTGATGCAACTGACAACCTTTCACTGCGATAGATGCGTACGCCCAGATGCCGCGGCCCGGTTTGCGTGGATGCGCTATTGCGGTTCAATGGAATGTCGGTAAGTAAAAACAAGTGCGTCTAGTGTTGTAATTCTATCTCGCATTTGGTAAAAGGAAGAGCTTGTTGATTACAGCATTGGTAAGTGGTTTTAAGGAGTCTTACGGTGATATTGCATATTACGTTTCTTGCACCATGGCGATATTTTTTCTTCTTAATCAATCATACGACCCTGCTTGCTGTTTGCAAAACCAGGGGGCCGAGTCTACTATTGACAAGCCGTAGAATAGAACCTGAATCGCTTTTTTGAGCTGTCAAAATATTAGCACATAAGACTATGAAAAATGCAACTGACTAGCGGCCACTGGCGCGGGACGTGTTTGTGGAAATTGTGGAAATGTCCCACAAATGTTCCACAATTAATGCAATATATAAAACCCCTATTAACTTTACTTTAGCTTCACAACTAGTAGCAACTATGAGACTGGCATGGTCACACGAAGTTATCGTAGCCTCAAACAAAAAAAATTATATTAAAATAAAAATAAAACCAGTAGCAAGGTAAGGTAAGTTGGAATCTAGCCTTCTAAGGACATTATAATATTCTAGGTATATCCTCGGAAGTATTTAGACTAAGGTAGGCCTTAGTCTAAAAAGAGATGATAGTGCTCCCACTAAATGTTGTTACAACAGACTGTATTTAGATGTGACGAACGGAACGTGGGAATTCTCTCAGCTCCTGGCTGTTCTGTTAATCTGAACACAATACCGTGTGATGTGATCGGACACGAGGTTCACAAAATATGGTAAATGTGCACTAATTTCACAATAAAATAAGACTACAATTTAGTTACACTGGCCATTTTAATCTTTGGTTGCAATACTTTTTTTAAATATATTAAATTCAATAACATAATATTCGACTTCATAGTGAGTCGGAGGAAGGTACCTACTTATAATTAACTGGTTTATGAGTAGTGACTTAACAGTATTGCGGTATGGTAGAAGATGTAGTGATTAAGATAGAAAAAGGTATGCTTCGGACACGTGGAGAGGATGGATGAAAGTAGACTAACAAAACATATTTATCAGTAGAGAGTGAATGGGCAAATTAGTAAGGGGCGACCTCGACGTACATATGTCAATCAAATAGAAGACATTTTGGAAAAAGGTCAGGTTAAGAGTACCCTAAACCGTCGTGTGTGTATGAAAACACTTATGAAAGTGGAAGAAGCCAAAGTTGCTTGCCAGGATCGTAGCAAGTGGAAAGCCATAGTCTTTGCCTACCCCGATGGGAGGTAGGCTTGACGATATGTCGACCCCTCTGGGCAATAAGACGGTAATCGCAAAAAGCAAATTTTACAGGATTTACTGTTTTTGTTGAATTACTTTCCAACCATCATCATCATCATCATCATCATAATCATCTTTGACATCATTGATACAAGAAATAAAAGCATTTTTTTTTAAATAGTTTGTAGCTATCAGTTTTAAACTACATGCTTCTAATAATCTACAATTTGAGAAGAAAGATCTTACAGTTTTAAAAAAAGTTCTATTGTCCTGTAATAGTAACTTACCGGATTATTGTGGTAATTTTTTGAAGAGTGTTGATACGTACTAACATACTGCGGACTTTTATAACGTTATTTTGTACAGCAACAAGTGATCATAATATATGATAACCAAGTTATTGTAGTAATATTAAAGGGCAAAAAATACTGTACAAGTAAATTACAGGGTTGTTTCCGGAAATATGACAACAACATTTTTCAGTAACCATTCAATCCCAAAAATCATTTGAGTATAATAAACTAAGGTATTTTTGATAAAATAATTCAAAATAAATAGATTAATCATTTTTATTACACAAAACAATATTTCAGTAAATATTACACATATTTTAAACATAACCTGCTTAACAAATTAAGAAAAACAGTCACATAATTTAGTCTATACGAGGAAGAAGTCGGAGCGAGAGCTTTGCTAGCAAAATTGCTCTATAGCCCCTAAGGCTAAACCAAGACCTAAACCTAGACCCTAAGATATACTCGTGAATTTTACACATACAATCCTTACGATATCAAGCCAGTGCTACTTGGGTGTTGTCCTCTTACCAAGGCACGGAGAAGACGGCATGGCCAAACATTTGACCTAACTGCATTGTTACGGACATGAAGACTACGGTTGAGATAGTTCTTACGTGGTCCAGCCGCATGATTCCACACAACTCCCCAGCATTTTCATTCCGTAATTCGCAGCTCCTGCTTGTGTTGCTTCAATAATGATTACACCCCACTGGCATGGCAATGTAACATGCCTAATGATGCTTTATTAGACCTGTCCCTTCAACCTCACTGACATTTTAGTGTTCCAAATGACATCAGCCCTCAACCGCCACTTAGCCCATGAGGTAGCAATGCGTGACGTGACGTGTGAAATACAGATCCCAGGTACTTAACCTGGTCCCATGCCCTAGACCAGATGGAGTCTATGGAGGTTGAATCTGTAGAGTTTAACGCCAAGTATTACTTAAGTTGCAAACCACCACTCTTAAGCATCTCCGTCCACGTTTCACACGTTGTACCTAACTGCCCTCGTCCGCGTCCGCCAGCGCTGTATTGTTAGAATTCATAGTAAGCCATGGATGCTGCATATTTGAATCTCTTAAACAGAAATTGACTAAGTGGAATGTTGTGTGCTCTGGTGTACTCCGTCCGTGTGGGAAAGAGTGTTAAAGCCGCGCGGCCAAAGCCATCAGAACCACAGAATAGTGATGCAAGCGCCTAGAACCTTTGGACATCAGTGCCCATCGTTCCAAGAACACAGTCGAAGGCATTCTTTACGTCCACGAACAGAAAGTGCAGACTCTTCTTCCTGTACGAGTATTTGTTTGTCTCTTTGTCCTGTATTTCTCCAGTAATGAGAACACGGGTCCTGTTTTTGTTCTAATGATAGGATCCTTAGAACAAAAACAGGGTCCGTAGTTTTATTACCCGGGGTGATACCCATATTGATACTATTATTATATTGACTGCCTCTGTGGCGCGGTCGGAGTGAATCCGACTGCTACGCAAAAGGTCGTGGGTTCGATTCCCACCCAGGATAAAACTTTGTGTGATGAGCACGATGGTTTATTCTGTGTGTTAATTATCTATAATATGTAAGTATTTAGAAATATATAAGTATGTTTATCAGCTATCTGGTTATCATAGTACAAGCTCTGCTTAGTTTGGAATCAGATGGCGTTGTGTGAGTTGTCCCAACAATATTTATTTATTTATTTTTTATTTTATATTCCAAGAGAGTACACTTCTGCTAGATACGGAGGTTAATAATCTTCTCTAAATCTTCACGCCACGGTAGCTACTTCATTTCTACACCGACCGCTTTCCATTTGAAGACTGGAGTAATAATACTCGGCCTTCATTGGCTGGGAATCTCTTCGGTAAAGAGTACGTGGTTTAACTTGATATAATCGATAGAGTCTTCATCGACTCCGATAGCTTTTCAAATCATCATACAGCTAAGAACAGTCTAGACTTCTGCATAATTTTAAAGTTGGCATTAGTCCCTGATTCGGAGACTGCACCCTCTTAATATTGCTTATTCAGCAGGTCGTGGAAGACCGAGTGCCATCGCTCTTTCATCACGAGTTCTTAGCATAGTAGTTACCATTAGGATTGTTTACACAGCAGCACTTGAAGATATTTGACTTATTTGGATACGTATTCCCCATGTTTTTGTAAGCTACCGAGTCCTGAACGCTGCAAGAAAATGAGGAAAAGATAGAAGCACTAGAAATGAGGTGCTGGAGGAAAATACTTGAAGTGACGTGCATATTACAGATATTATTTTAATGATTTTCTACCTAAAAATGTATACTTTCTATTACCGATTTATGTTCTATAGATTTAATACGACATAAATATCACATATGCGTTTACCGGCAATCACTATAAATTTTTCACCACAATAAACTGGTAATAGCAACTTACCGAATATCGAAAAGAAAAACACTTTTGTATCAATGTATTACGAAGTTTTTCTGGTTATTCCTGTGTTGACATGTTTCCGTACAATAAAGTGGTAATTGCAAATATCTACGTTATTATCAGTAGGAAAATTCCGAAAAAAATTACAGACATGTGTCCCGACCCATAGATGCCGAATTTCAGATAACAATAAAAAGTCCATAATAGCACATTACCGACTTATTGTTCGGGGCGGGTCGATGTATGTATTAACAGTAATTAGGGATATTCTCGAGAATTCTATCAGTCAAGCAACTAATGCTCTTTAAAGATACTATAGAATATTTTGTCTCATACCCATGTATTCAAAACTGACAATATTGTGTAATATAAGGAAGCGGAATGTCCTAAACAATGCTACGAAGATGCCAAGAAACGAATGCGTAAGTGACTTGGAAATCGATATAGAAATTTTAGTGTAGACACTAGGTCCATAGGTATATACAGACTAACCTATTTTCCCCTCCTTTTATACATAGTACCCCCCATTATACCCCTATAAAGTAACATAATTTAGTAAATTTACATAATTATGTCTAAGCTATCGAGGAAATAGGCAGAGGTGAAATTATTGAACCCGGGGTTCAATCCCTGGCGGTATGGTATTCGTTAAGCCTTCAACTTGGCTTAACGAATACCAATCAGAACCAATAGCTTAATATAGCTTATGAGGCACGGAATTGCCCTTAAATAAAAATATATACAAACGGTCACCTACCTAAGGAGGGATCGTAGGTATAGAGTATATATTTTGCGCCAAAAATATACTACGCGGCATCATCCAATTTTTTACCAAACCTAAATAATATCTTTTATAATGTAAAGCTTAGGCGGGTAAATATAGGTACGAAAAAGTAGGCTGTCTTATATTGTCACGTGGAAAGGAACAAATTAATTTAAAAGTTCAAGATCGCCAAATAACTTTGGTTTGTTTTCTTTTTTTCATGGTCCTTTATCGGAGTCGTTGCCGACAATTTTGCCACTGTCAAACGGGCGATGTAGCTTTTCATGTGTATCGCTGAAGAGTTTGTTTGGTTGAACGCGCTAATCTCAGTATCTAATGGTCGGATTTGATAAAAATATGAATGTGTTGGATAGCCCATTTATCGAGGAACACTATAGACTATATATCATCACGCTACTACTCTGAAGAGCGTAGCAGTAATCATAAATGTTGACAAATCGGGCAAATTTTAATACATTATTGTAGTATTTATAAACGACGGGATTAAATAGGTGCGACGGGAGTTCGAAGTATGTCACGGGCGAAGCCGTTGGGGGTCACTTAGCTATACTGTAAATAAGAGCATCGCTAAAAAATGTTGCATAGTCTAAGTTGTGGATCTTGATTATGTTAGTAGAACAATCAAGCGAGGTTGTCATAGAAAATAGCTTTAACATTACATTATGTTGACAACACGTGAAAGTCTACAAATCCTCGACGCTAAAAACTTTCAACCTCGGTGAAGAGACTGGCATCTAAAAGTCTTGCTCGAAGTTACGCGTCACAAGAATTAATTTAATCAAGTAGACTGGTACAGTTAGCGTCAACAATATAGAAATTCTTTAAAAAAGTTGGCAAACAAAAAGTGAAAATTGTTGTCATAATTAAATGGACCAAGTAACGTTCCAGAATTAAGAACTACAATCACAAAGTAAATAGTACAACGTAAATAGTACAATTTGTACTATTAAGTTTGTACTACCACTGGTAGGAAGATGTAAAAATAAACGGTACAAACATTATACCTACTTAATCTGATAGCGTAATGAAATCTATGCTTATAATAAACGTTTGCACACTCAGTTTAGACAGAATTTATTTAATCATTATATTTATTCTGTACCATCTTTGTAACAAGGTTCTAGCAAATAAAGAAATTATTATTATATTATCCATTAAGAAAAAGTTTAAAAATCTAAACGCTGGTTTACATGTTATGAGAAAATAGAATATAATTATGATAGGTTATCGATGCTGACTGTACATGCAGCGACCTATGGACCTAGTATAGATTTAAATATCGATTTCCAAGTCACTGGTTTCGTTTCTTAGCATCTTCGTAGCATTGCTTAGACATTCCGCTTCCTTATGTTACACAATATTGTCAGTTTTGAATACATATAAGTGTGTAACAAAAGATGCTCTAATATAATGTTATAGTATTTTTAGAGATAAGGCTTAAGAAAGCACATTCTTAGTAACCTGACTGATAGAATTATATTAAATCTTATATTAGGCGTTAAAGCCTCGGTTTTACTAGAAAACCATATAATGCACTGTGATTTGGTGTAAGGGGCCTCACCAAGACCTCAAGGGTCCAGGCCACCTCATTTGCTGACAAACAGGCGCGCTGGGAGTTCAGACGGTAGTCGAACCTAACAATACCGAAAAACAAAAGCTGAGGGACAGCTGCTTCTAGCATTCAGGTAGGGTTTGAAGGCAACCGAAAAAACACTAAAGGTGAAGAAGAATAATATGTTACTGACAACCGGGATGTTACTGACAAAGGCTTAATGTGCCTTTCGAAGCACGTAAACACTCGAGAACCACGTGTAGCGAACGTCGTCGCTTAAAGCACTGATCGTTTACAGAACGCTGAGTTAGCGGAGCCACGCGCTTCAATGCAATTAATATAATAAAAACTAAGTACGTTTAAAAAAACCGAGTTCAAAAACTAAAATGTATAAAATAACTTAATAAAGATTTAATTTAATACACCTCGTATGGAAACCTAATACTTTTAGTATTAATAAAATACTATTATTAGATAATTAGTTTCACGTCATCAAATCACGTAAATCGGACCATAAATCTCAGTGTAATCAATGTAATACATAAAAAAAAAACCGATTGAACACATAACCTCCTCGTTTTTGGAAGTCGATTAAAAATATCAAGAACAATAGGACAGAACCTAAGTCCAATATTGTGTATTATATAATGTATGTATCTCAAAATCACAAGCATAAACTATCATTCAATTCATAAATCACACACGAATTGTGTTCCAGCGTACAGAATGCGTTGCAATTAATTATAATAGATTGTCGTTCAAGATTGAACTTTATAGCACAAATTATAAAGTCACTATTCAATATAACTCTATACAAACAATTTAGTAATGTGAATTACTATATCTGTGTAGTAGTGTCAAGACTTTTATAAAACCAAATACATTCATGTGTATAAAAATAATACACGAGTAATCGATTAATCGGCTTAGGCCTACCAGTTATGCTATAAAGCCCGAGGCCTCAAGTACCTGTGTAAGAGCGGTTACGAACATTTCGCATCTTTGACCTTTTGCACGTGAGAGTGGTGAAAGTGTTTGTTGGAACTGGTGAGAGAACTTGCGAACATTACAACTGTGCAAAGCTAGGTGCACTATTACGTACAATATGTTTACGGTGATACTTCGGATAGTATTGGGGATTAAGGTAAAGAGTTAGTACCAGTGGTCACTTTAAATATTTTAAATAGTGTATGACATTTTGTAAGCGCCGTTAAAATGGTCTATGCAAAATAAAGATATATTTATTTATTTTATTTTTTTTACCAGGAAGGTAATTGAAAAGCGAACTGGGGCGTACTGGAGTCAGACTGAACATATTCGGGGTCAAGTAAAGTTCACCTAAAAGTGATGGACTTACTGAACAACGAAAATGGTTCTGGTGTCGGGGTTAATAGACTCATTGGGTTAAGAGATCATATCATCAGATGGCAGTCATGGACTTATCAAAAATAAAACTATCGAAGATAAAAAGTCTAATAATGGCTGGTAATAACTGCAACTCCATAAGTAGGATTAGCAATTTGAAAGTTAGGCTTTTCAGAACACCCTCACGATTAAATTCTGTCCGTGATGAGTAACGACCAACGACCTGATGATGAGGCATAGTACGACATGTCAGTAACAATACAAATATTATATTAATTGTGACTTCGTGCGTTTATGAAGCGATTGATAAATCTTGAAGAAGCGAAAGAAGTATGCATGGATTGCGAAGCCTGGCGATCTGTCGACTGACTACCCCGTCAGGGATACAGCGTGAAGATAGTTAGTCAGTTACTTCAGACTATTCAGGAAACATCGCTTCGGCAGTGTCCTAAAACTTTGGAGGCGCCAACGTTCCAAGTTTATTGGGTGGTGTTCTGCGACTGAGTACTGTTATAAAAATAAAGGTTTGATGGTAATAGTGACATTCCAAGATGGAAATGAACTAAGTAATTTATATGCTTTCGAAATTATGTTTATTAAATACAATAATCGAATTATAAAGGCACAATACCTCTATTCTGAATGTGATTTTAAAGAATACGAATCGTGCTTTGAAATTCGAAAAGCTTTCCCAGTTCTAAAGATATATTTATTTACGTTTAGTACTTTCATAATCACGAATTTTAAAAGCCCTTTAGGCACACAATGAATTGAATCATCCGTAACTGACGAAAGTACCAAACGTGCTTAGGAAGATGAGACTTATCGTGGTAGGTAACGAGATGATTTTCTAGACGCTGAATTCGCGTTGAAATTACGTATTTTTTATATGATATGTCAGCTCACCGCAAATTCTGGGTGCTGTTCTTACAAAATAGAACGTGATGAAGTCACTATCGGGTGCGATACATTGTGGGTAGCACAGTGTGACAGGGAAGTCTAGTCTCAACATTCAACTAACTGTGAACGTGCTTCTTGCCATTGCGATTCCGTGTATCGCTAACTCTTCTACAAATAGGTGTGAACTTGCAGAGAAAGTTTAGTTTTTACTACTATCCCTGACACTAACTCTATTATCACATCATTTTCAATTTCAACCTTACCCATATTCAGATTAGGTTTAAAATCAGTACTGTTATCAGTAAAGTCACATTTGTTACGCAAATTTACATGATGTAGTGGCAAGTTAGATTGTTGGTCGGTATTTGCGGTCATGTTTGTTTGATTTGTTATCGATTGTTCTGCATTGGGGTAGAACGGGTCATTATCGATATAAGACTGTAATAAACTTGACCTTATGATGCATCTAATAGGAACTGCTATTCGATACTGTTCTTTTTTTTATAAGAGGAGGGATCCGCTTACAGATCACCCACTGCTGGCAAAGCAATGGGCTTGTGTAGGGGTCGCCCAGCACCTGATCGTGGTGGCACTGGGAATACCCACTAAAACTACTCGGCTACCTTTCTGCCCTAATGGATGTGTTTTAGGACCTGTTAAACTCACCAAAAAATTTGATACCTTCTTACTGTCCTGGGAACATTCTCTAGTTGAAGTATACAGGCCGAAAGAGACATCTTGCCGATAGCTCGCGGCCATGAATAGTGCAGGACGATACTGCACTTTAAAAAAAGGCTGGCATTATTGTGAATGGTACCCCTAAATACTTCTTAGTACACATGTCGTATGTTAAGTTTTTCAATATGTTTAACCCCGATTTCTTAAAATGCCTTCTGATAGTACGCGCTTACGCGGTATGGTCTGTTTTCAAACAGACGGTCAGTCATTACAAAATTGACTGTATTATAGCAATACGAGTATATAAAAATATATATAAAAAAAATAAATAAATAAATATCCATCACGCCTTATCCCCGAAGGGGTGGCACAGGCATATTATATGCCCACTTTTCACCGTATGGATTTCTGTCCAATATAAATAAAAAATATATATTACCTACTAAAACGAGCTTAGGTAAGTATCCTCCAGCTTATAGCAATATAACGAGCCGTAAATTTTGTTGTCTCAGAAGTATGAAAATGTGCATCATTTGCACAGTGTATTATCCATATTTGATATAGATTAAATAGTTTCGAATTTTCTTCTCCATGATCACTTGCGATAGAGCACGTGTACTACTTGCACGTCAGACTGAGGCCATGAGGATTTCGATAGGCCCCCATGGCCAAATGACATGGCACTAATCATTAAACAGGATGAGCATTTTTAATTTCATGTGCAGTTTCAATTATAATCGAATTAGTAAGGTTTTTTAAGAAGATATTTTTCTTTCTCTGAAGAAAATGGTTGCTCCTTGTTTAAGAAAAACGTAAGAAACATTGGATTATGTTAAAAGTTCCACTGCAACCAACTAAACCGGCGACACCATAATCCAAAAGAGACAAGTTTTTTAATACTTTCTATAAACACAGATGTGTTATATAAATTAGAAACTGTGTAAGCTGTACTAGGCTTTAAAATTCTGCATAAGTACGTGGTAATGTTATGTAATATTTGCTAAAATCGTGAAATCCTATGACAAGTTACTTGCAATTATTTTAACTCGGTTTAGTACGCTGGCACTTCTTGACTCTTGAGATTTCTGACCAATGATGTGCATATTTATAAACACGGAACACACATATCTACGGTTTCGTTAGTGGAGTGTAATGAGTGCAGTCAGAATGTGCAAATTATGAGTAATACCCTAATTTGTTGGTTATGCAATAAGTAACAATTTTGAAAAGCAATTAGTTTGCTAACTTTTTCTAACTTTAAATTTTAAAGTGGTTTTTTTTTTTTGCGTTGAACCAGAAGAAGCTGTATCGAGTCAAGCTCGTGACTGAAAATAAATATTTTTCCGCTTTAAAATTTAAAGTAATGCAATAAGTGTTGATAGTATCGAGTAGATGGTTTATGAACAAGATTATATGATTTCATAATAGACTAAAAAAGAACTTCGTTTTTCACATTCTCATGCATTGTTATTTACTTCTAAGCTATAGTTCAAAACTTAAAATTTTTGCTCAATGAGAAGTTTAAAATCAATTACAAAATACCATCCGGGCAGACAGTCAAGAAAGCGAATTACAAACAATTTCAAAATACTGAATGTGGGTATGGTAAGTATACTGTATTATGTATGACGTTTGAATGATGCAATTCAATCTGTTCAAACACTTACATCCTACCTTTTAACTAGCCTACGTTAAGCCTATGTAACCGTATAAAAAATAGTTTTGGTATAGTATTTTTTTCTTTTTGAAGTTATACAGAAGCGCTCGTGGCCCCGCGGTCTCAGTGTTCTGTAAACGATCACTGAGTTGCGCTACTTTAACTATGGCTGGTCCTCGGATGGGTGACCACTTTGTGGCATTTACATTTGCGAGCGTTTCCGTGCTTCGGAAGGCACGTTAAGCCGTTGGTCCCGGTTGCCGGTAAAATGGCAGTCGTTAAGCCTGGTTGAATGCCTTATGCATAAGGCTTGAAAAACTTCAACAGCAGGTAGCCACAACCTGCGTTTGTCTATTTCAACACGGCAATGGGCTTACCACCTATTACGTGGGACAGGAATCCACACGGTGAAAAGTAGACATATAATATGCCTCTGCCACCCCTTCGGGGATAAGGCGTGATGGATATTTATTTATTTATTATTAAGTTATACTCATTTTGGTGCGTTGGGCAAAAATGATGAGAGTAATTTTTTACGTTGCGCGCGCAGACTCACGAAAACCCGACACCATGAAAGTTAGCTTATAAGTGTTTCCATGACAACTTATAACGATATTCAAAGTAGTTTTCAATCTTTCAATGTTTTTTTTCTTACTAATTAATCATTCCTGTTACAAACAAAGAGTTGTGGTATATGTGATGAAATCTTATTAGACTAAAGCAGTATAACTTCTAACGCATGTACATACGTACACCAACACTTTATTTTTATAACAAGCTTCGTCTTAAAAGTGGCAGACACCGTGTCCATTCATTCGATGTAATACGTAGAAACATTAATATTTATACCTAAAAATATTTATACCTATATAATTATTTCTAACTTGCTGTTCCCCACTGACTTATTACTTTGAACTGAAATTAATATTTGATATTTTATGTGACTATTATCTTAACAAGTTAGAGAGAAAGGCAAAAATATTTTTTATCTGTACTACTGACAAATACCTATAACACAAAGTTAATCACTTCATAAATATTGACTATTTTACTACAAGTTGACTATTTTATGAGATGGCACAGCACTTTTACAACAAGCTTCCCTGTGACCTGAAAAATTTACCATTAAATAAATTTAAAAAGTATATTGAAAGAAAGCTGTGCGAAAAAGGTTATTACGCTGTTAAAAACTATTTACAGGACTGGAAATGATCTGCAGGCTAAGTGAAATAATATTATTAATCATAAAATATATACCTTGGCCGACCGAATACGTAACGAAGTGATACGCAATATGGCAGGTTTGAATGAAAGTGTCAGCGTTAAGCTGGAAAAGGGCGTGCTCCGTTGGTTTGACACGTCCAAGGAATGAGTGAGGAACGATTGACGAAGAATATATATTGTGCGAAAGCAGAGGGTAGAAGAGGTCAGGGTAGGCCGAGACTGATATGAAGCCCACGTGAGCAGATTGCTCCAAAACGGAAAGGTCAAAAGTACTCGGATACCCAGACGTGCGTGTATGAAGCGATTGATGAATCTTGAAGAAGCGAAAGAAGTATGCATGGATCGCGAAGCCTGGCGATCTGTCCTCTCTGACTACCCCGTCAGGGATACAGCGTGATACAATATATAATTATGATGTTATTGTAGAAGCGCTCGTGGCCCCGCGGACGTAGTGTTCTGTAAACGATCACTGCATTTCTCACATTCTACATTGTTAAGCAACTTTCACTATGGCTGGTCCTCGGATGGGTGATTATAAGCCAAATGTTGGGGGTTGTACTAATTCAAACTCCTTTTGCTTGATATAAATACTTTCCTAAATTACTTCAGGAAATCAGTTACAATTCAAAGAAAATATTCTAAACTTATTTAGGTATATGATAGTGCTACGTGCTATCTCGTTCGCGGTTGTAAGACTAGTAAGGTTTGTGGCATTTATATTTGTGAGCGTTTCCGTGCTTGGGAAGGCACGTTAAGCCGTTGGTCCCAGTTGCCAGTAACATGGCAGTCGTTAAGCCAAGTTGAGTGCCTTGTGGGCGGCTTGAAAAATTTCAACAGCAGGTCGCCACAACCTGCACCTGTCCATTTCAACACGGCAAAGGGCTAACAACCCTTTACGTGGGACAAAAAGGAAAGCATACGGTGAAACGTGGGCGTATAGTACGCCTCTGCCTACCCCTTTTGGGATAAAGGCGTGAAAGTATGTTATGGAAATTGAAAATATTCCATCAAAAAAAGCCTTCCTAATTTTGTTGCCGGTTCTTCTCAGGTGGGCCGCGTTCCGAATCGGTGGTCACTTCAAATATATTATTTTTTCTCTAGTTTTAATGTATGCCATTTTGTAAGCCCTGTTAAAATGGTCTATGCAAAATGAAGACATTTTTATAATGCAGTTTGTACCACAAATTTCATTGTTCCATGGCAATTTTATCGAGCAATACTTTTTTTTTAAATCATGTGCATGCTTCCGAAGCGAATGACACCTCAATCATAATTTTCGTAAACTAAGAAAAAGATTGACCTAAAAGTACTTGTTGCCTAGACTAAGTGGGGCATAGAAAAGATTTACAAAACATTGACTTTTATTGTTAAATTACATAATTACTTACTTAAGTATTCAAATGTAAGAAAATTCCAGCATTATTCTATTTAAATGACAATGTAATGTCGTTTGCTGATGATGATTTAAACATTGACCTCCTTATAGTATTACAGCGACACGGAAGGTGCATTCAAATGTTCCGAAAACTAGGTGTTATATTACAAAAGGCTTGAAAAGATAAAAGTTTATTGTTGTCTATATTGGCTTTATTTAATAGCCGTCGATATCAACCAGTCAAATGTTTCTCAATATACTACTCTATACGTAAGAGGTAGGCTGGGGTTACCAACTTTAGGTTGAACTCGCGCAATAGGGAAGGTATCTGGCGCATTGTAATCTATTGGTGATGTTTCTAGAATATGTATGTAAATATTTATCTGCTACGCGTTAAGTCAAGCGTGACTGAATAATCTATGCACAGCTCAAACCGCTGATCAGATTCTCTATTCTGATATTATTGCCAATCATTCTCATCCCAGGCGAGGTCAGGGTAGGCCGAGACTTATATAAAGACCACGTGAGCAGACTACTCAAAAACGGAAAGTCAAAAGTACTCGGATATCCAGCCGTGCGTGTATGAAGCGATTGATGAATCTTGAAGGAGCAACCGATGTATGCATGGATTGCTAAGCCTGGCGATCTGGCGTCAGGGATAAAGCGTGAAGATAGTTAGTTAGTATTCTTATCCCATTGTAGCTCTAAAAATATTTTTGTAAATGCTGCTGTAACAGTACACTAACCGTCAATGCTGCTAGTGTTTATTTGTTTTTGCCTCTGTCTACGTCTATGAAAAAATGTATGTATGTAAATCAGAAAAAGGCAGTCTATAGATATATCACTCTCTACACCTGATATCCTATCATCATTACAAAAGTCACGTCATTACCTTGATTCGTTCCAACGTACAAATACTAGCAAACAAACAAATACACTTTCTCAATTAAAATAGTTCTTATAGATTATAGACTAGCTTGCAAAACTTCATCAAATTATAAAGTTGTAAGGTTTCTTAGCTCTTTCTGGTGTATAATTTGCATATGAGATTAGTGGGTCTACATCTTGAGACAAGTTTTGTTTATCTAATCAGGGAATCTCGTTCATGCCGTGGTACGCGGAACTAGGTAGAAGATGCTTTTGTAAGCTGGAAACGTTATTTAAAAAGTTAAGGTTTGACTGTGAGAACGATTTATTCTAGAATGTCATTGGTTGAGAGAGATGAAATATAATAATAATAAATAAATAACCCAGCCGTGAAGTGTAATATAGTAAATATAAGTGTAAAATGCCATGATTAGTGGTCTGAACTTGTTGCATAGATGAGTTCGCACGATTGCATAACACCAAGCCGTTGAACAGAATCATCTGCTTTCCCATCGTTCGTACGTTCTGCACGCGTGTGGGAATTATCTACGATAGTTCACTTCGTACGTAACTCGGTCGAGATTATCGTTGGAATATTTTCGATGCTACATTATGTTGTTGAACTTTTGATTTCTGTGACGAAATCGGTTTCCTGTTCGAATGTTATCGTAACTCTAGTTCTACTAACCTTTCTTTATGACTGATTTCAAAAATCGAAAGATGACTTTTCAAAAAAGCAACTTGAACTCTAGTTTAAACAAATCTAGTGAACGAAGCCACTGAAACCAAATAAGTGCTACGTAATAATGAGCAGGACTCACTCCAGACATCTATGAAGGAAGTGCAGGAACGCAGGATCATCAGTCCGAACTGCTGCTGCTAAGGTCCTGGAGCCAGGTCGGCGCTTCCGGCCTTTTGAGTTCGTTACACTTCTCGGTGAGCCTTTAGAGTCTGTAAAAGTAAATATTCATAAACAGTCAAGGGATTTAATGTATGTGATTTTACAGCAAAGATAAGTATGTAATTTCTTAAATGAGATCTTGATAATTAAAACTACTCGTAAATCGCTCATATGTCACCAAACTATGTCTTCCTACTGCTTGTTTTATTTGGTAATGAAATAAAAATAACTTCCTAATGTCATTATCACTATAATTAACATAGAAACATATAAACACCGTAAATATTCACACACTATAATAACGTAATTATTTTATTGTTATAAGACCTGCTTTAGATTCAGTAAACATTAGCTCGTAGCATCATAAATCTTACCAAAGAACAATCTTTTCCTGGTGGCGTGTAACAAAAGATCTGGCGGTGGCGGTCCTAGCAGCTCCATGATGCAAGCGAGTTGTTCCGCCTCATTCTCTCCCGGAAAAAGAGGGTATCCCGTGTGGAGTTCCGCAAGGATGCAACCTGGAACCAGGTATTATAATTATATTACACGTCAAGGCGAGGTATATATACAAGAACAGGTACGTTTTTATTTATTGAATATATGTCATGTTTATAATTACGTGTTTAGCATTTACTGACGTCAAAATGCACTACTTCATAGCACTTATAAACTTTTATTAATAAATGCCTCAGTCCTCTGGGTGATACTAATATTTTAAAAAGAAAACTTTGTTTGTAGTTATTAAACTCTGAAACTACAAACCGGAATTTAATAATATTTAACATTAGAAAGGCTATGTATCACATATCCAAGGGAGTGGAGCAGTAATAATAAATGTCAACAAATCAGGCAGATTTCCATACATTATTGTAAATGAACTATGACATATGACTTAAACAGTTCTAAATATGTCACAGGCGAAGTTGGGCACAGTTATTTTATCATATTTGTATCTATACTATATTATCTCACGCTTGGTACAAACGTACTCTAATGTGTGACGACAAATCTAGATCGTCTTAATGTTAAAAGGTGAGACGCTTACGTTGTCAATTTCAACCTGTTCAAGATTATCAAGATATCTGTCATCTGCACGCATCATCGCATAACGTAATAGAATAAGCGTCCGTCATAACATGAGTTGCGTAAAAACAACATTCTTTAGTTTCGATATCTGCGAACATCAAGGCATGTCGGGGTCACCTTTCTCCCTTGCTTTCTATTACAGACTCATTTGCTAGTTCTTCTTGAAGTAAAGACATAATGCCTGATTATTTAAAGAATTATTAAAAATAAAGATAATATTTAAGAACAAATATTGTGGACACTCTTTTTCACAGCGCCATCATTCAAAACTAAGCGATAATAAGCTTGTGCTATAGTACAACTGATAAACATAGTTTCTAATTTATTTCTAAAAAAACAAAATGTCAATTCAATAAATATTCACATGTCAAATTCAAGTAACCCGCCCCTGACCGCTCCCGATCCAAAAGTTAAAGGGGTAATCTGGGCAGTAAAGTAAGTCTGATTAATAAATAAGTACAATATGCATAATACGTATGTATTATATATAGGTATGTATTTAGTAATATACAAGTATGTTTATCAGTCGTCTCGTTCCCATAACACAAGCTTATATTAGCTTACTGTGGGCTAGAAGGTGCTGTGTAAAAAAAAACAAATGGTCCACAATATAATAAAATAAGTCAGATTCTGATGAATAATGAGTTAGTTGCGTTATAAATACATATTTTTTTATCTTAGTCGTTCTACATTCTTCTTGTTAGTTTACACGGAACGGGGCGTGGTAATGGTATCGAGAATTGAAACTCAATTCTAGCAAGTGAAATTCTATGTCGGAGCATTCATGCTCAACGTGTTCAAGATTATTCTATTAAATCAATTCTATTAAAGCGCGAGAAGGGCATTCGAGAGCCTCGTCGCCGAGTCGCTAATTTATACTTTTCTATATTAATGCCTATATAAAGCTGAAAAATTTGTTTGTTTGGTTGAACGCTCTAATCTCAGGAACTACTGGCCAAATTTGAAAAATTATTTTATGTATTGGATATCCCATTTTTCGAGGAAGGCTATAGATTATATATCTTTACCCTGGAGAGTAGAGCAATAATCATAAATGTCGACAAATCGGGCAATTTTTTATGCATTATTGTAGAATTTATAAAGTGACGGGAATAAAAATGATGGGAGGTCAAAGTAATAAATATATTAGAAAGGAAGTGAAATAGTGTATGTGACTATATTTTGAATGGAACGTTATTCGAATTCTATTGTATAATCAAGGAACAGTGAAATTCTGACGAAATTTATTTGCAACTACTTAGGTTTCTTTGTGCCATAACCACATACAGAGGTGGTTTATGAGTATGGTAAAACTTCCAAAATGGTTATTTAAAAGTGACGTAATTTGTGAAGCCTTAATACCTCGTTCGGATGATCTGAGTTGACGTTCATCATTCTCCTAAATTGACGTTTACACTATCGCGTTACATACTATGATATATTTCATTTTAAAATGGACAAACTTGGTGTCTTTTTATACTTTTAACTCTGCCTGAGACCATGGTCGTTGTCAGCTGGTCAGCACGTCAGTTAAAAAAACGTGTGTGTACTTATGTACACGCGTTACAAGTTATACTTATTTGGCGTAATTCCAGAAAAATCTTTATTAAATTTTTATCTTTCGCCTTATCCTACGTTTGAAGTAAATACTAAAATCTTAACTATAGTTAAGTTCAGGGTGTTTAAAAACAGTTGTCATGGAAACACTTATCAGCTAACTTCATGGTGTCGGTTTTTCTTGATGGTCTACGGGCATTGTAAAAATTTACTCACATCATTATTCCCTAACGCGCCAAAAAAGTATAACTTCAAAAAGGTATAAAGGGTAACCGCGATTATCCCCTTAAATTAGATTGTATAGTACCTAGGCCCAAGTGTACAAGGTCCCAACGAAGCCAGGCTTATCGGTAGATACATAACCTGTAGGCGATGTACCCGCAGATGACATAAATTTAAGTTAAATAAGACATCTACCCGATAACAATAAATGTAATACTTCACAAGTAATTTAGTGATTATGAAAAATCTTTATTCATGGAGGTCACAAAGTAACACTTATGAACGTCAATATTATTGCTTCTACATTTACATTTACTGCCAGATTCGCAAAGCAATAGGTAGAGCCTGAGGAAGATATAAAACTCATGGCCTATGGCCATTTTCTAACCGCCATTAATTACATTAGTTTGATTAACATGATATTCGGTAGTAAGTAGGTTGGTATTCTGTTATTCTGATGTGTAAGCTATATTATTGTCAAGTTTCATCAAAATCAATTAAGTAGATTTTGCGTGAAAGAGTAACAAACATTTGCAAGTATGGATACTTACAAACTTTTGCGTTTACAATATTAGTGGGATGTATTCTATGTTGAATGTATATTGGACATACATTTATAACATAATCAATGGACGAAGCTCTGGGCGCGTGCCTCTGGAATGTAACACGCCAGTAACAATTCCGAACATATAAAGCTAAATAACAGTTGCTCTTAATATTCATGAAAATGGATTCCAGACTCCATATACCAGGTTTAAAACCAATTATGAAGAAGAAATAGGCTTAAGTTATTTGTGTTGATAAATTTGTTAAAGCAATTATTTGCTAAATTTCTCATAAATTTTTTTAGCTAGAACATTGCCCTGGTTAGGCAAAGGTCACAGGTTCAATCCCTGTCTCGAATCAAATTGTCTTTTTCCACTTTATTAAAAATTTATTAAGTTATTTGTGTACAAGAGTTCACAACAATTACTTAGTCATAAAAGTGTTGCATTAATATGAAGAAAACTTTTAATTGGCGGCCTCGATTTGTTTATTAGTTCTATACATATTACTATACCGACCCATCGTTTGGCCCACTTTCAACAAACACAACACAATTTTAAGTTGCACGACAGCAGGAGGCCGAGTCTTCTAATGACAAGCCGTAGAATAGAACCAGAATCGCTGTTTTTAGCTGTTAAAATGTTAGTAGACTATCAAAAATTCAACTGATTGGCTTGGCGTGGTACGTGTTAGTAGAATTCTATCGGCTGACCGATAGAAGTCTACTGGAGTACGATTGTAATAGTAGACTACGAAAAACTGTAAAAATTGTGCCGGTGGCTTTCTATTGAGCGGCGATTTCGACACGATTAAAAAGCCGCCTTGGCCCTCAGAGCGACAGCTCCGCCATATTGGTACTTATACGCTGTACAGTAGCATCAATAAGCAGTAATAAATCTTGAATGTAACACTTGTTCTATTTCACATTATAGGTATTTTGCAATTATGTATTCCAAATAGAACCTCATTGAAATCGGAATCCAAAATGTTACTCACGAAGAATGTAGCTATGTAATGGTGAAAGATTTTTTTAAATCGGACTAGTTGTTTCGGAAAATATTCATTACAAACAAACTTACAAATCTTTCCTTTAGATTAGTCCAAGTGTTGGCATTCAAGATGTGTAGCAAGCTCCACCAAGTACCATCAATGAAGCAGTATAATCGAGTTGTTTACGTTGCAATATATACATTGTACATTCAAGCCATTTTTCCGATGATCCACATATCACCAGTTATATATTGCTGTGTTGATGCACGTTGCCGCTACTAGCTGTTGGAATATTTGAAACCTTCAACGTGGCTTCAACGTGGCGAAACGCTTGTAAATGGAAATGCCATAAACCATCACCCATCTAAGGATCATAGCGTAAGATGCTTAACGCGGTGATCGTTTTCAGAACCCTGTGCTAGCGGAGCTACAAGAGCTTACCGTAATCAGCCAAAACAACATTATAAAGAGGAAAGATTTGTTTGTTTGTAGTCGATACACTCTGAAACTACTGCATCGATTTTGAATATTCTTATTATATTTTAGAAAGCCAAGTTATTCAGAAGTTACATAAGCTATGTATCATTAAGTTACTACCTAAGGGAGCGGAGCAGTAACAATAAATGTTAACAAATAGCACAGATTTCCATACATTATTCCATTATTCCTTACATATTTGGATTAACCGAGTGCTATGGGGTTCTATTATGTGACAGGTGAAGCCTTGAAAACCAGCTAGCGTTTAAAATTTACTGAAAATCTATACTAATATTATAAAGCTGAAGAGTTTGTTTGTATGGCTGAACGCGCTAATCATAGGAACTACTGGTCGGATTTGAAAAATTCTTTTTGTGTTGGATAGCCCATTTATTAAGAAAGGCTATAGGTTATATATCATTACGCTACTACCCTGGAGAGCGGAGCAGTATTCATAAATGTCGACCAATCGGGCAATTTTTTATGCACTTTTGTTGAATTTATAAGCGACGGCATTAAATTGGTGCAACGGGAGTTCGAAGTACGTCACGGGTGAAGCTGGGGTGATCACCTAGTGTTAGTTATGAAAGAGAAGCAGATATAAAATAAAATTACAACACGGTCTGATATTTTTCAAACGAAAGCAAAACTGCAATCAAACAAGAATTGTATCTATATAAATAGTGATTTCTCATCCGACTTACTTCGATATTAAACCTCCATCTATTAAACCTTCAACAGCTTTGGTTATATAATCGGTTCATCGTTTTATGCGCTATCATTAAAGAGCGCCACAAAAAGAGAATTGTAGGTTATGTATGATTGGAGTCAAATGCTTGTTCGCGGTCAGTTTATGTAATGATATACCCATAAAGCAAGGAATGAAATCGGAAAATTTATTGATAAGTTACAACTGAATAATATACACGCGGGCAAAGCTGTAGGAACTGAATAAATACGTTTTGTCATTCATCCTCTTTCCCAAAGGTACCGCGCAGTTTCATTTAAATTGATTCAGGAGTCTCGGCTTGATGGACGATTATAGAATGTCCTCCAAAACAATTTAACTTTGTAAATTTGCATATTATTGTGGGGACACTTTTCACACAGCGCCATCTAGCCCAAAGTAAGCTAATATTAGCTTGTGTTATGGGATCTAGATAACTGATAAACATACTTAAATATTTCTAAATATATACATATTATAAATAAATAACACCCAGACACAGAATAAACCATCGTGCTAATCACACAAAGTTTTATCCTGGGTGGGAATCGAACCCACGACCTCTTGCGTAGCAGTCGGATGCACTCCCACCGCGCCACAGAGGCAGTCAATATATTGATATATTGTATAGGAGATATAGGTATATTATACATATACCAAATTAACATTTTTGAAATTCGCTGATTACTTCTCCGCTCTCCAGTACGCCCGCACGGCCCGGTCGAATAATGGTTACACGAAATTAATTTCTATGCGTGCTATAAATCGTAAGATATTCATTTAATTTGCAAGGTGTTAAGGGACCAAATAATCTTCATAAAATGCTGAAGCCAACTAATGTAAAAAAATAATAAGGATTAATAGCATATTTGTGTTAATAGCCTTCAAATTACCACTTTATAACTGCTGGTTTTTTAAAGTATTAAAATGGGTATAGTATGTTATTCTTAAGAGATAGACATATATCGTTGCGGACTTTTTTGTAGATCTACATTAGATACTCGTACACAATTGCACCATACATTATTTTGATATATCTCAAAAGGTTTAGGCAGCGTTTTTGTTAAAAGCTCCCAGACGGCTTATCTTTTCCAACATCCTCAACAAATATCGTTATAATTTGGTCAATGTTGACGCCTCGACTTCATGTATTACATACAACCAAGCGTATAGGGGATGTCACCCTGTTTCATAAGATTACACTAATTATATTTGAGTAAGGAACGATCGACGAAGAATATATATTGTGCGAAAGTACCCTCTACTTTACTAAATAGAAGTAGTCAGGGTAGACCGAGACGTATGTATGGAGACTACGTGAGCAAATTGCTCAAACACGGCATGGTCAAAAGTGCTCGGATACCGAGACGTGCATGTATGAAGTGATTAATGAATCTGCACGAAGCGAAAGAAATATGCATGGATCGCAAAACTAGGCAAAGAAAGTTAGTTAGGTAATTTCCACAAATGAATGGTAGGCAACTGGCAGGTGGAGTATTACGATTTTCGCATATAGTTTGACGTAAACTTACGTTCAAGGTATTATTACTTTCTTCTGTCAGGCGAGAGAGAGACAGAGATCGAGCAAAATTATAATGTTCTGTGGTTATACCGATTTAGAGTTTTACGGTTAAGAGTAGATCATATACCATACAAAAACGAAAGTTTATGGTGTTACGTTGTTTTACACTTATTAGAAATGTGTAAGGAGTAGTAATTAATGAAATAGTACCTTCCTAATTTGTTGCGTTTATGTGGAAATTATTTATACCCCATAAACTGTTAAGTAATAACATTTGATTAGAAGTTAGTCAATAATTTGATCATTTTTAAATTGTCTGTGAACGTTCGGTAACGCTATAAACTTAAGTCTCGCTTAGTCACGGTATTAGTTCGTGGCGACGAGATCAACCTGCGGGCCGAGTCTACTATTGACAAACCGTAGAATAGAACCAGAACCGCTGTTTTTAGCTGTTAAAATGTTAGTAGACTATTAAAAATGCAACTGACTAGAGGCCAGTGCGGTACGTGTTAGTAGAATTCTATCAGCCAACGGATAGAAGTCTATTGAAGTACAATTATAATAGTAGACAACGGAAAACTGTCAAAATTGTACCGGTGGCTTTCTATTGAGCGACGATTTCTATACTCTTCTGATGCTAATGAATTAGTAGACGTTGAAGCGCTCGTGGCCCCGCGGTCTCAGTGTTCGGTAAACGATCACTGAGGTACGCAACTTTCACTATGGCTGGTCGTCGGATGGGTGACCACTTTGTGGCATTTACATTTGCGAGCGTTTCCGTGCTTCGGAAGGCACGTTAAGCCGTTGGTCCCGGTTGCCAGTAAAATGGCGGTCGTTAAGCCTGGTTGAAGGCCTTATAGGCGGCTTAAAAAATTTCAACAGCAGGTAGCCACAACCTGCGTCTGTCTATTTCAACACGGCAATGGGCTCACCACCTATTACGTGGGACAGGAATCCACACGGTGAAAAGTGGGCATATAATATGCCTCTGCCACCCCTTCGGGGATAAGGCGTGATGGATATTTATTTATTTTTATTTAGAAAGGGGAAGGAAGGGGGGCCGTGAACAGTTCTGGTTGATGAAATGGGGTAGTAGTTGATATTTGCTCTATGTGATGTTTACAAACTTATTTGCATAAACCACAAAATTTCTTGATACTTTCATTAAGAGAGTCCATAGATATCTAAACTAACCAGAGATATGGATATTTATTGGACATATGGATATTTTTTGAGATACATATTGGACTTTATTTCTTAGTAGCTATATACAGAGCAATATGATAATGTTATTTTAAAACTTTCGCGGTGTTTATTGATACTTTTATAACATCCGCTATATCTGAACTGCCTGGACGAGCGCGGTAACGCGATCGAAATATCAGTGTTTTTTTATACCACTGAGGTGGCGACAAGCATAACCCACCTGATGCAAAGTTTTCACCGTAGCCTATGGACGTTTGCAACACCAGAGGTGCAGCACTCGCGCTGCCGACCTTTTAAAAACCCTCTAAGACACCATTTAAAAAACCTTTTATTATATATTAATTCGCATGAAGTCGCTAATAGTAACTATATGAAGTACAAGCAACATGATGTTGCTAACTCACCCATGCTCCACATGTCGATGGGCGTGCCGTACTGCAGCCCCAGGATGACCTCGGGGCTGCGGTAGAAGCGCGACTGGATGTACGTGTACACCCGCGAGTGCGTGTAGCACGAACTGCCGAAGTCGATCACTTTGATCGACGAGCTGCCCCGCGCTTTCAGCAGAATGTTTTCCTGAAGAAATACAAAGTAAGCGACTACTTAAGAATTTATCATAAGCTTCATATTTAAACTTAGACATACATGCATACATATCGTATCCCCGAAGGGGTACGCAGAAGCATACTATACGCCCATTTTTAGCGTATGCATTTTTGTCCTACGTAAGAGGTGGTGAGCCCATTGCCGTGTTGAAATGGACAGGCGCAGGCTGTGGCGACATGCTGATGAAATTTTTCAAGCGGCCCATATGGCCTTCAACCAGGCTTAACGACTGCCATTTTACTGGCAACCGGGACCAACAGCTAAACGTGCCTTCTGAAGCACGGAAACGCTCACAGAGGTAAATTCCACAAAGTGGTCACCCATCCAAGGAACACCTATAGCGAATGTTGCATAACGCAGTAATCGTTTACAGAACACTAAGTCAGTGGGGTCACGAGCTATATATATAGATAGTTAAACTTATATGAGATTTTAATAAGGTCTCTCACTTAAAATAGGAGGTCCTGTTTACCGATATTTAGGTCTATGATACGGCATAAAACAAGATTTGCCATACCCTATCACTACGGTCACGTCTGCACCAGCTAATATGAGGGTAAAGACACTGAAAATCTACGCAGGGCAATTTAAAATCATATTTGAATAACTATAGTATTGCTTTGGAAAGTTTAAGGGGCACCACAAAGATCTGTGGGGTCCAAAAGACCTCACCTGTTACCAGTACACCTGCAGGGTTGTGTCGCTCCTAACAATGCTGAAAATCAAGAATCAAACGATAGCTTTACCTTGCAGCCGAATTAAAATAAACCCCAGGCTCCCAGATCCAGGTAGGGTCTGAAAGTAAGTGGTAGTAGGTACACTAAGGGCTTTCTTTATTCCAGAACGTTTCTCAATCAACGCTTGAGGCTAGATTAAGGCCTTATAAATACTACTCTCAAGCGTTGATTGAGTATTGAGAAACGCTTGAGACTAGATTTTGCCTTGTAAAATCTACCCTCAAGTGTTTCTTGAGTGTTGACAAACGTTCTGGAATACGGCCCTTAGTTGAGAAGTTTTATAAAACAAAGTGTGAGTCTCACCGGTTTCAAATCACAATGAATGATATTCTCCACTTCTAGCAGCCTGAGGCACCGCAGTAGTGAGTTCGAGAACCGCCTGATTAAACTTAAGCTGAACCCTTGGTAGTTGTTCTTCTTGATCAACTCGTACAGGTTGATGCTGTGAATTAAATTAATTTTCAAATCACGAAAACCAGAAAATAAGTTGTTACTTTTTTTAAATGCTCATGTACTCGTAGATACAATCGTAGTCCACAAGAACCAAATAGATATCTATTGTTACTTATTTCTGTCTATCTCAGATCACAGATAATATAATATAATTCTTATACTCAGATATAACAAGCTGGAACGAGGGTAAAGTTAAAATCCTACTAATATTATAAACGCGAAAGTTTATAAGTATGGATGTTTGTTACTCTTTCACGCAAAATCTACTGAATGGATTTTGATGAAACTTCACAATAATATTGCGTTCACATCAGAATAACACATAGGCTACTTTTATTTGACTGCCTCAGTGGCGCGGTGGGAGTGTATCCGACTGCTAACTATAATTGTAACTATAATTTCAATTCGATATCTTCACGCGTTTCCGAGGTAAATGGTCTAGACAGACAGATGGGCGGACGGACAACAATGTGATTTTAAGGGTTTCCTATTTTTCCTTTTGAGGTACGGACCTCTAAAAGAATTCATTATGTGGTTAAAACCCCTTTTTTGTTGTTTAAAGTTTAAATACATCGAGCGCGGGAAGTTGCAGAAAGTAGATGTAAACTTATACAAAACTAGGTGACCCCCACGGCTTCGTCCGTGGCATACTTCGAACTCCTGTCGCACCTATTTAATCCTGTCTTTTATAAATCTATACTAATATTATAAAGCTAAAGAGTTTGTTTGTTTGTTCGGTTGAACGCGCATCTCAGGAACCAATGGACGGGTTTGAAAAAACATTTATGTGTTAGATAGCCCATTTATCGAGGAAGGTTATATATCATTATGCTACTACACTGGGGAGCAGAGCAGTAGTCATAAATGTCGACAAATCGGGCAAATTTTTATGCATCGTTGTAGAATTTATAAGCGACGGGATTAAATAGGTGCGACGGGAGGTCGAAATATTCCACGGACGAAGCTGTGGGGGTCAACTAGTTCTACAATAATGTTTAAAATTTGCCCGATTTGCAAACGTTTATGATTACTGCTCCGCTCTCCCAGTAATAGCATGATGATATATAGCTTATAGCCTATATAGTTGTAGATAGCAGTATAGATAAGAATGTTTTGTAGAACAATTAAATCAAGACAACAGTTTCTTTGCAAGCAAGCACTTTAATGAGAAGTTAAGTAAAATAAAGTTCTCGTAGAGACTTAGTGCGACGATTTCAATGGCAATAAATTATTTTGATTCTTATTGTTCACGACACGGCTCTTGAGATGATTTATGTTTAGATAATGTAGAAATAATAATAGGAATAGGTAGAAGTAACTATGTTTTATATAAAAGGACCTGCTTACTAAATATTTGTAACATGAAAGAAAAAAAAAGACGTGATATATTGCAGAACGATAAAAAAGAAAGGAAAGGAGGATCCCACTACACACCCTCGATTCGTCAATCCTAACGCATAACGGTCAAGGATAACTTTCACCAATTGTAACGGAGGAATGACGAACCGAACCCCTCTTATATCCTCTTGATTTATTGTCTTTTCCATAGTATTTTGAACCAAAAAATACGAGAATATTAATGGAACTCTTTACATACATACATATAGTTATGGTTTTATTTTATCCCCTATGCGGTACGCAGAGACATACTGTGCAACAGGCGGTGAGCCTATGTCAAGAAACTTTTTAAATGAGTTATAGACACAAAATGAATAACAACATGATGTAGATTCACTTATCAAAAACGCCTTTATGAAATGAATGAGCAATACACATAACTTCACATTGCATGTTTGCATTGCCTAGGTACCTTGCGGTTGAACGCCAATCATTTATTGCGGTTAGCGTCATTCATGTACCGCACTGCATGCACATATAGAAACAAGTAACGAACCCTCCCCTATCGTAGCGAAGGAACCAGACAACTTCTAAACTGTAACCCGTTTCAAAACTGGAAATGGAACTTTAAAATCGCCTATGCACTTATTCATGGTGTCCTGAATCGAATGCCGCAAACCGTTTGTCTATTTCTTATGGTTCCTGAGAAAAAGATGCGTACTGACTGAGCCATTTTATAAGACACTTCTAAACTTTAGGGTTTAGAAGTCATACATACATACGATATACACATTATCACGCCTGTTTCCCATCGGGGTAGGCCATAGACAATGGTTTTCCACTTGCTACGATCCTGACTGAGTGTTTTCATACACGCTCGCCGGTTAAGGGTACTCTTGACCTGGCCTTTTTCCAAAAGGTCTCCGATTTGATTGACGTACGTACGCCGAGGTCGACCCCTACCAGTCAGTCTATTTTCATCCATCCTCTCCACGTTTCCGAACCATCTAAGCATCCATATTTCTATCTTAGTGACTACATCTTCTGTCATACCGCAATGTTCTCTTATCGCTCCTGTTCCTTTCTTTATCCATCAACTTCACTCCAGCTATTTGAAGTCATAAAGATTAAAAAACCAAATAATAAGTATATAACGATTGACAGCTCAAAGATGACTCCTTCCGTGTAGGCCTATTGGCTGTAGACTTTTTCTGCTGCGATATTTTGCCGTTAAGTGAGTGCAATATGATAAAACTCCACTTGTTTGTGTAAAAAGGTCAGGAGCTAAGAGGAAGTTACAAATTCAAATAATAAAACAAACAAATCTGTGACAAAATTATAAAGGATAATGTTGAAAGTTCTTTGTAACTCACCTCATCAACTCAAAACTGATGCACAAATGGTTTCTGAAGTAGAAATAGTCAAGCATATGTATCACATTGTGCGATTGGTCCTTATCCTTCAGCCGGAGATGATCCAGGACTCGGACTTCTACTAGGGCTTGGTGGTGGAACCGTTTCTTATTGCGAATGATCTTGATGGCCACCTGGCTCCCACTGCGGTGGTCGTGAGCTCGGATGACTTGACCGAATGAGCCTTTTCCAATGACTTCCAAGATTTCGTACCTGTATGCTATGTGGTCGTGGATTTGCTGAAATTGAAAGGATAATACTATTGAATGGTATGTTCTCAATCTAAACTAATTTTATAAAGAGAAAAGATTTGTAAGTTTTTGAAATTACTGGCCCAATTTTACTAATTCTTTCACCATTAGAAAGCTACATTCTTCGTGAGTAACATAGGCTATTTTGGATTTTTGAAACGTTTAGGATTTCGCACGAAATCTTGAATAGAAAATCTTTACCACGTGGGCGAAGCTGCGGACATCAGCTAGTATAAAAATAATTTTCCATCCCCACTTGCAAGCTTTAAAGCTATCACACGCGAATCTGGCAGTATGTGTAAATGTAGAAGCAATAATCTTGACGTTCATAAGTGTTACTTTGTGACCTACATGAATAAAGATTTTATTTCAGAAGCGCTCGTGGCCCCGCTGTCTCAGTGTTCTGTAAACGATCACTGAGTTACGCAACTTTCACTATGGCTGGTCCTCGGATGGGTGACCACTTTGTAGTGGCATTTACATTTGCGAGCGTTTCCGTGCTTCGGAAGGCACGTTAAGCCGTTGGTCCCGGTTGCTAGTAAAATGGCAGTCGTTAAGCCTGGTTGAAGGCCTTATGGGCGGCTTGAAAAATTGCAACGACACGACAACACGACAATGGGCTCACCACCTATTACGTGGGACAGAAATTCACACGGTGAAAAGTGGGCATATAATATGCCTCTGCCACCCCTTCGGGGATAAGGCGTGATGGATATTTATTTATTTATTTAATTTCATTTTACCAAATATTTGTCCACTAAGGTCAGGTTTGTTGACCACTCCTACTGCACTGGTTAATATGACCAAACGTAGGTACTCCTCTTCTTCATCTTATCGTATTTCCAGTTGCTGCCAAACCCTACTTGGATTTGGAGCCTGAGATTCGCTTTTATTGGCTGTTACAACATATATAGTTCGGCTTTATAAATATATTCGGCATCATTGGGAGCGAATGCCGTCTGACCTCACAGTCCCGTAATCTGCGTTGTCGCCTCGTCCATTTGTCAGCAGGTGCACCGCTAGCTGATGAGCTTACTTGAGCTCGAAGTTCTTGATAGGTCTCTTACCCTGAAGTGTACTCTGACAGAGGACCAGGCGTAGGTATCCTCGAAGGGGTGGCAGATGCATATTATATGACCACTTTTTACCATGTGTATTCCTGTCCCATGTAATAGTGGTGAGCCCATTGCCGTGTTGAAATATACAAACGCAGGTTGTGGCTACCTACTGTTGAAATTTTGACTTAATTACTGCTATGTTACTGGCAACCGGGACCAACGGCTTATCGTGCCTTCTGAAGCACAGAAACGGTTGCAAATATAAATGCCACAAAGTGGTCATCCATCCGTGACGAGCCATAGCGAAAGTTGCTTAACGCAGTGATCGTTTAGAGAAGACTGATTCCCCGGGACTACAAGCGTTTCATATTTCTTGAAAAATGGGCTTATAACAATCAGTGTAACATACCTTGTTATAACTACCGTTTTCATCATCGAAGCCGCAGTTGTTAGCAATGTTCGCCCTAGCCTGCACCTTGTTCGCCTCCAGTCCCAGGAACCACACCTCTGGGTATTTCCTGATTTCATTTCTTTCCCACTCTGATAGCCGCTCTCCGTACAGCATCAGTGCTTCTGGAATTTAAAAATACCTTCAAAATATGGACTAAAGTAATTCAGTTATAAATATTTAGTAAAACAAAAATATAAGAAACTATGTGTGTAATTTATGTACACGCGTTAGAAGTAGTACTGCTTTAGTCTAATAAGATGTCATCACATATCCACAAGTCTTTGTTTGTAACAGGAATGATAAATTAGTAAGAAAAAAAAATTAAAAGATAAAACTACTTTGAATGTAGTAATAAGTTGCCATGGAAACACTTATCAGTCAACGTCATGGTGTCGGTTTTTCGTGACGCTCGCATCGTAACACTATACTCTCATAATTTTTTCCTAACGCGCCAAAAGCACAAACAGATTTACAATAAACTAGCTGTGCCCTACGGTTTTACTAGTGAAAAACTTCGAACCGAGAGAAGACTTTAAACGAGAGAAATTCTAAAATCCTTTCTTAGTAGATGCCTATATAATATACTAGCTGACCCCAACCCAAAAATGTATGAAAATTTGCATAATTTGTGGACATTTTTAATTACTGTTCCGCTCTCCTAGGTAGTAGCGTGATGATATATAACCTATGGCACAAAGCACTGAAGCACGGAGACGCTCGTAAATGGTAATGCCACAAAGCACTCAATCATTCGATGACCATAGCGAAAGTTGCTTCCGTTATCGTTTACAGAAAACTGAGTTCCCAGAGCTACGAGTGCTTCAAAACTATTATAATCTCATAACCCAATAAATGTATTTTGCAAAACAAACAGCTTTTATCAAGCACTTACTGAATCCCTGATTCAATTTACGAGTTCTAGAGTACATAAACTCGTTTAGCTACGAATCTATCCCGAGGACAAAGTGAGTTAACCTTTTAAGGGTTGGTTGCAACATAAATTGTAAAAGAACCGTATTATATAATCTGAAAACCTCTAACACAAAATGTATCAGGGCAAGGTCTACTTTTACGCTAGTGTGTAGGGTTGGCACTTATGAAAAATATACAAATGTTTTTTTTTTACTGCCTCTGTGGCGCGGTGGGAGTGCATCCGACTGCTACGCAAGAGGTCGTGGGTTCGATTCCCACCCAGGATAAAACTTTGTGTGATGAGCACGATGGTTTATTCTGTGTCTGGGTGTTATTCATCTATAATATGTATGTATTTAGAATAAATAAGTAAGTTTATCAGTTATCTAGATCCCATAACACAAGCTAATATTAGCTTACTTTGGGCTAGATGGCGCTGTGTGAAAAGTGTCCCACAATATTTATTTATTTTTGACAGACTTCAAAACAGAAGGATGTACTCAATTCGACGTTTTTTTATATATGTTTACGGATTACTCGAAGATGCTTGTACCGGTTTGGATTTCTTTTTTGTTTCAACGTTTTAAGTACTTTCCAGGTGGTCCCATTTGAATTTTATTGAAATCGGTCGCTTGTTCATAAAAAATAAAAAAAAAATCTCCTATTTATAGTCAGTCATATTTGCGTCAATATAAAAGAAATATGTAATGTACTTATGAATCACTCTGTCTATTGGTGAAAACAATTTGAAACTCCGTTCGGAGACAGTTATTTATTACAGTTTTTTACGTGGGACAGGAATCCACACGGTGAAAAGTGGGCATATAATATGCCTCTGCCACCCCTTCGGGGATAAGTCGTGATGGATATTTATTTATTTTAACTCCGTTCGGTAGTTTTCGAGTTTATCGCAATCATCCAAACAGTCTTTCTTTTTATATTTTCACCGATTACTCACTGACGTCTGGACCGATTTATAAATTATTTTTTGTTCCATTGGATACACTTCACAGTTGGTCCTATTTAAATTTAATAGAAATCGATCAAGCGGTTTTAAAAAAAAGAAAAACTAAAAAATAATATATTTCGATTCATAGTCTGTCATTTTCAGTCAACTTGCATAAAACCTATATAACATGCATTCCATAATTAAACTCCTCATGAACCACGCTGCCCTTTAGTAAAAACCGTTTGGAAAAACGTTCCTTATCGAAACAGATAGTAGTTAGCCTTCTCTCTTCTTTCTTAGATCTTAGTGTATTCCAAACTGTTGCAAACGAACAAACTCTTCAGCTTTATATATTAGTAAATATATGTTTTGAGTGAAAGTATAACAAACTTTTGCACTCACATCCATCCTCACAAGCTTCCAAGTTACTTGTAATTTAGCGTAGGAACCGTTAGTTGAAGAGCTTATAAAGGTACTCGTAATACATAAGTACAGTATCACATTTTGTGTGTGTACTCCTACGTGTTCTGTAGTTGAGAAGGGTTAGACACAATGTAGGGTAATCCTTTTTTTTGTTTGCACAGACATGCTAATTACAATGAAATAAAATCCATACTAACATCATAAATGCGTAAGTTACTCTATCTATCTGTTACGCTTTTACACCTAAAATACTTTTATTAAAGAGATTTATTTAAGAGACAGTCTAAAGCCATAAGGACATAGGCTACTTTTTATCCCACGAAACTGTGGGAAACGGGAACGGAAAAACTACATTACGCGGCGGAGCCTCGAATATTAACTAGTTAAGAATAAAATTGGACATGAGAAAAAGATTTAGTTACCTCTTTTTGTGACTTTTTAGTGCTGAAAATCTAGTGACAAAATCTGACCGCATTTCAACGAAATTTTACTGTTGAATTGATATGAGCAGAGCATCTTTGCAAAGGCTTACCAGGGACTCCTGACCATAGGCAGATGGCAAACTATCTTGTCGTTAGGAGTCAGTCTAGAAATAAACTATCTTTTGTGATGGGGTAGACGGGACAGATCGCCCGGCATCGCGATCCATGGATACTTCTTTCGCTTTCTATAGATTCATTAATCGCTTAATACATGCATATCTGGGTATCCGAGTAATTTTGCCTTTTACGTTTTTGAGTAATCTGCTCACGTGGTCTTATGTCTGAATGGTCGGCTTCTGATGAGGCCATAAGCACCTCATCATCAGCTTACAACAGACAATTTACTGTTAAGTCACCCTAATTGACACCCATATAACAATCTTTCAACTTCTGCAGGCAACTGTCCAGATACACTATGAACACCACACTTTTAGTCATTCAAATATTTAGAATTAAATAGTTCGACCCATTTTCGAGTTTCGAGTTACATTCCATTAAAACTAATCTGTTACATCATATTTTATATATTACTCGGGACTTCACGCGAAACAATTTTGTACAGTCAGCCAGACAGTACGCGGCTGGACAGTCCAGCCGCGACCACAGGCGCTGCAACGCGCTCGAAACGTCGGTGAATGTATGTACAAAATTGTTTCGCGTGAAGTCCCGAGTAGTATATAAAATATGAGTATAAACCGCGAAAGTTTAAAAATAACATAATCTGTTACATACTGATGCAGTTCGAATCATTTCAGTCCAAATATTAAGTGGGATAATCAATTTATGAAACAAATATCGAAGGCAATATTACTAGAGTTATTTGTTTTTAATATCGAATTTTATTGACTGAAGTTGTGTTATTATATGTGTAGTCACAATAAATTGTTTGTCAACAAAATAAAAAACGATTTCACAAAGTCATAAGCGACAAGATTTCTGATAATTTAAGGATGTTACCCTTGCTGGTGGATAAGTTTAAAAGATGTTAAATTGATTATTTTCTACCCTTTGCTCGTAAAGGGTTCAACAACAGGCCAAAACGCCTTTGTATATTTCTTTTTCTTCATAGAACAGCACTCAACTTCGGCTAAAAACCTCAATACTGTCCTGTTTGATTGATATAACATCAACAGTCGACAAAACATTTACACGGAAATGAACCACAATCACGGAAATGACCGGCAAACAATCGATGGACACGTGTAACCTTAATCTTAAGCAAAACTGTCTGAAAGTCAAAATGGTAGTTAAATTCAGAATTTTGGCAACAAATTCTATCCAACGGCTATTGTTATCATACAAGTACGTACTTACATTATACTCGCCGGCCTATTGACGCACCGATTCACTTGAGCCCCATCCAATTCGTTCAAAGCATAAAAGCTGCCTGAAAAAGCTCAAGCCCTTTGTGTTTCAGCGCTTTAGTGTTATTAAATCGTCTTTTGTAAGTCCAGAAACACCGGTCTATTTAGAAAATTGACCTTTTCCATTTATATTTAGCTCAAAGGCCTTGGAAAACCCCGAGGCGAATGTAAAACTTTGTGGCATTTACAATTGCGACCGTTTCCGTGCTTCGGGAGGCACGTTAAGCCGTTGGTCCCGGTTGCCAGTAACATGGCAGTCGTTAAGTCAAGTTGAAGGGCTTATGGGCGGCTTGAAAAATATCAACAGCAGGTATCCACAACCTGCGTCTGTCTATTTCAACACGGCAATAGGCTTACCACCTATTACGTGGGACAGGCATACACATGATGAAAAGTGGGCATATAAAATGCATCTGCTACCTATTCAAAAATTGACTAATATAAAAAGTACCTAAACCAAACAGGACCAACTTCTGTTGAGTGTGTAGGGCCTAAAATATACTCTCCAAGCTTGTATTGAAGATGTAAGAGACTATAATACAGGAGAGTACTGCCTGCCTCAGAAGTTTGTCAAGTCATGATATATCGATTCCTGTGTATACACGCTTCGGGTAGATACATTAATCAACATTGGCAATCATTTAAGCAGCAAATTCTTTTCCAAAGAACAAGGATTGATGAAGGCCATCCCGTATAATTTTATGACCAAAACTAGGTTAGGTAGTCTCGTTTACACAATTCAATATTTATAAAGGAGTCGCTTCGTTATTTGTTTAGGATAGAAATATATCATTCTGCTTATTTGATACGAATGTAAGACTTTGCTTTATATATAAACTTGACAGAGAGTAGATTGACTTGTAAAAAGGCGAAAGATTTATGCGTCATGAAGGGAAACCAGAGTTAGATTGACTTGTAATGTGTGTATAATGTGATATTAAATACAAACGACGAAGTTTACGAAATATCGATATAATAATATCACGGATGACTTGTGTCAAATATAAGCGTATCTACCACAGAGTAGAGAAAAATATTAGCGTAAATTGTATCTAAAACGGAAAGGTCAAAATTACACGGATACCCAGACGTGCATGTTTGAAAGATTAATTAATCTGCAGTAAGTGAAAAAAGTAGGTATGCATGGAGCACGAAGCTCCGCAAACTGTTCTCTCTGACTACCTAGATATACAGTGTGAAGTTAGTTGGATTTTAGTATCTGAGAGTATCATTTATTTTATTTTTTTTATTAAAGTCATTGTTCTCAGCCGATGGACGCACACTAATTGGCATAAATCTCCGCTAAGGATCAAATATTCATTTTGTGCGGTATTTTTGCGTCACTCGTACCACGCTGGCCAGGCGGGATTGCTACTTTTATTTCGTGCTTGTTTTATTTCGTGTTTTCCTTCCCTACCTTATGGATACTTTAGCGCAAGTGTTCTTTTCCTAAGTCGTCTTCTACATAGATGATTAATTGGAGCGGTCACATTTTGTACTCAATCCCGTACATGGGTCGTTCCAACCGAGTCTGGTCCGAAGTGCCTTATTTTTATTACATATATTATTTTCATGATCACTGAAAGCCGCAGGCAATAGCTAGTCAGAGTTTTAGTTTTGAGTAATGTCTCAAATAGATCACACCGACCCGGCCCGACTTTGCACGAGTGTAATATTAATACTAATATGTATGTATTTACACATATAAATCTTTCTTTTCAATCACTCTATCTATTGCTGAAAAGTGCATTATAATCTGTTGAGCAGTTTAAAAGATCTAAGCGAACAGACAGCCGAAGCGACTTCATATACCTACAACATTTTAAAATTCAAATTTTGTCTAGCTGGATTGTAACCTACTTTCTGATTTGATTGACCACATATAAAAGTCTCGGCAACTTTTTCTTACTACAAATATTTTGTGTCAGCAAGAGGAGGATTTAATCCCTAAGTCCGCATCAACTCGAGTCCCAAGGATATGAAACGTTTATCAGTATGCGCTAAACATACAACGTTGTATAATTATATTTACATGGACCGTAATGGACGCCAAGAAACAGACTTTTAGGATGCAAAGAAACATCTTTTAAAAACTACGTTGAAAAAGACTTTATGTAACGACTATTTTACCTTTTTTTTAACGTGTGGATTTCCTCATGTATGCTATGACTCTTACCGACTAAAACCACACGGTGCCCTTCCGTTTGTCTATGGCCAGGAGTCCCGAGTAAGCCCTTTGGGAGGATAGCCCCAGGGCTCCCAGCAGAATCAACTAACGACTACTAACTACGTACTAACTATTTCACCTAATGTGCAATACACGTGTACGCGTGTCATGTTTCTGTTGTAGAAAGGCCCTAGGACCGTAAATTTTAATCTAATCATTGGTATATAGATAAAAAGCAACAAAAACGGAAAAGACAAAAGTACTCGGATAACCGGGCGTTCATGTATGAAGCTTTATTAATGAATCTACAGGAAGCGAAAGAAGTATGCATGGATCGCGAAGCCAGTCTGTCTTCTCTGACTACCCCGTCAGGAATACAGCGTAAAGATAGTTAGTTAGTTATCATTAGTATATGTGAATTGGAAACTTGGAATTGGCCATCGCTATAAACAATCCTTGTACTTATATGCTAACTGTAAGTTTTCTAAATAGTACAATAAAATATAAATATACTTATAAGGTGTAGTTAATACTTATATGGCGCTCTCCAACTGTTACGTAAAATGTATAGTATGTTTCTGCCTACTACTTCAGGGATAAAGACGAGACTGATTATTGAATACCACATAAAGTCTGTTGGTTAGTTAAGTTTATGTTAAAATTTTAAATATCCTGTAGTGCAAAACAGCAGTTGGCAGACCTGTCTCTGCAGCAGACATTCGAATAATGATGATGGGAGCTGTCATTAAATGACTATATTTAGATAGCCGTGAATAGCGCTTACCTTTTTTGGACTTTAGTCTTTAATATTTTATTCTATATTTTCCAAGTTTATTTGAAAGCCTCGTTTAAAGCCTGGGGGTCAGTTTTATTGGTATTACGTTTGCTCTCACGACCTTCAACACTCATGATTTACGCGACTTTATGACTCTGCACCTTTTTCTAGACACATAGTAGGAGGGAAATAAATTTACTTACCTACCAGTCACGACTCTTTCCTGAAAAGGTAGGCAGAGGCTTCTTATGTTTCTCTGGGGTCGGTAATACCGTGGCACTTCGCTCCTTTCGGATCTATTGAGCCATACCCCTTCACATCGCCCATCCCCCCAGCACTTGTGTAGCGCAATATGTTCCTTAGGGGGATGTGCCTGTAATCATCCGGTGTCGGGAACGCCTTTCTCAGAAGGCTTTTTTCTTCTTGCACCAAGTGCCACACATTCGCACAGCAGATGGTGCATGGTTTCGCCAGCATCTTTACAGGTCCTGCACGTTGGATCCTCCGTGAGTCCCATATTGTGTAGGCGTTCCATAGTGCCCCGTGAGCGCTCCGGTGATTCCCAGCAGCTGCTCCTGGTATATGTCCACAGTTTCCTAGACCATCCCTCTCTAATGTTTCCCAGAAACATCTTCGAGTGTCGCAGTCCTGTTGTCGACTGTCACTAATTATCATGTTCCTTAGCGGCTGCCTCCTGTAGTATTCGTCTTATTACTCCATAATCGACTCCGAGGAATGGCTCCGGTTCAATGAATCCTTTCTCCGAGCCCTTTCTTGCGAGGGCGTCCGCTCTCTCATTACCCAGGATGCCATTATGTCCGGGCACCCAGACAAATTCTATTGCGTCTGCCCATACCGTTTAGTCTTCTAATGCACTGCAATACCAATCCTGATTTCACTTAACACGATGTGAGCGCCTTGAGTGTAGCTTGGCTGTCACTCATATTATAGACAGTCTCATCAGTAACCTGTCTATTCATCATTTCTTGCATACACGTCAGTTTAGCCTAGGTCTCTGCCAGAAAAACCGTTGCCTACTTACCCATGTTTTGATTAGTGTTGCAGTTGTCACGGTGTACCCCTACACTTGAACCGGTTCCCTTCTTGGATTCGCTACGACAGCGAAGGGCACGTTACATGTCGTTATGTTGAACTCGCTATCGACAGCATATTAACGAACAAGAGGTTTAATATACCTAGGGTATAACCAACAAAAGCTTCAAACGACATCGCTATCAAACAGAAAAGGTTCCTAACAACATCATGAAAGCTTTACACACCTGTGATTTTCCTTTCAGCTCTACAATCGCTTAAGATATTTTGATCTCGTTAGGAGTCAAAAGACCTATTATGTGAATTTATCGCAGAATACATGAAGACATTTTCTTCAGTCCCGAAAATCGTAATAACATAAATTGTAAAGGGTACATTTAACGGGCTTATTTTAGAAGACATTAAAATTTTACAGTACATAAAACGGAGGCTAAGCAACAAAGCACTTATTAGCCCTTTTATTAAAGAGTATCTTATGAATTATGGGGTAAGGAAGTTTGAAAACGATTGTCCCAATAGTCTGAACCTGTTGTTGAATTTTTAAAGCATTTGACTTACCGACAGCCACATTAGCAGCCGGTGCCAAATTAATGTTCAAGCAAGTCGGCTTTACGTCCCTTCGGTCACTTATCTCGAGGCTGACCGTAGCATAAAAGACTTAACACAGGAACACTGAGTCGCAGAGACTAAGGGCCGTATTCAAGAACGTTTCTCAGTACTCAATCGACGCTTGAGAGTAGATTGTATAAGGTAAAATCTAGCCTTAAGCGTTGATTGAGTATTGAGAAACATTCTGGAATACGGACCTCAGCTAGCGAGGCTTGACCATATGATTGAGCTATCCCACAAACGTGTCCTCACGCAACGATAATATAAACTTACTCTACAAAAACATAATGACGTGAAACAAGGACATAAACATATTTTTTTAAAGATGCAAGCTAACAAAGTTGTAATAAAATAGTTCCGACATTTTATTTGATCGTACCTAAACAAAAATACATACACAAATTTATTGTGACACAAAAATTCAAAAGCTCGACCTGAATTCGAACCCGAGTCTTTACCCAATCCGGAGGATTCATTTTAGACCGTTAAGGCTTGGTATTCCTGCCGAGGCCACGCTTTTGAGTTTTAGAGAGAATCGTAGAAGATAGAGTTTTTGATTCTGAAAAAGAGATATATGTTAGTTAAGGATTTAAGCTGGTCAAAATGGCTGACTGTTACAAAATCTAATAAACATCACTTGATAGAAAAACATCCCAAAGTTGCCCCCTTTTGAAATGTTTTTTCAATGCCATATCTAAACTACAGATAATTTCATATATAATAGCTTATCTATCAGAATAACACATAGGCTACTTTTTATCCCAGGAACAAGTTCCTTTAGAAAACGGGAACGGAAAATCTTTATCACGCGGACGGAGCCACGGGCGTCAACTAGTATATCATAAACCTAAAATAAAATCCAACAATAACAGAGATGTTCCATTTCGATTGCTACTGCCAATCATTTTTACTGTGGCGTGCCAGCAGAAAATACATTGTCGATCTATCTTGGCGGGGGCTGAGGAAGCGTTGTGGTGCCTACGCGACTTGGCCTACCGGTCCTTAAGCTCCCGAATCACTCTCAAAGTTGATGAAATATTACGTTTTGGAGCGACGAAACATAATCATTACATTTAGCAATAAAATAGTGGTAATGGTCCTGGTTGCCAGTAAAATGGCAGTGGTTGAGCCATGTCATGGCTTGAAAAAAATCAACAACAGGTTGCCACAACCTGCGCCTGTCCATTTTCAACATGGCAATATACTCACCACCTGTTCTGTAAAACAAAATGCTTACGGTGAAATTTGGGCATATAGTATGCCTTTGCCACCCCTTCGGCGTGAATGATAAGTCTGAGTTCAAAATTGTTTTACAAAAACATCAGCAGTTTGTGTATTGTTCTGCATATTTCAATGAGCGAGACATAATATGCCTTAAACTTGTAGTGCTCGTGACAGCAACCTTGAGCTACAAAGGGTGTTAAGAAGCCCTACACTTCTTCAACAGCATATCGTTTTATAATGAAACGTATTGACGTCTACTATTTTTTTTTAATTTATTTACTTTGTTGTTTTTATCACAAAATAAATAAAGATACTAACTCTTATTATAATATAAGATTTGGTGCCCTATACTAGAAGGAATTGACCAGTGGCGCAAGTGTTCTTTTTTTCTGTCAATATACGCGTTTTCCAGTAGGAACAATATAATTATCTGCGATACTCTACAACTAACACCATTTCAAATAAACTCATAAACAATGTGCCTACCATGTTTTAACAAGGGACTAAAAAGTGCTTTTTTTTTATATTTTATGTATTGTTGTTTTTCACATTTTCACTTCTAAACTTGTTTATCAGTCACACCTTTATACCCGAAAGGGTGACTGAGGCATATTATACGTCCCCATTTCACCGTGTGCACATCCCACATAATAGGTGATGAGCACATTGCCGTGTCTAAACAGACATACGTAGGTTGTGCCTCATTTTCCTGCACTGACGATAATTAAGTATTTACCCCTTCTAAAAGTATTTTGAATCTATTTTAAGGAATTTTTGTAACCTTTAAAGTATTTTCCCGTGGATTGATTATAAAATGAATCGCCACTGACAGCTTGAAGCTGGCTGGGATTAACGGTAACAGGGATTAATAGGTCAGCGGCAATTTCAAAGAAGCCGTGACTCGTCCTTTCAGCGTTTTTGTCAGTGTCAGTTGTCAGTGTCAGGGACTTTCTTTAATTTATTTCATTTTCTCTCTTAAGGTAATTTTAAATTTATAAAATTAAAAATTAAATAGATCTAGTATAGGTATTATTTATTTGCTATTTATCTTTTAATTTTAGGATTTCCAAGTTCTTAGCGGTTAATTTGTATAGGTAATAATGGTTATTGTATTCTATAGGCAATAGCAACACTAGAGGTTTACTCGCCTTCATATTAACATATTGAAGCAGACATACAGACTCATAAACCTTTAATTTGGCTTAACGACCATATGTTACTAGCAACCAAGGCTAACCTTAACATGCTTTACTAAGCACGGAAATTCTCATAAATGAAATTAGCACAAACCTATCTTAGGGCGTAAATGTATTCGCTACAATTGGTCTTAAGATGGGTAAAACATGTTACACTTCGTTCCGAATATATAAATGATCGACATATAAAAGGAATGATCTGAGTTTTACCGTAATTCTCTAATTACAATAGGTTTCCCAGGTTCAAACGATCAGGGGGCCGAGTCTACTATTGACAAGTCGTAGAATAGAACCAGAATCGCTGTAGCTGTCAAAATGTTAGTAGACTATCAAAAATGCAACTGACCAGCGGCCACCGGCGCGTGGCATGTTAGTAGAATTCTATCGGCCGATCGATAGAAGTCTATTGGAGTACGATTGTAATAGGAGACTACGAAAACTGTCAAAATTTTACAGTTGGCTTACTATCGATCGATTCGATTTCGACACGATTAAAATAGCAGACTCGGCCCCCAGTTCGTTAAGCAACTTAATACTTATCGCAGTATTTGTTTACAGAATATTGAGCTAGGGCGGTTACGAGACCTATATCATGAAATATTAATTTGCGAGTTGAATTCATGCAATTGAAAAATAACTAATATAATTTATTTTATGTAACAATTTTGCATATACATTTAAATATATTCTTATGTGTAATGCAAGAAATAAAGCGCTTTTAATTATATTGCACGCCTCCTAAGCGAGGCGTTGAGGAGGGTACTACTGTCACTTCGCGCCAAACATCTGATTTTTCAAACTTAAAATGTCTCTATTTATCATATATTGCACTTGTAAAATAATATATTCACACACATATCAAGAAAAAGCCCTCTTTTTAACACTCATGATTGATGCCATTTTTGTTATTTAAACTAGTTAAAAAACTGTTTAAAAAAGTTCCGTCTTGGACGTCCGTGTGTCTGTATGTTACGGATTATTTTCTTGTTAACACGATAACGACCGAAATACTTTAGTAATCGAGTCTGTTTGTTTCTCTTACGCTTCAGTATAATTAGGAATAGAACCCTTTAAATTTTCACAGTCTGATTCGATGTGGTTTAATTGTCTTTACATTTTTTTTATTTCATATCCCCTACGCGATAAATCATAGCAAAGTTTGTAAGCTGTAATATATGAAATTCTATTCGTGTGAGGCGTGCACTTTTGGGTTATCCAAAAATGTTTTTTATTATATTTATAAATAAATTTGAACAATGAACAATAGGATGTTATTTGCAATTACGTTTAACATGTTTAAGTGAATTATTATTTGTATAAAAAATAATTATTGAGCGAGTACCTACTTATATATTACCTTGGAGTACGGGATAGAATCTTAAGTAGCGAATGTTTCAATTTAAGACTCGCAGAGGATAACATGCGTTCGACTTCAATATGCAACTATTCATTTCACTACAGCTATAAAATATTCAAGATGAAAAAAAAAACAGCTACAATAAAAGTTTTATTTGTAATTATTGTAAAAAAATGCAACTTAATTCGAACGGGACTTGAACTCGTGGTCTTTGCCATTTTTCAGCATATGCTTTGGCATTTATTTTCCGGGACACCTACATAAGTACTTTTTTTATTGGGACTAATCCCACCCACATTCCCATTACTGTGACTCCGGTAAACCAGGATCTACTGCAATGACCAAGACCACAAAAGTTACACCGAGCTCGATGTCGGTGAAGTCCCAGGAGAAGTTAGCATGTCTTGGAACCCGCAACGAAATTAATCAGAAGATAATATGAGAAAGTTGGAAAAAGAACGTATCATAAGTACTATCTATTGACATCTTTTTAACATATAAAAATAATTTAGCTGAACATAGTTTAGTACGAAACATTTGAGAGCTGTTTTATCAGACTCTATAATTAGTTTCGTAAAATTCTTCGTGAACCTATCTTTTGGTAAATAGGAAACGAAAATTAAAGGAGTTCTCCTGTTGTTTTCATCACTAAATTGAAGAAATGTTTTAAAGACACCTTTGAATTTGACTCCTCGACATATAAAGTTTGATCTGAAATTTGCCATTATTTCCAAATTGCTGTAATAAGCTTCTCATCGGTCGGCAGCGTATTTCGGTTTCTATAGTCTACTAGCTGACCCGCGCAACTTCGTTAGCGCCACCAAAAATGTGATAAATGAAGAACCGCTCGACCGATTTTGTGCAAACTTCACATAAACCATCTATTCAATAGTCCGAACAAAGCCTAAGCATTTAATTTGGATAGGTTGGCCCGTTCTTGAGTTATAAAATTACAACGAAATGTGGCATTGATATTATATAATTTACTAGCTGTCTCGTCCGGCTTCGCCCGTGACATACTTCGAACCTTTTTTTTTCTATTATTTGTGAATCTAAACCATCCAGGGCGCCACCCAAACTCATACAAAAATAATCACTCAAATCGGTCCTGCCGTCTAGGAGGAGTTCAGTGACATACTCACGCACACGAGAAATATATATATACAGATTATCTACCTATAAGCAAATGTCAATGAACATTTCAAGAAAATAACCCCAAGAAATGTTTATTTACATGCTCTATAACCTAAGATGTCAACTTCGTCACTTGGGTAATATACAAACATACAAACCAGCTGCAAGTAAGCAATTACGGTTACCATAATTCATGTCTATAGTGGACGGAAGCACGCCGTAGCGCCGTGCGTTAATACTATTAATTACTAGCTGTACCGCCCGGCTTCGCCCGTGACATACTTCGAACCCCGTGGAACCATTTAATCTCGTCTTAATTCGCCCTTGCAGAGAAGTTTTCCCGTTCCTGTTTCCTGCCCACAGGAACTTGTTTCCGGTATAAAATGTAGCCTATGTCCGTCTCCTGGCTCTAAGCTACCTCCTCACCAATTTTCAGCCAAATCGGTACAGGCGTTGTTGAGTTATAAATAGTGTAACTAACACGACTTTCTTTTTGTGTGGCCGTAGTCGGTTTGGCCGTCACCGTAGTCAAATATAACATGCGTACCAATAATAAAAAAAATAAGTGTGTGTGCTTAAGACCGCACGGCAGAAGTAAAAACTTCATTGGCAATCGCAATCAATAATATTAACGTATGAATTAAATATATTAAACCAGCGACACAACAGCAAAGAGCAGCTGACTGTATCTTTCTCGCACGGTTGCACTCGGCGTTCCCGAGTTAACCTGATCGAGCCTTTCACCTCAGAGCGTGACGGATCAGCCTAACTTACTACCTACGGAAAAATCTGTGTGCGGTGCGCCAAAAATAGGTTTTCACTTCAAAAATTAGTGGAATGCCTCTCATGCAACCGGATATAATTCTCAAAAGAAGATACGGTTAAACCCCAACTGCCTTAATTTCTAACCAGTTACAAATTGAACGAAATCCATTTATTCTCATCGCAATCGCAATTTCGGGTAAAGTGAATTACGCCACATACGATTCAGTCGTCACGAATATTTTACGGAACGTAATAGCTTTATCTGACAGTTATATGACTATTACATTATCATTATCTTAGATTATAATAACATTTTCTCCCTCTGCAAATGTTTGTTGTGGATTAATATTATGCCTGTATTTAGAATCGTATACAAACAACGGATAAACTAACTATCATAGGGAATCACCCGAACTCCGACATAAACATTTGTGGATTACACAAATATTTGTTCCGCCCAGGAATCAAAGCCAAGATTTCAATGCGCCAGTTGCATCCACTACCACTTACGCCACCGCCGAGGCAGTAAAATTGTAAAAATAAACTATGTGTTTATTTAAAAATATATAAGTTTGTTTACTGATAAACTTACTTATATATTTATCCATCTATATCTCTCGCTAGATCCTATAGCACAAGCTTATATTAGCTTAATTTGGCTTAAAGGGCGCTGTCTGAGAATATCCTAAAATATTTATTTATTTACCAAGTAGTAATCACCTTTTAACCTAGTACTTATATCGACTTTTCAGCAAATGTGAACGCCTACGAACAGCCTGTAATATTGACCTTTATTGCGTATCAGTGCACGTAGGATCCTGAAGGGCGTATTATTTGTAGCCAAGTGTGTAATATAAGTGGGTGACATTCATGGTCGAATGGTAATTAATCCTGATCATTACCACAGTACAATATATTAAAGCAGTAAGGAAAGTAGACCTAAATCTAAAATTACGTAGCTATTCTGCACTGCGTTAGGGTTGTCTGTGTAAATAAAAAATCGAAAATGTTTTGCATTAATTACGGTTTACCTGATATAGATTGCACCAATAGTACAATTTTTAGATTAGAATTAGGTTGGTAATTCTCAATATATAACAATACTAAGGGTGGATTGCACCACTAACCAACCAGCCGTCAAATCTCAGGTTAAACAAATTTGAGATTGCACCATTCTAACAGTGGTTTCAATGATGTCACAGTTGAAGCTAACTTTAACAAGCTGATAATTGGTGGCTAAAGTAACAGTAACAGACGTAATGACGTAACAGTTACCTTGACACTATCTAATTCTATATCTACAAACAATAATCAAATTTATCTAAATATAAATAATGTAACATTCTGCAACGCAATTTTATTGCTACCAAAAACTATTGCCAAAGGACAGTGACCGAATCTGGCCTGAGCGCGGACAGCAGCTTTGGAAAGTTATAAAACTTGTAATAATTTTTATTTATTTTACAATAAATATTAATGACAATTTGGTTGTAGCCACTTATCTGATATTCAAAACGAATTTAAAAAATATTTGTCTTGGCTTATAAACGGATATTATTGTAATTGTCACCCTTGTGTTGCATAAAATAAAAGTAATGACAAGAGTAGGGAGAAATAAGTCGAAACTCCTTCGTTATTAGTCACTAATATTTCATTTAATAACTGAAACTGTGCTAAATGTTTTGTGTAATTATTTTATTGTTATTTCAAAATACTTCTATATTTTTTAATTACTAAATATGTTTAAATAAATGCATATTATTATAAAAGATAAAACGTATTGGGTATTTCTGTTTTCATCTTCTAGCAACACTGATTAAACCTGGCATCGAAATCGAACGACCTTTAACACAAATAAACAAAACAACACAAAGTGTCTCATTAAAATTATATTTTCATCTATTTAATGATATAGTTAGCGTTTGTATTTATCGAGTGTTTTGTATCATCATAAATAATTCAATTTCTCACGACCAACATGGCTTTTTGGGTCCTGTAATAAAGACAATGGCATTTTTTTGTTTGTTGAATCTGTTTCTGTTGTAATGGTATTACAACAGAAACAGATGTGTGTGTAATGGTATTACACACAGAAGTCGTCATAACTCTTGACCTGACGGAAGTGCCGCATGTAATTCTTCAGTGGATTGTACCCTAAGCAGTAAGCTTTTTTTAATTTCAACTAGGTTGTTATAAATGGTCAGTTACTTACTTTTAATTCTTTGGATACCCAAATGTACATGTATGAGACGACTAATGAATCTGTAAAAATATTGTCTAAAAACCTGGCGGATAGAGTGTGTAGATAAACAATGAAAAGTATTATCTCACTTGAGCTACTTTTTTCCTTTTGATTTTTATTGATTTTGAAGGATTTACTTTATCATGTATTATTAAAGTGACCAATATACAATGAAATATACATAGACTAGCTGTGCCTCACTCCTGACTTACCATTTATAATAATTTATTGAATATAATGTATTCAGCAAATTAATGTTTTAAACTCTGCCCGATTTTTGATATTTATAATTACTACTGTATTACTTTTACACAACATAGCTTTCAAATGTTAAAAGAATTGTTATTAATCAGTTCAGTGGGCTAGCCAGTAGCTGCATTACCTGCAGGTGATATGGCCCTAGATTAATTTGGAGCCTCTTAAATCAACTTTTACCAATAGGTTTGTTACATTTACCTATCAAGTACTTTTCATTGCCTTTTTTGTTTCAGTTAAGAGCATCTGATAGAACCTGTCATACTTGTTAGATTTGCCCTATGGGCAAGTCAAGTCAAAAAACAGAACCCAGAACGAACCATCTTTTTGCCAGATTTGAAGAGAGCCGCTGATACTCTATTACATTGTTATTCTCCTAAACTGTAACTATGAAGAGAGATATTAAGTATCTAGGTGACTCAGAGTACATATATATGTATATATAAATATATAAATAAATATATATATATAAATAAAATAATATATATATATAAATAAAGTATATATGATATATACTACAGCAATGTCTGATTTGCCAATTCCATTTATAATTTCCTTATACTTGGCGACAAAAAATAATGCTTTTATTTTCTATATAATATTTATGTAGTATTTTAAAGGCTAAGTTATACTAAATAAAACAACCAGGATCATAATATGGTAAACGCATAAGAAATAATGGTACATATTTATTGTGAAACATGCACAGATAGAACTAGCAACATTTTGGGCATGATTCCTTTTAGCAGTCAACTGCAGATTATTAAGAGGTAAAATACAAAGCTGAAAATAGTCTTACTGCACAATTATTTGCTCTTCTGTGGCATTACTCTACTAATGTGAGTCGCATATAAAGTTCAATACCTTTTAGACGATGAGATGAATTTATATTTTATCAACTTCAAATGACTGTGGTGACGTGAAAGTTTACTACTTGTATATATGTTTGTTACCTGCTCTATAATTTATTAAAGCATTTGGATTTACTGATTTTTATTATCTATAAAAAGGAATTGTGAAAGTGCTTGGAGAAATCAGCATAAAAGTGTATTAATCATTCTGTAAACATAAATTAAAAATTTAAAATGGAATAATTGTTTTCCGTCACGAGCTTTCTGTATTCATACTAATAATTAGATATCCACAAGCCGCACATGTACGCTTAGTATACATATATTAATAATTACCTACTAGTAGTAAAAAAAGCACAAAAATCTTTTTAATACATTCTAATCAAAGAATGTAAAAAAAAAACAAATTTATACAATCTACTTATAAGACTTTGCAGTTACATGCCTGGTCACTACGCAGCAAAATAGTTTTGTACTTTTTTGTTTATGTAATAAAAAAAGATATGGTACTGGTTTGGTCACATTTAAATTTTATCACTTTTATTCAGAAATACCCTCAATAATAGATTGACAGTTTTTTTTTCCTTGGAATGCGTTTGGAATGTGATAGAAGGACAAACAGAAACACACTTTTACATTTCTAATTAAGGGTGAATGGACGGATGTTTCATGCTTAATTGGATCAAAATTGGATCTCTCGGTAATATGTTTTCGGCATTTATAATTTATTCCTAATTCCGTTAGTAGGTTGTCAAAATAGGTTAATGTGTTGTCGGCCGATTCAGATTTAGTTCAAATACAAATTTACGAATCGTGTTATTCTGAAATAACTTGTTTTGTCATTAATGCGAGGTGAACAACTTGCGTGTCTGTGGCATGGCATTATTATCTATCAGGGATTCCGAACATCGGCAATAGACAGGAACCCCGGCTATAAAGTAAAAGCTAATGAAATCTGGATTCTAGAATATAATCAACATCTATCCAAGTATCTATCTTCAACTATATCCCTAGCGTAACGTAGTCCGAGAGGACAGATCACCAGGCCTCGCTATCCATGCATACTTCTTTCTCTTTCAGCAGATTCATTAATCGTTTTATACATGCATGTCTCAGTATTCAAGTACCTTTAATCTTTCCGTTTTTGAGCAATCTGTTCAAGTGGTCTAATAACTATACTCCATGCCTAAAGGGAAAATTAATTAAATGGGATTTTTTTTGTGTTTTAACCGATTTAAGATTACTCTCTCTATGTACATCGACACAGCCAGCAACATCAACCAATTGATTTCTATATGACAAGTGTATTCGTATTAGTCACTAACATTATAAAGAGGAAACATTTGTGTCCTTGTAGTCAATAAACTCTGAAACTACGGAACCGATTTTTTTATTTATCAGAAAGTCAAGTTAATCACAACTAATAATAGGCTATGATTTGAGAGTGGCGTAGTAATAATAAGATCGCTCTAAACCGAATCGAAGCTCTCTTGGCCGCGCTGACTCAGTGTTCTGTAAACGATCATCGTTAAGCAAGTTTCGCTATGGCTGGTAACGGATGGGTGACCGCTTTTTGATATTTCCATTTACGAGCATTTTGTGCTTCGAATAGCACCAAAATTGGTTCCCGTGGCTAGCAACATATCAGTAGTTAAGCCAAGTTGAAGGTTTTAAGGGCAGCTAGAAAAATTGCAACAGTTTTTCTAGCTGCCCTTAAAACCTTCAACCTTGTTTTCAACACCTGTTTATTTCAAGATGGAAATGGGCATATTACGTGGGACAAAATGTACGAGGTGAAATATTGGCGTACAATATGCGTCTGTCACCCTTTGGGATAAAGTCTTCATTAATAACAACCTTTACGGATTCACGTACTAGTTTCAAGATCTTCAAAATGATTCACACAAAGCTGTAGGACTGCCTTACCTGCAGGTGTAAGTGGCCTAGGTCTAGGAGTGGCCGGAGGCTGCGGTGGATTGTGGTTGTCATCTCTCGGAGGACTGGCCACGGCACCCTCCAAGTTGTTGTTAACTGGAGGCCCAGGACCTTCTCCAGCTCCCGCGTCGATTTGTAACTGTGAACAATTAAATATCTGAGTAATCCTTCATAGTAATACACATAATCAATGGCGTAGCTAGGTTTAAGTTTGGGGGGGGAGGTCCCAATACTTGTTATATTGTGTACATTTTGGATTGATCGCACCAATAATTAAAGCATTCTAAATTTGATTTTAGATGCGATAGGGCCCTATCTACCAACCCGCCTGTCCAACATGGTACAGTAAGGACAAACCCTCCCAATATGAAGGCACATAAAAGAACCGGGCTCCAGCTCCCGGCACTTCCGCTGTTCTCGATTACGGTAGCGATAACGACGGCGTAAGAGGGGATACCAAGAATCTGCGGGCTACAGGAGGTTACCATACACGATTGGCTCTGGCTAATACCCTTCGGACGAGCGCCTTACCGAAGTTGAGGTAGAACTGGGTAGCATAAACTGGCCTATATTCAGTTTATGCGAGCTCTGAAGAAAGGTAGAAGACACACTAACCCTTGCGTCCAGAGACCTTTTCTACTTCTCAATTAATTCTTACTTTAATTAAAAGCTCCACAGAAAATGGACATGGCGAAGTCTCGACAAGTTCACAAGGAACGGTATAGACTTTTCATAAAGGACAGTAAGTGTATATTCTCCTGGACTGCCTCTGTGGCGCGGTGGGAGTGTATCCGACTGCTACGCAAGAGGTCCTGGGTTCGATTCCCGGGTCGGAACAAATATTTGTGTGATCCACAAATGTGTGTTTCGGAGTTTGGGTGTTTCCTATGTAAAATATGTATGTATTTAGAAATATATAAGTATGTTTATCAGTCATCTAGATCCCATAACACAAGCTAATATTAGCTTACTTTGGGCTAGATGACGTTGTGTGAAAAGTGTCCCACAATAATATAATATTCAGATGTAATTGTGTTTAATACCGGAAGTGATCAAAGACTTGATCTGCTGATGGACCCCAATTGGTCCTTAGTCCGTTTTTGTTCAGTTCTACATCAGGCACTCACATAAGCAGCCTCTATTGTTACCTATTGTGATTAAGACTGAGTACCTAATCTGAGTCCCACATTATTTATTTATTATTATTATCATGGGTGTATACAATTTTGAGAATCAATCAATGATCTGCAATGATATTGGCCTGCAATCATGATCGTAACTGACGTTTGACCCGAGGATAAGAAGAGAGAGAGAAGAATTGGTAAACCTGGATTCTGAATAAAATGTTGTCCTATTCTGATGTGTAAGTAATTTTATTGCTGAGTCGTGTTACATCAAAATCCATTAAGTAGTTTTTGCGTGAAAGAGTAACAAACATCCATCCATAAATCCAAAATAACTTTCACATTTATAATTTTAAGTCGGATGAGTAGTATAAAATTAGAAGTAACCTATGAAATATTTGTTGTGTCGTAAGAAACAGAACAATAATGGCGCATCTATTATAGTTCAGGGTTATCGTTATAAATACCGCGGTGTCATTAATAGTATTATCAATATAACGGGTTGCCATAGAATATTTGTATTACGTCTAAAAATAACCCAAAACTACCATTATGCTGATACCATTAACATTTGTGTAATTTCATTTTTACTTACCTACCTAAATTTTTGTAAATGTTAGGCTTCTAAGCTCTAAAGTTTACAAAAGTCTTATAAATAAAACACCTCAGTCTGTCCGTTCGGCCGTCTGTACGCATCTATTTCTTAGGAACCATACCAGATAGAGACAATCGGTTAGCAGCATTCGATTCAGGACACCATGAATTGGAGTTTCTACTCCTTCCAGTTTCAAAACTGGTTTTGGTTTAGAAGTAGTCTGATTACTTCGCTACGACAGTGAAGGGCGTTTTACTTGTTTGTTCGTTAGAAACATGTAAGTCTCCAACTCTTCTTCTTTAACTTAGTAAAGTAATTAATGGTATGTCTGACTCAAATCTATATCTTAGTAAAGTAATTAAAGGTATGTCTGACAGTAATTTAAGTCATGCCATAGACATATTATGTACCCGTCAGAAATGCAGCGTGAGGATAGATAAATAAATAGTTCGATGTCCCAGGTCCCTTTTATGTAGGATTTCCAATGTTTAAATTTTCCAATTCGTCAAGAATTTATTTATCAGAAAGTTTTTTTCATAAATAAATATCCATCACGCCTTATCCCCAAAGGGGTGGCAGAGGCATATTATATGCCCACTTTGAACCGTGTGGATTCCTGTCCCACGTAATAGGTGGTGAGCCCATTGCCGTGTTGAAATAGATAGACGCAGGTTGTGGCTACCTGCTGTTGAAATTTTTCAAGCCGCCCATAAGGTCTTCAACCAGGCTTAACGACTGCCATTTTACTGGCAACCGGGACCAACGGATTAACGTGCCTTCCGAAGCACGGAAACGCTCGCAAATGTAAATGCCACAAAGTGGTCACCCATCCGAGGACCAGCCATAGTGAAAGTTGCGTAACTCAGTGATCGTTTACAGAACACTGAGACCGCGGGGCCAAAAGCGCTTCTGCGACCGCGAGGCCACGAGCGCTTCAGTTTTTTTTCATATATTCAACAAAAGGTTTCAACTAGTTCTAAACCGACTTTTGTACTATTGTAATTTGGAAGCATCAAATATGCACTTTGAATGCGGCTTTTACTCGTCAAGGATTGCAGTAAAAGGTCGTATTTTAGATGCAAATGACAGTAACGGGGCATGCCGGGTCAGAAGCAAAACATTTTCTTGAAATGAATTTCTTTTAATAATGATAATATTTCGACAATCGTGGATACTTAGGCTAACATTTTGAGGCATATATTAAACATTTCTGACAAAAATTACAAGTTAAGGCCATTACTTTGCCCGTTGACCTTGAAGATTTGATCCCTGTACTAGTATTTGTTTTTGGCGCCACCTACCGACCAACGACTGTACTACAAAAAAAAAACGAACTGAAGATTATACAAGAACACAGTTGTGTCGCAGAGTTGTCATCGTTTTTGCCTATTTCATTTGCTCTCTGAGAGGTCTAATAAATTTTGTTCCTCTGGTTTTTATAGTCTTGTCTTTTTCTAGTCTATCAAAGTTTATATTTTATATTTATTTGTCTACATCATAATTTATTTTTAACTACACGATGCAATATGCCTGCTGACATAGCTTTCATTCTAATAAATGATACATAATGAATGTCTGATGATGACCAGGTAAGTGCTTATTGGTTCTCAGTAACGGAAATAGTTAGGATGACCTAGCTTTCAAAATTTATCTAATTGTGCACTGGTGCCACTACATGGTACATTCTGAAGGTCTGATGATGACCAGGTAAGTGCTTATTGGTTCTCTGTAACGGAAATAGTTAGGATGACCTAGCTTTCAACATTTATCTAATTGAGCACTGGTACATTTTGAAAATCTGATGATGACCAGGTAAGTGCTTTTTGGTTCTCAGTAACGGAAATAATTAGGATGACCTAGCTTTCAACATTTATCTAATTGAGCACTGGTACATTCTGAAGGTCTGATGATGACCAGGTAAGTGGATATTGGTACTCAGTAACGGAAATAATTAGGATGACCTAGCTTTCAACATTTATCTAATTGAGCACTGGTGATACTACATGGTACATTCTGAAGGTCTGATGATGACCAGGTAAGTGCTTATTAGTTCTCAGTAACAGAAATAGTAAGGATGACCTAGCTTTCAACATTTATCTAATTGAGCACTGGTGATACTACATGGTACATTCTGAAGCTCTGATGATGACCAGGTAAGTGGATATTGGTTCTCAGTAACGGAAATAGTAAGGATGACCTAGCTTTCAACATTTATCTAATTGAGCACTAGTGCTACTACATGATACATAATGAATGTCTGATGATGACCAGGTAAGTGCTTATTGGTTCTCAGTAACGAAAATAGTTAGGATGACCTAGCTTTCAAAATTTATCTAATTGTGCACTGTTGCCACTACATGGTACATTCTGAAGGTCTGATGATGATCAGGTAAGTGCTTATTGGTTCTCAGTAACAGAAATAGTAAGGATGACCTAGCTTTCAACATTTATCTAATTGAGCACAGGTACATTCTGAAGGTCTGATGATGACCAGATAAGTGCTTTTTGGTTCTCAGTAACGGAAATAATTAGGATGACCTAGCTTTCAACATTTATCTAATTGAGCACTGGTGATACTACATGGTACATTCTGAAGGTCTGATGATGACCAGGTAAGTGGATATTGGTACTCAGTAACGGAAATAATTAGGATGACCTAGCTTTCAACATTTATCTAATTGAGCACTGGTGATACTACATGGTACATTCTGAAGGTGTGATGATGACCAGGTAAGTGCTTATTAGTTCTCAGTAACAGAAATAGTAAGGATGACCTAGCTTTCAACATTTATCTAATTGAGCACTGGTGATACTACATGGTACATTCTGAAGCTCTGATGATGACCAGGTAAGTGGATATTGGTTCTCAGTAACGGAAATAGTAAGGATGACCTAGCTTTCAACATTTATCTAATTGAGCACTAGTGCTACTACATGATACATAATGAATGTCTGATGATGATCAGGTAAGTGCTTATTGGTTCTCAGTAACGGAAATAGTTAGGATGACCTAGCTTTCAAAATTTATCTAATTGTGCACTGGTGCCACTACATGGTACATTCTGAATGTCTGATGATGACCAGGTAAGTGCTTATTGGTTCTCAGTAACAGAAATAGTAAAGATGACCTAGCTTTCAACATTTATCTAATTGAGCACTGGTGATACTACATGGTACATTCTGAAGGTCTGATGATGACCAGGTAAGTGCTTATTGGTTCTCTGTAACGGAAATAGTTAGGATGACCTAGCTTTCAACATTTATCTAATTGAGCACTGGTACATTTTGAAAATCTGATGATGACCAGGTAAGTGCTTTTTGGTTCTCAGTAACGGAAATAATTAGGATGACCTAGCTTTCAACATTTATCTAATTGAGCACTGGTGATACTACATGGTACATTCTGAAGGTCTGATGATGACCAGGTAAGTGGATATTGGTACTCAGTAACGGAAATAATTAGGATGACCTAGCTTTCAACATTTATCTAATTGAGCACTGGTGATACTACATGGTACATTCTGAAGGTCTGGTGATGACCAGGTAAGTGCTTATTAGTTCTCAGTAACAGAAATAGTAAGGATGACCTAGCTTTCAACATTTATCTAATTGAGCACTGGTGATACTACATGGTACATTCTGAAGCTCTGATGATGACCAGGTAAGTGGATATTGGTTCTCAGTAACGGAAATAGTAAGGATGACCTAGCTTTCAACATTTATCTAATTGAGCACTAGTGCTACTACATGATACATAATGAATGTCTGATGATGACCAGGTAAGTGCTTATTGGTTCTCAGTAACGAAAATAGTTAGGATGACCTAGCTTTCAAAATTTATCTAATTGTGCACTGTTGCCACTACATGGTACATTCTGAAGGTCTGATGATGATCAGGTAAGTGCTTATTGGTTCTCAGTAACAGAAATAGTAAGGATGACCTAGCTTTCAACATTTATCTAATTGAGCACAGGTACATTCTGAAGGTCTGATGATGACCAGGTAAGTGCTTTTTGGTTCTCAGTAACGGAAATAATTAGGATGACCTAGCTTTCAACATTTATCTAATTGAGCACTGGTGATACTACATGGTACATTCTGAAGGTCTGATGATGACCAGGTAAGTGGAAATTGGTACTCAGTAACGGAAATAATTAGGATGACCTAGCTTTCAACATTTATCTAATTGAGCACTGGTGATACTACATGGTACATTCTGAAGGTCTGACGATGACCAGGTAAGTGCTTATTGGTTCTCAGTAACAGAAATAGTAAGGATGACCTAGCTTTCAACATTTATCTAATTGAGCACTGGTGATACTACATGGTACATTCTGAAGGTCTGATGATGACCAAGTAAGTGGATATTGGTTCTCAGTAACGGAAATAGTAAGGATGACCTAGCTTTCAACATTTATCTAATTGAGCACTAGTGCTACTACATGATACATTCTGAAGGTATAATGATGACCAGGTAAGTGCTTATTGGTTGTCAGTAACGGAAATAGTTAGGATGACCTAGCTTTCAACATTTATCTAATTGAGCACTGGTGATACTACATGGTACATTCTGAAGGTCTGATGATGATCAGGTAAGTGCTTATTGGTTCTTAGTAACAGAAATAGTAAGGATGACCTAGCTTTCAACATTTATCTAATTGAGCACTAGTGCTACTACATGATACATTCTGAAGGTCTGATGATGACCAGGTAAGTGCTTATTGGATCTCAGTAACAGAAATAGTTAGGGTTATTAGCAAAATAAACAATAAGCTATAAATAATCACCTTTATTTTCTTTATGACTGTAAAGCAATTGTTACAATTATAATTATTAATTAATTGTATAATAATGACAACATCTCAAACTCTTCCCGTTAAAAGTCACTGAAATTTTAATATCGTGAACAGGTCGGTTGGTCATTTATTGGGATAAGTGTTGGTGAAGGTGGTGCATGTAGGCTTTCTTCTTGAAGTACACACATATTTTCGTCTTCTGGTTTTTGTAAGTTATGCACCTTTTTCCGCTCTTCCTTGTTCTTTATTGCCTGTAAAATATATGGCGGATTTCTAATTGCTAAATTTCGACTGTGCCGCGGATCCAAAAGTTCCTGCAAAATACAATTTAAATAAAATGTACATAATTATATTTTCATTTTATTTTCAAAAAAATCATCGTCTCTATTTATTGTTTCAGTTTTCAGAGGCTTTGACTCATTAAACCATACTCCAAATAAACATTGTGTTTTCCGAGTCACATGCAATTGCCTTTGAACTTGGTAATACCAATTGTGGGTTTTATTAACCTGCAAAATGCCCGAGTTATCTTAAACCCAAAAATTTACTTTTTTTTGAGCTATGGCTTCGTCTAGTCCTATCTTGTGCGCTGAGATGGGACATTTCACCTCTACTATCGCGTCTTCTCCAATAAGCCCATCTGGAGTAGCTCCTAAATATGGAATCTCGGGATCTATAAAAAGTCCGCATGGTCTAATTTCAACATCGTTTTGGATAGATAGCTGATCTAGCGCTTTTTTTTCGTGTTCTCTTCCATGCTGTATAGGCGCAGCCTTTATTTTGTAGAGCAGTTGTTTGACTACGCTGGCGCAACTAGTATCAGGCCTCATTTTAATAACTCTTCCAAAGTTTGAAGCCGTCAACAAGGAGCGCCGGAGTTCGAGCCATTCGCTTGACTCGCTCTTCAAAATTGTTTGTCTTTCAATTTGTCTTCTTTCTTCCTCACGTTTATCTTTTTTAGTTGGATAGAAAATTCTCCTTCATTTGTTCTAACTTCGCATCACTCACATCGGGCCTTATGGTTTGTTCTCCATAATCTTTATTTACGGCACCATGTGTCTGTCGTTTTTTGTAATAAATATGTTTTAACAAATTTCTTTTTCTGCGATACATTATCTAAGGTGCTCATTTTGCCCTTAGGACTTTGCCCGACAATTTATTTATTTATTTATTTAAACTTTATGCGCAAACATTTTGTACAACGGCGGACTTAACGCCAACGGCAGAAAGTTTCTAGGTAGGTGCATACAGTGTAAAAAAAATACTATGGTACCTATTTCCATACATAAACAACAATAAACATTATATTATAACCTATATTTAAACACATACAAATATTATAACTATATAATACATACAATATTACTATAATACATACGTAATAAATACATACATAGTTACATAAATAAAACATAAACTTACTGAGATGATTCTGCCAATAGTTGTGTATATTGCTTGCTGACTACGCCGCTGCCGTATAGGCAACCAATTACCATACATTTCTATAGATGCTTTAAACCCTTCCACAATTATTGTTGACTCCATGGCAGTCGATGATCCCGTAAAATATTTAAAGCACTGGTGAGTTCTTGTATTTTGATTTTTATTAAGGTCTTGCGTACATATGCTACAGTATTTATTTTTAATGCCAAGAAACAAAATCTTTTTTGTGTGTCTTCCAATTATGGCAGCAGCTCCTGTCATTGCTGAGTAGTTCTTTTTGTAAGACCTCTTACTCCAGCATCCGTCTACAACCACATCTATAATAGGTATCCCATCTTTGCTGACGTTAGCTTTTTCTAAAGCGATTCTTTTTTCTTCTTCAGCAGCATCATTCATGGATTTGCTAAGTGCTTTGTCCCAGGCATTGGAAGCAATGTCGCAGAGCAGACATCACGGGCAAGTCAAATGCTGATAACAGTTCCTCTAATTGCGAATACCCTATACCAACTGAAACGGCGCCCGCGACCGCTGCTGTATTAATATCTAAATCGCCAGACCTGACATTACAAAGAGAAAACTTCTCTTTACACAAATTACAATAGTACAAAAGTCGGTTTAGAACTAGTTGAAACCTTTTGTTGAATATATGAAAAAAAACTGAAGCGCTCGTGGTAAATTAGCTAGAGAAACTATCGAACATATACCGCAGTGTAAGCAAACACAATAAGTTACCGGCATAATATGCTCTGCCCCCTCATCAACTGCCATATCTAGTATGGCAGTTGATGAGGGGGCAGAGCAGAGATCGTGTGTATCTGTAAATGGCTGAAGTTCCTGATTTTGTGATTCGGAAATTTGCTGGTTTCTTAATTGTAGTTAATTGAAAGTAATATTTTTTGCCATTACAGTTTGGTGATAATAGCCATATTTACACCGCAAAAAAACTGAAAAGGTATTTTAACTAGATTTTTTTTAAATAAGATTATTTTTCCGGTGACCTTAGTTTCCATGACCTCTTTCAAATGGATCCAAACACGCTGGTACTACGTAGCGCCGTCACTGAGATCCTATACCCACCTTTGTAGTCCACCATCAGGTAGGTGACATTATTAGTCACCAAGGTCTCCATGAGACCTTTCGAATGAGGTTAAACACGCTGGTTCTACGTAGCGCCGACACTGAGATCCTATACCCACTTTCGTAGTCCACCATCAGGTAGGTGACATCATCAGTCACCAAGGTCTCCATGAGACCTTTCAAATGAGTACAATCACGATGGTTCTACGTAGTGCCGTGACTGAGATCCTATACTCACCTTCGTAATCCACCATCAGGTAGGTGACATCATTAGTCACCAAGGTCACCATGAGACCTTTCGAATGAGTCCAAACACGCTGGTTCTACGTAGCGTCGGCAATGGGTTCGTATACCCACCTTCGTAGTCCACCATCAGGTAGGTGACATCATCAGTCACTAAGATCTCCATCCTCCGTCATTCGAAATTCTCAAGATAGCTTAAAACGATAAAAAAAAATACAATAGAAATAATGTACTCAATAGGGTAGGTACTTACCAATAGTTTTGGAGAGCTCGGCCACGCTTCAATTTATTTTTATTCTTATATTTAGGCATAGTCAGGCTTACTCTATGATCGGTTGAAAAAACAAAACGAAATTACAAACTACTTTAAATATATTTACAAACTTAATTACTAATGATGTTTTACGAAATTATTATATTTGTACTATTTACAACAAGATTTCATTCATAAAACATTCAAAACGTGGACTTTTAGATTTTATTTGGAAAAAATTACGCGTCCCGAGTACGCGTCACAGGCCTTAGCGGGGGTGCTTCAAGCGGGGTGCTGGTGGGGTTACGGGTTTTTATTCATAATTTAAAAATATTAAAAGAAATAAGAAAAAACACAATACAAATTGTGAAATACGTCAGTACATATTTTTGATACAAAATTCATGCCTAACTATTTAGCCGTTACAGAGAAAATTTACAATTTAGGTTGAAAAAGGACCTATTTAATAAGATTTTTTATCAAATTTTTGGGAAGTTTATTAAAATTTTAAACAATACAATGTATTTTTGATAACCTTAAATATACCATATATTTTTTATAAGGGAAACGCACATACGGATTCATCTGCAATCTTCTTTAAACTTACCTTGTTTTTGGGACTTGAGCGAGGTAATCCCCTTAAAGATATCGCGTGCGGTTACAATATGGCGGTATTTGTCGCATGCGGAAGAAATCGTGGCGCAATTTCTCATCGCGCGCCTCTACAACGAAGACATAATGAAAATTCGAGAATCTTTATTTTAGATTTGACGTTGATTATGCAAATTTCGTTAGCACACAAATAACAATTGATGTCGTCGCTGCACCACGCAACAAATAAATTAATATTGTAGGACATTTTGATCACATCGCTATTTTGCTCAAATTACGCTACTATAAGCTTCGCTGTGGCATCTAGACAACTGATAAATATAGTTTACTTAAATATTTTAAAGATAAGTATATTTCACTACAGATTATAAAAAAAGTTCTCCGTCTTGTCTGTCTATCTGTTGTTATCTTAAGGATAACATACTCGCTTCTATAACATTGGAGGCAACAGCTAAAGGAAAGCTTCACAACGCGGGCGAAGCTATATACATGGGGTCTTGCGGATCATACAAATATTTGGACTCGTGATTTGAACTACAGTACGGCAACTACAGTACGGCTTACAATACCACTGCTCCAACTGTTAGGAATGGGCCAACCCCGAATATCGCCTAAACGTTCGTTCTTGCACCGCCATTCCGCCATGCAGGCTCACTCGCTCTATCCAGCCAGCTCCCGTGACCTTTATGAACATAATTTTCAAAATGGACGTGTTGAAAATCTTTACAGAGTCTCGCTACATAAAAGTATGTCTCTCAATTCAGCCTGGTCGCTTGTACAAGGCATCTCAAAATGAACACTCCGAACTTTGTGATAAACAAAGAATAAAATTATAAACATCGTACGAATACCATACGTCCACAAACTTTTAAGGTACTTTGGGCTAGATGACGCTATGTAAAAAAATATCCCACAATAATATCTTTTCTCATTTTGAAAAGGACTCTTTAAGAATTTAATAAAAAAGATATTAGAAACGACAAAAGATAAATTATTTTCTTCTTACGAAGATGTAAGGATTATGAGGAGGCATTCCTTTGTAACAAACTTGGGTGCGGTAATACACAACTGCTATTAATATTCATTCAGAGGAACAGCGAATACTTCGGCCTAAATTTCTACGTAGGCATAAGGACCTACCTACCTATTTATGTTGGCCAGAGGTTTTGGAATACAATAAATTATGCATTTATACTATAAGCTGGGTTGACTTACACTATCAGACTAGAAATATTTATAGTCAGATGCCAACCCATCCCTACTAATATTATATATGTGAATGTACGTTTGTTTGTTACGCTTTCACTCGAAAACTACTTAACCGAACATCATGAAATGAAGTAACATAGGATACTTTTTATAGAAAATAACACTTTTTATAGAGGAAAAAACTTACGAAAGATAAAAAAAATTGTTTGTTAAAGAATCCTGTTTCCCTGTCTTAAGTGGCACTCACGAAGTTGCGCGGGTCAGCTAAGTCTAATATAAATAAATCGAGTCAGGGCGATTGTGGTCGCACTATATTTGGTAGGTAAAAGAAGAATGGTATTTACCCCAACCCCAATGAAGTGCTTATGGTTCCGTTCACTCAGTGCTCGTAAACGACCACATCATTAAACTTTTTCGCTATGGCTGGTTCTCAGTAACGTGACCGCTTTTCTTTTTACGAGCTCATTTCATACTTCGGAAGGCACGTTAAGCCATTGGTCCGGTTGCTAGTTAGCATGGCAATCGTTAAACCAAGTTGAAGGTTTAATGGGCGGCTTAAAAATATTCAACAGCAGGCAACTTGCACCTGCTCAGTTCAACACGGCAATAGGTTCACCACTTATTACGTGGGACGTATCTCTTAGTCACTATTTATATTTTGTCCCACGCACAGACGTGCTATGATAAATATTGAAATGTAGACGTATAGTAAGTATTTTTCTGCTTACCCCTTTGGGGATGAAGGCGTCACACCCGATTATTTTATCGTGACATTAGTATTTTTGCAAATAATTCAACTGTGAAATCCAATTCTTCATTTCTTAAATATCACAACTAAGTGCGGAAACAATATTCACAACTTCTTTGGTAATTTCCAACAACGTTTGCCGGATCAATTACTAGTTAGGGTTCCGTAGCCAAATGGCAAAAAACGGAACCCTTATGGATTCGTCATGTCTGTCCGTCCGTATGTCACAGCCACATTTTTTCGAAACTATAAGAACTATAATGTTGAAACTTGGTAAGTAGATATATTCTGTGAACCGCATTAAGATTTTCACACAAACAATAGAAAAAAAATTCATACTTCGAACTAAAACTCAAAAAACTTTTTTCATTAAATCCTTACGTTTGGGTTATTTATAGATAGCTCTTTAAAAATTACATTGAGGTTTCTAATATCACTTTTTCTAAACTGAATAGTTTGCGCGAGAGACAGTTCCAAACTGGTTAAGTGCGTCCCAAAGTGTAACTTCTAAAATAAGAGATTTATACAATTAAAAAAATATATGATGAGTATTACCATGCCAACTTCCACCGAAAATAGGTGTGTGTGTGTGTGTAATTAGTTTTTTTTAATACGTCGTTTTTGAAATCATAAACCGCAAATGAACATCGATCAAAGTTACAACGAAATACAAGAAGTTCTATAGAATGTTACTTGCTGCTACGGAAACCTTTATGGGCGAGTCCGACTCGCACTTGGCCGCGTTTTTTTATTACTTATCATTCATGCTCCTAAGGGGCGGCAGAGACACTATATACACCCCCATTTCACCGTAAGCATTTTTGTACCACGGAACAGGTGCTTGTATATTACAGAAACTTTTGTCACAATATTAGTCTAACACGCAATTTTTGTTCATAATGAATACAAGTAAAATATGAAAGTTACCGTTGGATATAATGTACCCAACGAACATTGACCATAAAAACTTATGTTTTCATTGAAATTCTTTGACAAGAAATTGGATCTATTTTACCTCGCACGTATATTAGATATCACTATTATAAAAAAGAAGAATATGTTAGTTTGTTTCAAGTATTTTCATGAAATAGCTCGTTTACTGGAATGAAGCCTTCTTACGCTACTGATTGGCCATTACCACTCGTGAACAGACAACCGAGATGACTCCTCTGCATTTTGTCTGCAATTTCACGAAGATCTGCGGATGTAAGAGATTCTCACGCGATACTTCCACGTCTCTCCAGCCAACACAGACTAATGTATATAATAATATTAGAGGACGCCCGCGGCTTCGTTTGCATGATAAAGTTTTCCACAGAAATCTGTTCCTGGAATAAAATCCCTATATATTAATACAGGGTTTATTGGTTCTGACGTTTCTTCACGCAGAATATACAAATTAGTATTTGCATCATTTTGAGTGGTGGTGAATCTTTTCCGTATTCGTTTTCTGCAGGAACTTGTTTCTGGGATTAAATAAGCCTATGACTTAATCCAACATGTCAGGTACCTCCCAAGACTACCGGCCTCCGTGACCGGGGGCCTGAGTACAGCGGGTGGGCTCCTCGCCGTTCGTACAGAAGCAGGCCATGGAAAGTGGCGCAGCGTGAGGGTTACACGCACGCCCTTCAACCTCTCAATAGTAGTATAACACCCACACCCCCCAAAGAAGCGAGATAACACTCGAACCCCCAAAGAGGCAGGATAACACCCGAACCCCCCCTGAACGAGCCTGCGGTAGCGGACTTAGTCTGTTGGGAGCCCTGGGGCTATCCTTCCGAGGGCTCACCCGGGACTCCTGGCTATAGACAGGTGAAGGGAAACGTGTGGTTTTAGTCGGTAGGAGTCCGGCATAGCATCCATGAGGACTACCACAAGACAAAAAAAAATAAAAAATATAAAAACAAGTCAGCTACCTCTATACCTAATTTTATACAAAATGTTCAAATTTTTTTTGTTGTATGATTTATGCCGTCTAATGCCGTCTATACACATTCAGTTACGAGTACGACTGCCCTTATTGTTATCGTCTACAAACACGTTACGCCGCATTTTCCTGACAACCATCAAGTACCTAACAAGTTAGAGTTCATTGTTTGAATTGAGCTTTCAACAAACTTTCGGGTTATTTGTTTCTGAAGGTAGGCGTTTTGTTGCGAAACTTTCAGCAAGCAAATGCGGTTATTACCCAATTGCGCTGCTAGTTTGTAAGAACAGAATTCAATGTTGTTATTTGTGCCTATTAATTTTGTTTGTTTCTTTTTGCTTCGTAAGGAATGTTAAGGCGTTCCGCCAAACGCCAAAGGCCTTATAGGGGCTTGAAAAGTTTCAAACAATTATCTTATATTAATCCAAGCGGTTTAAGAGGTTTAGTGGTCCATTAAGATCTCAAGATTCTAAGTCATTTACTACATCAAAAAGCTGAGTCTCACGAAAAAGCCGCTGGTGCTTTCATAGACAACAAATATTTATTTATTTATTTATGAAGAATTAAGCTTAATCTAATTTAATACATAAACCGATTTGCATCAGTAAGCCAATTATAGGTTCACACGTTTACCACACATTATATAATGCGCTATGCGTGTAAAGCGTCATGATTGACGAGACTGCTCAAAATCAAAAAAAAATCTTACATTAATATATGTATAAACTTACAAACCAACTTATTAAACATTAGAATTTATTTCTAATTAAAGAAATTATCACTAATTATGCGCCTTGCCATTAAGGCGCTGGTATTAAAAATATCTAAATCTAGCTCTTTTGAGACTATGTTAAAACTATTGCTTGCTCGCGGTATGAATGAATTCTGTCTGTAGTTGGTAGAACATCTACGTACATAGAGAGGCTTTATAGTTCTTGGTACCTTTGTGGGGGCATTGAAATGCAATATGTTCAAAAGATCAGGACAGTCCACGATATTTGATGTTATTTTTAAAATGAAAGATATATCGGCTACATTTCTTCGCTCTGAGAGTGTAAGTAGATGAAATTGTTTGCATTTTACTCAGAATATTTATAAGTAAGTTTTAAATGGTAGCAAATAATATTTAATAAATTTTATCTGAATCCTCTCAATTTGAGTAATGTAATTGTCATACCGTGGGTTCTACGAGTATATTTGCGACCCGTATTCTAGTATACTTCTTACGAAACTACAATATAGAATCTTCCAGGTCTTGACATTTTTAAAACAGGCCGAACTACGCATAATGAATCCTAGGGCCTTAGAGGCCCTCGACACTATACTCTCAATGTGCTTGTCAAACAGAAGTTTAGAGTCGTGGAAAATTCCTAGATCTCTTATTGACTCACCTCTGGGTATTATTGGATTCTTCAGTTTACAGCATGAATCAATAATTCTCTTTGTTCTGCTATAAGTAACCACTAAGCATTTAGATGGATTCAACTCAAGTCTATTCTCATGGCAGTAGACATCTAAACGAGAAAGATCGGCCTGGAGTCTAAGTACATCGGCTTTTGATTCTATGGTGGCAAAAACTTTCATGTCATCAGCAAAACATAAAAGCCTCGAATGCTGAATGCACCCCTCTATGTCATTCACAAATACAATAAACAGCAGAGGTGCCATTATTGATCCCTGCGGAATACCACTGGGGATGTCCACCCAACTCGATATATAGTTTTTAACAACTACCGCTTGAGATCTCCTATCAATATAAGATGAAAACCATCTAAGGACTTCCCCTCGGACCCCTATGTCTTGTAGCTTCTGCAATAGAATAATCTGATTAATGCGATCGAACGCCTTACTGTAATCAGTATAGATTACGTCAACCTGCTTACCAGAGTCCATAGCTTCAGTCACGAAATCATTAAGCATAATTAGATTTGAAACAGTAGATGGCCTCTTGAGAAACCCATGTTGTGACGGGTTAAAACAGTTATTAAGCGCGGAATAAAGTTGATCGTGAACTATTTTTTCGAATACTTTAGATATTACACACAGCTTAGAGATCGGTCTATAAGTAGTTGTTAATTTCTGTTTTAGATCCTTTTTTGTGAATTGGGGTGATATAAGCCGATTTCCATATCTGTGGAACGATACTTTCAGCAAGAGATTTCCGAAACAGCAAGGTATTAGGTAAAGCAATACTATGTGCACAGCCTAATAGGAAACGGGAGTGAATTCTATCTGGGCCAGTAGATTTATTAGGATTGAGCTTTGATAGTATTTTTTCAACGATCTTTCTTTTTATTTTAATATTATAAATTTAAGTAACACTAGGCGATTGATAATTATTCATTACAAAAAGAGGGGTGCTTGAGTTTACAAAGGTTGAGTGAAAAAAAGTGGAGAAAGCATTACAAATACCTTCCCCTGTAGAAATAACTGAACCATTGTATTTTAGATTACAGGGAATTGCATTGGATTTCTCTTCATCACTCACTCATAATTAACTCCTCTGTTGCGGTCATATATGACTCATAACTTGTTTTTTCTAGCTGCCCTTTCCCTTAATAGTTTGAACGCTTCAAAATCCAACCTATTCTTATAAATTTTAAATTTTGTTTAGACATTTATGTTTCTCTTTGATAACCTTTATCAAAGATCTCGTATACCATTTAGGATATGTTTCACTGTTAATTGATTTATGCGGAATATGCTTTTCAATAAGCTTATCTTAATTTAGTTGTAAATTAAGCGTTGTTTTTATTAGTGATCCGTTTTCTATGATTCACAGGAAAGGAGATGGAAAAAAAAAAATATTGATTTTGCAGACATTTAAGTGACGCTATGCTTGTAGTTTCGCGTGTAGTTAAAACATTGTTTTTTAATGGGAAAGTATAAGGTTGAAGCACAGCAATGGCTTATAAAATGTTATGCGGGATCAGCTCCCTCTAAAGCAACCATTTGTCGGTGGTATGCCGACTTCAAACGCGGTCGCATGGACACAAATGATGGGGAACGCTCAGGTCATCCAAATGAAGCAGTGACTCAACAAAATATTAACCAAGTACTTAAAATCGTAATAGTAGATCGGAAGATAACAGTGCGCGAGATAGTCGAGATAGTGAAGATTTCAGCTGGTAGTGTTTTGGGTGGGTGCCGCGTTTGCTTACAACTGATCAAAAGGAACAACGTATCAATGATTCAGAGCGATGTTTGGCGCTGATGAATCGTAATAAAAAGGATTTTTTACGTCGGTATGTGACAATGGATGAAACATGAATACACCATTTTACTCTGGAATCCAATCGCCAGTCAGCGGAGTGGAGAGCGGCTGGTGAAAGCCGCCCGAAGCGGCCAAAGACTCAGAAATCGGCCGGTAAGGTTATGGCGTCTATATTTTGGGATGCGCATGGAATATTTTACATCGACTACCTTGAAAAGGGGCAAAATAAAATAGTGACTATTACATGTGCTTATGGGAGTGATTGAAGTACGAAATTGCGGATAAACGGCCTCAAATTAACAAAAAGAAAGTGGTGTAACACCAGGACAACGCGCTTTGTCACGAGTCTGTGAAAACGATGGCCAAAATTAATGAATTGGGCTTTGAATTGCTTCCTCACCCCCCTTATTCGCCAGACTTGGCCCCCAGCGATTACTGGCTGTTTGTAGATCACAAAAAAATGCTCAAGGGTAAGAAATTTGACTCAAATAGTGAAGTTATCACAGCAACGGAGGCTTATTTTGAAGCCAAAGACAAATCGTTCTACACGCATGGGATAGAAAAGTTAGAAAAGCGTATCGCTCTTGGTGGAGACTACGTTGATGAATAAAAAAAAATTTTATAAAAAAAAAAAACCTTATTTTAGTACTTAGTTTCGGGACTTATTGAACCACGTGTTATTTATAGCAAGTGTACAATGTATTCCACCGACCACAACGTTCATGGCGCCATCAAACGCTCCTAATTGACTTCAGAATGCACAAATAAAACGCGAACGACGTACCTTTGTCGTAAAATGTACTTTTACGAGTATGAACAGCGGCCTCACCATGTTTCACCTGTATTTCACCTGTACTTTACGTGATATCTCTCTCTTTAAATATAAAATAAATAAATAAATATCGTTGGGACAACTCACACGACGCCATCTGATTCCAAACTAAGCAGAGCTTGTACTATGGTAACCAGATAACTGATAAACATACTTATATATTTCTAAATACATACATATTATAGATAAATGACACCCAGACACAGAATAAATCATCGTGCTCATCACACAAAGTTTTATCCTGGGTGGAAATCGACACCACAATCGTGCGTAGCAGTCGGATGCACTCCCACCGCGCCACAGAGGCAGTCAATAATATAGTATACTATGCATGGATCGCGAAGCCTGGCGATCTGTCCTCTCTGACTACCCCGTCAGGGATACAGCGTGAAGATAGTTAGTGTAGTTTAGTTATGTGTTACTGCGTTTGCTGTTTATATTCGAAACTATAAAACAAAGGTATCTTTCTGGAAAAATTCTAAAAATTGACTGGCGATTTTATATACATAAAGTCATACTTTATCACCAAAGAGGCAGCCAGAGGCATACCTACCTACTATACGCCCACATTTTACTATTTACAATTTGTCCTATGTAACAGGTGGTGAGTCAAATGCCGTGTTAAAATGGATAGGCGCAGGTAGTGGCTTCTTGCTGTAAACATTTTCAAACCGCCCATAAAGCCTTCATCCTGGCTTAAAACCCCATGTTTTTGTTTCGACCTGTACCAACGGTGCCTGCCTTTCGAAATATGTGAACGTTAATAAATGGAAATGACACAAAACGTATCCAAGGACCCGCCATAGCAAGAGATGCTTAACGCAGTGATCGTTTACAGAACACTGAGTTAGGGGGGCAACAAGCGACTCTCTTCTTAAAAAATAATCTATTTTTTTTGTTACACGTCGGCGTCTAGCCCAAAGTAAGCTAATATAAGCTGGTGTTATGGGATCTAGACAACTGATAAACATGCTTATATATTTCTAAATACATACATATTATACATAGCAAACACCCAAACTCCGAAACATACATTTCTGGATCACATTAATATTTATTCCGACCCTGGAATCGAACCCTGGACCTCAGTCGCGGCAATCGCATACACTACCACTGCGCCACCGAGGCAGTCAAATCTTTTTATATTTTTAGTTTTCGTGTTAGCGCACACACTGCGGTCTGAACTCAAGATTTTTTTATAGTACTCGTATACATGTATTACAACCTCGTCTATACTTCTAACACCATTAAATTTACATCCACAACATATATTCCCACCACAGAGCAAGGGACTAGTGTTGCGCCAGATCGCCAATCAGACGACTTTTTTTTATACCACTGAGGTGGCAGACAAGCGTACGGGTCACTTGATGAAAAGTGGTCACTGTAGTCTATGGACGTTTGCAACACGACCCTTTATAAACCTTCTAAGACCCCTTTAGAAGAACCCCATAGTGTAGACGTTCGGGAAAACCCAGGCAGGGAGTTCATTCCACACAAGTTAAGCGTATGCTGAAAAAAGCCTCTAACGGACCTAACCGGCGAGCGCTTCGGACGCATAGTGTGAGGGTGAACACTCTGTCTATGGCGATAGCTGTATATCGCGTTTCTCTATATACTCGTATTACAACCAACACTAATTTCTACAGAAGAATTTTTGGCGGGGTTTAAAATTGGTATAATTAATACTTAATAATACCATCTGTTAAGTGGTAATATAGTATTAATACCATCTTCGGGGATAAAGGCGTGACAATATGTATAATTAATACTTTCGTCTCTATTGGGCTATTTAAATTACACTTTCATAAAGCCCCTCCTACGGTTCACGGTTATTACATCAGAGATAAAATATCAATAAATACATGTCTGTGTACTAGAGTACCTACACAGGTAAGAAGTGAAACTTCTTTACGACATTTTTTCACAGCTATAAAATTTCTCTTACCGTCGCTAAAAAAGATTCACTTTAAAAAAGGAAATGTAATTGTTAAAAATATCTAATTAAAAGTTAAATCTCTTTTATAAGTAGGCTAAAAGTGTTAAGCGTAATCAGAAAGCCAACAAACAAACAATATTACCTTTATTCATTTAGGTCACATAGTAACATTTATAAATGTCATTAGAAATGATTTTACACATGCATATAATTTAATATTTTATTTTATTATATGCATGTGTAAAATTAGTTTAACTATATAGTTATTCTTACACATTTTAAGTGTTTTATGAAATAAATATTCCTTACTACAGTATAGTAACGTCAAAACCTTTACAAATATTCTCAAGTACTTTGTCTACAAAAGATTAGGGCCCTAGGAAGTTCAAACGCATTCCCGCAGTACCCTCCCGACCGGAATAAGTCAATATGGGATAGTGACGTAAGCAATGACGTCACAACTCGCTCACTGATTTTTCTTTTATTCCTTCAAGTTCTAGCGTGGAGCGGGAACGCTTGGAGCATTTTTCAATATTTTAGAAAGGAGAATAAAAAAAAAAGATAGTTAGTTAGTTAGTTAGTTAGTTAGAAAGGAGAAAATTTTACAGAAAGGTGTTTTAAAAACTATTTTTAGTATTACTGTATGCCTATGTTTACACTCAGAGTGATTCAATGAGCAGACTTCATCTCAGTCTTCCAGAATTGTCTACAAAGATCTTATGAATAATTGCATCAATTTTCATCTCATTATTTCATTGTAATGTGAAAATTATGTGCGTGCCTACGATTGTTATATAAGGATCTAATTTTCCGTTTGAACTTGGGAAATACTCACCATTAAAAAAATATTTGAAACGAAAGATCCACCATTATTGTATCTTACTAATTCGTAAATGCAAAATTTTGTGAAGATGTTTGTTAATCAATCACACTCTTACCCTTGAACCAATTTATCTTAAAATTAATTAAATTAAAATTAGTAAACAGATAGCTCGTCTCCTGGAATAATAAATAGACAATACGTATCCTACTAATATTATAAACGCTAAAGTGTGTAAGTATGGATAATTGTTACTCTTTCACGCAAAATTTACTGAATGGATTTTGATGAAACTTTACAATAATATAGCATACACATCAGAATAACACATAGGCTACTTTTTATCCCGGGAACAAGTTCCTGTGGACGAGTGTAAACGAGAACGGCAAAACTCAACACGCGTGCGTAGCCGCGGGCGTCAACTAGTACCTCATAATAATAAACTGAAGTAAAACGTAAGCATTTTTGTCCGTTGTTTTCTGCACAATAAAAGTAAACTTTTCGTATTTGATCTAGATATCTAATAAACATACTTATATATTTGCCTCGGTGGCGCAGTGGTAGTGTATACAGCTGTTCGATCCCCCGGGTCGAAACAAATATTTGTGTTATTCACAAATGTTATGTTTGTATTTAGAAAAAATAAATATTTATATATCAGTTGTCAAGATCCCATAGTTCAAGCTTATATCTTAGTTTGGACTAGATGACGCTGTGTTAAAAGTGTCCCACAATATTAAAAAAATATATATAAATACATACAAAAAATATACTTATGTAAATAACTAATTGAATCAGGCGTTACATGGCGGAAATCCATTAAAATAAAACTATAATAATTGTGTTTTAAATGTTATTTTTGTGATATTCCGTTTTATTAAAATGTCGTACGATGTCGACACGTGTTTCGCCTACACACGAGGCATTATCAAGAATGTTTGTTTGGCAGCAAATTAATGTGCGGTATAATCTTAACACCCAAACTCCGAAATGCAACATGTAGTCCGTGGGAGCTTAACTATATCAAAAAGGGCACTGCACCCTCAATACATGTCATGATTTTACCACACACGTTTTAGTATACATGTCATGTCATTACATCGCAATACACCCACGCGGCGATTCGAGACGGGGGCGATCAGGACAATGTGTCTTTATATTGATGTCTTTTTGATATTTACCCACACACGTTCATTGATGTGCGTATAACCACAACGGGTTTTAAACTTTCATGAAAGCTTTTATCAAAAATCTGTTCTGTATTTGTGGTCAGAGTCCGTACATTTTAATGCATTATTCAATATCCATTAAAGACTTGAATCCAACATGTTTTTGGATGGATTTCAAATATTGTTTCAGCTTGGATACAAATGTTAATAGGTTTATTTTGATAATGGCTTTGGGTTAATAATGTTTATTCATTTTTACGGTTTTACTTAGTACTTTTTAATCTAAGGTTAAAAGCATTTGAATACTATTTTGACCATTCTAGGAAAATATATATACAAACATTCATATTGTCACGTCTTTATCCCTAAAGGGGTAGGTCGAGGCAATACGCTCACATTTCACCGTAAACATTTTTGTCCCCCGTTACAGGTGGTGAACCTATTGCCGTGTTGAAATGGACAGGCGCAGGCTGTGGCGACGTGCTGTTGATATTTCAAGCCGCCCATAAGGCCTTCAATTGGGCTTAACGACTGTCATTTTACTGGCAACCGGGACCAACGGCTTAACGTGCCTTTCGAAACAAGGAAACGCTCGCAAATGTAAATGCCACAAAGTAGTCACCCATCCAAGGACCACCCTATAGCGAAAGTTGCTTAACGCAGTAAAAGTTTACAGAATATCGAGTTAGCGGGGCTACGAGCGCTTAGGAGAAAAAGGCTAATGGAATTTAAATAATATACCAACCGGTCTGGTCAGTTTATTTTGATTTTGACTTTCTGATTGACAACCATAGTTTACTCCATATTATATAAGTCACCCACATTTAAGCTTCCTGTATGCAAAGAAAAAGTAAACAAAGGCAATGAACAACTGGTTACACCCAAACCTCCAACCTGCCCTATTTATTACGGAAACAGAAATAGTACTTCTCATTTTTATACTTAAAGTCTGAATACGTTTGCAAAACACAAATAGATCTACTATATCTAAATCAGTTCACAGATTGCAGAAACTTCAAGAAAGATTTTTGTCATTTTAAGGTAACCGAATTTTGTCATTTTAATGCAACCAAAGTAATATTATGTAAACAGTTTTCTAATTTAAATATATTTGGTTTACTTTTGCTACGAATGTACTACGGGGCGTGACTAACTGCGTAGTACCTCTACGGTACTGCGTAGCACATATTTACAGTGTGTGCTACGAATAATATAATAGTGTTGTAAACTGTAACAGATATCCTTTTAAGGAGATGGAAATAATACACTTATGGATGGCTTCCACATAATATTGACGAAGCCTTAAATGTATTATCTACGCATTTGCCTCTTGCAAAGTGTTTTCCAATAATTTTCCAACCATGTTTACTGTGTAAGACTTATTGTAAGCCCGTCATATTTAACCTCTTTTTTTTATTTAACAATTGATACCATATTTAAGGATTAGCTGATCTGTGAAGCTAAGCATAAATCTCGACGTGAAAAATAAATTAAATACAAACCTGTATTTGATTTACGTAATTCAATACGCGGCAATGGGCTCACCACCTATTACGTGGGACAGGAATACAAATGGTGAAAAGTGGGCATATAATATGCCCCTGCCACCCCCTCGGGGATAAGGCGTGATAGATAGTTAAATAAATAAATAAAAATAAAAAACTTGTGGCACTCGGGGACTGCCGCAGTAAAGCTATTGCATAGCACTTTTTATCAACTTATGCAATTATAATAGTTAGTCCGAGACTACCAGGACTTTAATTGGTCGTGCTAATTAGTGTCTAGCACATAAGACCTTTTAGCCTTTTTGTTACCACCTCAGTAAAAAGGCAACGGGTTAAAAATTTATTCCAAATTTAACATCTAAAATAGACACATTTTATTTTATTAAATTTTTTCGGCCCTTTAGACCCACCCCAGTTCCGTGCTTCGGAAGGCACGTTAAGCCGTTGGTTCCGGTTGCCAATAAAACGGCAGTCGTTAAGCCAAGTTGAAGGCCTTATGGGAGGCTTAAAAAAAAAATTTCAACAGCAGGTCGCCGCAGCCTGCGCCTGTCCATTTCAACACGGCAATGGGCTCACCACCTGTTACGTGGGACAAAAATGCATACGGTGAAATGTGGGCGTTTAATATGCCTCTGCCTACCCCTTCGGGGATAAAGGCGTGACAATATGTATGTATGTATGTATGTAATAATAATAATTTATTTATACTTGTACTAGCTGACCCGCACAACTTCGTTAGCGCCACTTAAGAGATTTGTTACAAATAAATGTAGAACCGCTCGACCGATTTTGTGCAAACTTCACATAAACCATCTTCTAAATAGTCCGAACAAAGCCTAAACAACCTGGATAGGTGAGCCCGTTCTCTAGTTGTAAAATTACAACGAAAAGTGACATTGAATTTCATATATGTAGATTATTAATATTTAAAATATATATTATTTCTACAGATCGTCTCGATCCGTGCGAGCTTCGTACAGTCGTATTATATACATACACGTTAAGCAAACGCTCGGCCGTGCTCGGTTGAGGCCCGCGATAGAAGCTATTCAATAGCTTAATAAGTATATCAGAATTTAACTCGATAAGCACACTCTTGACGTATCTTAGATGGTTCTCCGTGGTCAATTTCACATTTCAGCTGGTGCACCGCCCTTAAAGGGTTTATGTCTTCAAACGGCAAAAATTGGACAAAAATGCCCACGGTGAAATATGGCCTTAAAATATAAAAATATCAGAGGCATATTATATGCCCACTTTTCACCGTGTGGATTCCTGTCCCACGTAATAGGTGGTGAGCCCATTGCCGTGTTGAAATAGACAGACGCAGGTTGTGGCTACCTGCTGTTGAAATTTTCAAGCCGCCCATAAGGCCTTCAACCAGGCTTAACGACTGCCATTTTACTGGCAACCGGGACCAACGGCTTAACGTGTCTTCCGAAGCACGGAAACGCTCGCAAATGTATGGGACAGGAATACACATGGTGAAAAGTGGCATACAATATATTTGCCTCTGCCACCCCTTCGAGGATAAGGCGTGATAGTTAAATAAATAGTAATAGGTGGTGAGCCGCCCTAAAGGTCTTCAACTTGGCTTAACGACTGCATGTTACTGGCAACAGCGACCAACGGCTTAAGGTAAAATAAATAAAATAAATATCCATCACGCCTTATCCCCGAAGGGGCGGCAGAGGCATATTATATGCCCACTTTTCACCGTGTGGATTCCTGTCCCACGTAATAGGTGGTGAGCCCATTGCCGTGTTGAAATAGACAGACGCAGGTTGTGGCTACCTGCTGTTGAAATTTTCAAGCCGCCCATAAGGCCTTCAACCAGGCTTAACGACTGCCATTTTACTGGCAACCGGGACCAACGGCTTATCGTGCCTTCCGAAGCACGGAAACGCTCGCAAATGTAAATGCCACAAAGTGGTCACCCATCCGAGGACCAGCCATAGTGTAAGTTGCGTAACTCAGTGATCGTTTACAGAACACTGAGACCGCGGGGCCACGAGCGCTTCCTTAAAATATGCCTCTGCTATCCCATCCCTTCGGGGATAAAGACATGATTGATAAACAACAGTAGTAACGTCGATAATAAACTCTAATATAAAATTACTTGGACTTTCTGACTGATTCACCTCTCAGTCTAATAACCCAAGAGGATTACAAACTTCTAACTTTGAACGTAAGTTTTTTATGTTCGCAGAGGTGTAATTGATTTATCAATATTCTGAGGGGAGAGCTTGCGGAGTAGCAAACTGACTGTCTATAAGTATCTGACTTCGAACGTAATAATATTAGTCACGCCTTTTACGCCCTAAAGGATTGGCAGATGCATATTATACACCTACATACCACTTTGTACATTTTTGTCCCACATAATTTTACATTTGCGAGCGTTTCCGTGCTTCGGAAGACACGTTAAGCCGTTGGTCCCGGTTGCCAGTAACATGGCAGTCGTTAAATCAAGTTGAAGGCCTAATGGGTGGCTTGAAAAATTTCAACATCAGGTAGCCACAACCTGCGTCTGTCTAATTCAACACGGCAATAGGGTCACCACCTATTACGTGGGACAGGAATACACATGGTGAAAAGTGGCATACAATAAGTTTGCCTCTGCCACCCCTTAGAGGATAAGGCGTGATAGTTAAATAAATAGTAATAGGTGGTGAGCCGCCCTAAAGGTCTTCAACTTGGCTTAACGACTGCATGTTACTGGCAACAGCGACCAACGGCTTAAGGTAATTTACGAAGCACAGAAACACTCGTAAATGGAAATACCACAAAGCAGGTCACCCATCCATAGCATCCATAGCAAGGGTTGTTAACGCAATTATCATTTACAGAACAATGTGTTAGCGGATTTACGAGCGTTTCAATAGTATAACCAATAATATATGGTGCTGATGTATGTACGTCCCTGGAGAGATTTCTACAGAGCCAATATGATACTGTAGCTACAAATTCCAATAAAAAAAAGTGTGTGTACCAGACACAGAGTACACAGGTAAGAAGTGAAACTTCTTTACGAAATATAATTTTTCTACTATTTACAACTTCATGAAAATTGGGTAGATAAGGCTTACGACTATGTCGATAAAGAAGTTTCACTTACGTCGATAAAGAACCGAAAAACGTGACGAATTTTTTACAGCTATAAAATTTTCTCTCATACGTCGATAAAGCAGTTATACTTCAATAAACATTACTGATACAAAGAAGACTGCATCACGTTGACAGTTCTCCTTCTGAACCGTTCAAAGCCGAACTTTATCCTTTGCACTATGGCCTATCAATCGTCAACTTTGTGTCGGAGAATTATCTCGTTTTTTCACATACCCGAAACAGAAAAAAAAAAGAGTTTGTGCTTAAAACCGCACGGCAGAAGTAAAAACTTCATTGGCAATTGCAATCAATTATTACGTATGAATTGAATATACTACACAGCGACACAACAGCGAAGAGGAGCTGACTGTATCTTTCTCGCTCGGGTACACTCGGCGTTCCCGAGTTCACCCGATCGAGCCTTTCACCTCAGAGCGTGAGGGTTCAACCTAACTTACTACCTACAGAAAAATCAGTGTGCGGTTCGCCAAAAGAAGTTTTCACTTCAAAAATTTACTCCTCCAATAGTATTATCGTATTTAATAAAACGACTACAGTGTAATTACGGTACACAATATCGTTGGTGACAGAGTCCCCTGTATGTACGCAGTAATTGATCCCTAAATATTTAAACTCGATTGTACGATCAACTCAAACAATAACTGTTGACATTGGCACCGCAATAGTTTCAAAATCTTGTTTAAATATGTACCCATTGTTGTTAAATTTTATACTCATGCGTGTCTGTCTCTGTAAGCATATGTCAAGAATGAATGCACATGAAAGAATTTATCTTTGTAATTAATGCTTACACTTTTTTGAAGTGAAACTTTTTTATCGACGTTGAGAAAAAGTTTACAGCTGTAAAAAATTATTCACGTATTTCGGTTTTGCGCCATGTTGTTTTGAAGTGAAACCTCTTTATCATAAGTGAAACTTATGATAAAGAAGTTTCACTCTTAAAATGACCATTAAAATATGTTGTTGAATTTCAACTTGATTCGATACGGTTCGGGTAGTTCAGGTGGCTAGAACATTGCCCTGGTTAGGCAAAGGTACAGGTTTAATCCCTGTCGAATCGAATTGTCTTTTTCCACTTTATTAAAAATTTATAAGTGAAACTTCTTTATGATGTATGAGAGAAATTTTGAGTACTCTGGTACACACACATTCTTTTTATTTAAATATAGGGTACCCGTTAGTATAGTACTTTTTTAAATAAACATTCTCTTTCTTCCCAGACGCTTCGAAACCCTACCTGATATTTGGCTGCTAGGAGCAGCTGAGCGACGGCCATCTGACCTTCTAACCTAAGTAAGGGCGCCTGCACAGCTGCTTCTTTTTTTTACACCAGAGGTTCAGCGCTCGCACTGTCGACCCAAAAACCCTTCGTCCGTTAGTCAGCAGGTGAGATATACTTGAACAGTATGTAATGGAACAAATAAGAGAACCCTCAACCGCTAGGTTACCAGTTACACTTACTATGACTTTGGCATTCACTAAGAAAGTACATTTAAATTCCCACCTTGAAAGGTAGAGTAGGGTAGAGTTTAAAGTAAGGCGTGGACGATGCCACGGAGTCAGCTTCTTCTAGACACCCTAAAGTTTAGAAAAGTCTGATAAAACGGCTCAGTCTGTCCGACAGTCTGAGGAGATACATACTTTTGATTCATGATACCATATACTTGCATAGGCGATTTTGAAGTTTCTACCACTTGCGGTTTTGAAGCAGGTTTCGGTTTAGAAGTCGTCTGATTCCTTCGCTACGAACAGTGAAGGCGGCTTTACTTGTTTTTATACATCATTTTTATTCTATTTTTCTATACCACTGAGGTGGCAGACAGACATATGTCCGACCTGATGGAATGTGGTCACCGTAGCCTATGGACGTTTGCAACACCAGAGGTACAGCACTCGCGCTGCCGACCCTTTATAAACCAATTAACGACTAATAGTAAGAATGCCCCGGTATAGTATAGTTCGATTTGTATGAGGTCGTAAGTTCACCTGGGATAGCTTACTCACACTGTCTTCCTTTCCTAAAGTTAGTCTCGGTTATATCAGATCATCTTATAGTGAACTAATCAAGATGCTGTGTGTGTAAAAAATCTTCACTTCTGACTCTGTGAGCGCAGACAAGCAACTTAATTATCCGAGAAGTGGATTGACCGAGATGCACCTTAGTTTGTCATTAAAGAGAGTTCTTTGTCGAAAGGTTAAGACTACTACGTAGCTATTAGTTAAACAATTATTAATCGCACGATTATTGCTCTAAAAATGGAAAGGTAAACCGTACTTAGATACCTATACTTACATATATGAAATGATTAATTAATCTGCAGGAAGCTAAAGAATTTATCATGAATCGCGATACCTGGCGATCTGTAGTCTCTGACAACTCCGTAAGGGATACAGTGTGAAGATACTTCATTAGCTATTATCAGAAGATAGAAAATTAGCTTTTATTGGAGTTGGGAAATCAGGCGCTAGTGTCTCCAAATAATACCAAAAATAAACAGCCAATCCATAAGAAATAAAGTTGAAATTTGCCAATTTTCGAAGAGACCTTTATAGATAGATCGTCATAATTCTAATTACAGTTGCATTCGAGGCGAGGGTTTCTGTGTCCGGTGTCGGGCTTGTTACTCTTCTACCTAAATATACTAGACTACTACTAGACTCTACTAGGAATGCTGAACACCTATATGTGTTAATCCTGGGTTAGATATTAGAATATTAAACCTAATACTCTTATATGTGACACCCAGGATTAAGGCATATGCTATTTTTGGAACAAGTTTCTATGAGAGATGGACACCGTGAACCTTCACCTAAACCGCGTGCTTGGCTAGTTACTAATAAAATATAACGAGAACTTCCGACAAGCTTAATAACAAATCCCTTTAAAAAAAAATAACAGTTCGTAATTTAAATATCCTTATGGCATTTTAAAATAAGTGTAATAAAACCTTATCACTCGGCAGATTGGCAAAGGTAATACTTACATTCAGTCTCTGCGGTGCCGGCAAGCTATCCACACCCATATCGAAGCACTGTTATATCACTTATTACATATTAATAATATTTATACCAATGTTACCTTTATTTGTAGTATTTTTAAAATGTTAGTGTTAGCCGCTGAGCGGCCGTATGTACGCGTCCATGGTTATGCCAGAGAAAACTAGGGAGTTTAGTGATGTACCTACAGGTGTTGTGAAATCAGTCGAGTATTTTCGCCATTACTTTTAAAGTTGACATACATAAGACTGAAGGAATTTGTTTGTTTACGTTGAGTCGTGTTACAAAATAATCGTGTTTATTGACAGGATTATAGGTACATAGCCATGAAATTAATGAAAATTGAAATCATTTTTACTACTACTTTAGATAGCAAATACCTACACAATTTAGTATACAGTAGAAGCAAAAATACAAAGTAATAACTGAGAAGTGAAGAAGAAAATTATTTTAATCTGCGTGTAAAATATGCCCATTACCAGAAAAACGGCAAATGCAAATAATGTACAAATTACGCCACAACTACGCATAACAGTAACCGTATCCATACTAAGTATTAATAGTAATATGTTTAGCCTTCTTTCGTGTAATAAGAAAATGTCATAGGCTACTTTTATCCCTGGTAAAATACCACACATGAAGAGACACTTGTGGTAAATCAAAAATTCTAAATTTCACATAATCCCAGTCTATAATAATATTTATGATTAGACTAGGATTATTATAACATAATAAATATTTATGATTAGACTAGGATTATGTGAAATTTAGAATTGTTATCTATATAAATATATAGATGACAATATTGTCATCTATATATTTTAAACTGGCAGCAGATAGGTTCAACAAAAAAAAATTATTGACGTAATGTTATGTTGTTGGTCAAATAATGCTTTTAAATTAAAAAAATATCTCAAACATATAATAATTTTTAAAAGTTATCGATATATTTCAACATCCCTATCGTGCTTGATGCTGCGCGCGCCACTCAGCCCTGAAGCCTACCTCACACCTCATCTCGCGTAACCATTATAAAGTATACCTTTTTCCGTGGTAATAGAGTTAAATTTACTTATACACCAGCTTGCCCTTCGTTCTCGCCTGCAGTACAAGTTATGACTATCAGCGAAGTGGCGGACTGTTATCATTTATATTTTAGATGTCACCCCGACGGTCTTATCTTTTATTAATAACTAGCTGTCTTCCACAGGTTCGCTCGTGACACAGTTTAAACCTATTGTACACCTTAACCCATTTTTCCTTAAATTTAAATAAATAAAATAAATATCCATCACGCCTTATCCCCGAAGGGTTGGCAGAGGCATATTATATGCCCACTTTTCACCGTGTGGATTCCTGTCCCACGTAATAGGTGGTGAGCCCATTGCCGTGTTGAAATAGACAGACGCAGGTTGTGGCTACCTGCTGTTGAAATTTTTCAAGCCGCCCATGAGGCCTTCAACCAGGCTTAACGACTGCCATTTTACTGGCAACCGGGACCAACGGCTTACGTGCCTTCCGAAGCACGGAAACGCTCGCAAATGTAAATGCCACAAAGTGGTCACCTATCCGAGTACCAGCCATAGTGAAAGTTGCGTAACTCAGTGATCGTTTACAGAACACTAAGACCGCGGGGCCACGAGTGAGTTGCTTAAATTATTAGATAGTATTATAATAATGCATGGGAATCTGCCCGATTTTTTGACATTCATGATTACTGCTCCGCTCCTCCTGGATAATTGGGCAATCCAAACAAGCTTCGGCTTTCTCAATATATCAATATTAATTATTAAGGAGTATTGTAAGAACGAATACGCTCTTTTGCTTCAAAAATAATCCTTAAAGGTGTAAAACAGGAGTTTAAATTTCATTTAGTACAAATGTGTAAGGGCTATTTTATTAGTCCATACGCATATATGGCAAAATCTAAATAATGCGCATAGAAATAAATTTCGTGTAACCTATCATCCGACCGGGCCGTGCGAGCGTCGGTATTCGAGAACGGAGAAGTAATCAACTAATTTGGAAAATGTTCATACATTATTGTGAAATTAATGAACGATGGGATTAAATGGGTGCCACGGGGTTCGAAGTATGTCACGGGCAAAGCCGTGGGGGTCAATTAGTAATATATAAAGCTGAAGAGTTTGATTGGTGGATTGCGGTAATCTCGGCAACTACTGGTTTGAATCGAATAAATCTCTGTGTTGGATTGTCCATCTATCGAGGAAGGCTATATATCATCAAGTTACCAAGTTACTACCCAGTGGAGTACGCAGTCAAGCTATGGAGATCTGCCAGTTTATCAATTTGACGAATCCATTTGAGCAACACGATACAACGCTCCCATCTCTTCCCTTAACCCATAAACCTAGGTCTATAAGCACTGTCGGTACGCACTACACATAATATGCAAGTACTAACAGACAGTCTAAATGTCAGGGATATTGAGATGGGGGAGAGCAGGAACATTATTTATAGGGTGCTGTGACCCGCGATTTTGTTATACTGAATCGGTTGTTGATCCATTTCAGCTAGGTACCTACTGTTTTTCACTTCAGCACTTCCAGGATATTTTCAGATTTAAATGCTAATTTTTGGTGGGGATAATTGTCCCCTTAACCTTCCTATCAGCTAAGCAGTTGTTTCTGGATACATGATTTCTGTAAATTTAGCAATAGTCGACCGATTGATAAATCGTTCTTTTCGAAATATTTCTGTAAGAAGAACTTAACAAATTGACTACTTTATAGATAATATATTACATTCACTTCATTGCGCGTTTTCGAAGAATATTTCTTCACACTGTACCTAAATAGCGCTATCTTTTGCAGTCATTATTTTGAACTTGGAAAAATACTTTTATACATAGAACTCTTTTAAAATTCGAACATAAGAATTAGACGACATAACGATTCAAAAGTTGGCAAAAGTAACGAAGCACAAAGAAGCAAAATAGATTTCGTATGCACGCGATGCTGGGTGTGAACCGCATGCACGATAGTTCTGAATTCTGACACAAAGCCATTGAGTTATGTAGCAAGTCTCGAGGTAGCTACGTAGTAGCACAGCCGAAAGATCATACAGTTGGCCAAAGAAGCTGTTGAGACGGGGCAATCGTGCGGGGGACAACGGACGAGACAGGGGAGGGCATGTCCCGAGATGTGAGCAAAATTTTGTTAGTAGCTCGGACTAGCTCGGGACAGTCTTTCAGAGCTGACACATTCACGGCAGCTTGCTATAGATATTTGAATATTGTACCGACTTTTTAATTTAGGTATGACTTTAATTACTTAATAATAAAAATGGTTGAGCCTTTTTCAAATGGAAGCCTTTTTTTTTGGTTCAAGATGAAATGGATCCTTCGCCACTACAATGTTTGATGATTTCCAATTCGAAAAAAACTTTCTTCTCCTAAGTAACAAAAAACGCACGTGGGATGTTGGAAACAAGAATTATTTCCACAATTACTCCCTTTTCCCATTAATCGATAATAAAAGCCAGCTGCGTTCACTTTCAAATCTTCGTCCCAACAACATTATGTTTTAGTCTATAACAAAGACTGAGTTTTATTAATGAAATAATCCAATTATTCGGCATTACTTAAAAATAATTCAATTATTGGTGTTGAAATAACTAGGACTCAATTGAAAATCAGTGCCGAGTACAGTAATGTGCTCTGGATATAGCTGAGTTACCTTTTCAGTGTCACACTCGCCGTGTGCCCGGCGTGGGACGGGCCGCGTATCGCCCTTACGGGCCTTGTCGGACTTGATTTGTCGCTGCCGGCTGTGGTGCAAGCCATGGTCGGCAGCCAACAGTGTTGGGCCGCCGTCGCCTCGTTTGCTAGCGAGGTGATGGCGGCGAAACGTGAGGAGTTGCGGGTGCGGGAGCGTACGGGACAGACGCTCCCGCCCCGCCGTCCGGTTCGGGGGCGTCGCCGTGCTCATTACATGCGCGCCCCCGAATAGTGTCTGGCCGTGGGCGGAAGGTCGGGGGACCCCGCCCAACTGGCCACTCGGCGACGGGCACCCTTTCTGTGTTCCAGGGGGTGCCCACACTTTGCGCACGCCCGTACCGGCCGCTCTCACCTCCTCTGCTTACAGAGGAGCGCTCGAGAGCGGTGGAGGTGCGGGCTAGTTCATCAGCTCCTTAGGGAGCTCCGGGGTGGTCGCTTATCGACCGCCCCGAGACGGACCCCTCCGTTCTGGGGTGCCCCTTGCCGGCTCGCAGTGATTTAACCTCAGGCCTACCCTGCGAGTCGGTTTTAAGGTGAGGCGGAACACCGCGGGGTTTAGTGGGTAGGACGGCCCTCTCTCACGGGCCGGGAGGACACACCGTCCCTGCTGCCCCCGCAGCAGGGATGACGGTGCGTAAATGCATTCCCCGCGAAAACAAAAAAAAAAAAACCTTTTCAGTGTCAAGGTATTCTCTTAAATAGGGCAGGATTTTTTCGCGGCCCATAGGCCATAACATTAAAAATTCTGATAAAAAGTTGCAATGTCACGCAACTTTTTATCAGAATTTTTAATCATAATTTATTTTTTAGGTTTTGAAGATGTAAGAGGTACCTTTTTCCGAAATGAAGTTTTTATTTGAGCTTGCTGTTTTATTGTTTTAGAATTGATGTTTGTATTTTTGTGTTCTGTGATTCATGCGTGGAGACCCTATAATTGGCTTCCAGATATTTATTATATAAGTCTATTAGTGTTGTTATTAGCTGTTGGTCTTCCAAAAATCAATAAATAAGTATTATATAATTAATGTAATGCACAGAATAAATGATTTTCCTTTCTTTTCTTTCTTTGCAGATTGGACAATGGCTCATGAAAACGACCGGTGATTCACGATCTGGATCGGTCCTAATAGTGACTGGCCATCACAATCAGCGTAGAAATGCAGCAAGTGTGTGGTGTGTACTTTTGCACCGAGAGTGAACAGAATTGGGTTATTTGATTATTATATTATGTCAACGTTACTGTAATCTTGTGGTAAACTACTTTTTAAATTTAATAAAACCAAATGGTTTGGTTTGGGTTGGACACGTCCAACGAATGAGTGAGGAACGATTAACGAAGAAGATATATTGTGCGAAAGTAGAGGTTAGTAGAAGTGAGGGTGGGTCGAGACTTACATATGATGACCACGTGAGCAGATTGCTCAAAAACAGAAAAATGAATCTGCAAGAAGCGAAAGAAATATGTATGAATCGCGAAGCCTGACGATCTGTCCTCTCTGACTACGCCGTCAGGGATATAGCGTGAAGATAGTTGGTTAGTAATAAAACCTCGTTTTCAACATCAACTTTCGGTTTTTTCCTATTACGTGGGACAGGAATCCACACGGTGAAAAGTGGGCATATAATATGCCTCTGCCACCCCTTCGGGGATAAGGCGTGATGGATATTTATTTATTTTTATTTAACTTTCGGTCACTGATCAGTTTATCTACTGTCCTAAATTATGGTTTGGCTTCTAGTGCAATCACATCAGGCTCAGCGGAGTGAACTGCATGCTAATGACGCGCTTCAGGTGCAAATACAATGTTACACGGAATTAGATACAGCTAATTGGAATATTCAGTGACCGGTATTAGTCGATTATTTCCTGCATATCACAGACCAAGGAGTAGTACTCACTTCCTGTCGCTCGCCCCCTAATAGAGGCGAAAGTAATAATACCATCGCGTGCCGAGTTTACGTCAAATTGTACTGTATGCGGTAATCGCATACGCGACCTGTCGGTAGCCAACAATTTGTCTGTAGTAATTATTGTAATCGTATGAAAAAGGGTTACCCCGCTGACACGCTTGGTAATGCCCGAAATACTAGTTGATGCCCGCGGCTCCGCAGGCGTGGTGCAGTTTTCCCGTTCCCGTTTCCCAAAGGAACTTGTTACCGGGATAAAACGCAGCCTATGTGTTATTCTGATGTGAAATGCTTCATCAAAATCCATTCAGTAAGTAGATTTTGCATGAAAGAGTAACAAACATCCATACCTGTTATTCTCTACTCCGTGGTATGTGCCAATTTTAAAGAGAAAAAAATTTCAATCTCTAGCTGAACACGAACCAGAGCGTCTTCTAGTTCAACGCACCAGACGCGTTCACCAACTACACCACCGAGACCTACTCGAAACTGACGAATTAATCCAACTTTTCTTCTTAAGGCACTTCAAAATTTAAAATTAAAAAACTTTTGCGTAATTGCTTTTCTAAATTGTTTCTACAGTTTGTTCTGTTTCTTTCTGTTTCCCCATCATCATCCGAGCGTCTGTCCCAGTTGCGTCTCGCGACGCCCGGGTCAGCTTTCCTACTTTTTCTCCTCCACTTCGCACACTGAGTTTCTTTCTGTTTAAGGGGATATTTACCAAGTGTTCCTCCGTAATCATGTCACTATTTGCTTAATATCAGAAGCTTATACTAACACATGGTTGCCGCTCGCTCACAAGGTGTTCAACCTCACACTTTGCGTCCGGAGCGCTCGCATACAGTTAGGTCCGATAGAGGCTTTATTCCGCATACGATCAGATTGTGGAATGAACTCTAATATCTAATAATATTGATAAATAAATAATTAATTTATCTAGACGCGTTCGCGGTCTGCTATATGTACATGTATATATGCACACACTTACGCAACACATACTACACACCACAAGATTACCTGACCCTCCCTCTGATAAGTCCAGATTCCGCGGCCTCTCGCGGCAGAGTCCACCTTACGGTTGTCAATTTAATTCGTCACCCGCGACCATGACAACTATTACTTTTGGTCCTGTCGGGAAATATATTCTGTTATATTATACTACCTACTATCTTTCATTTATCTCCCGTAGTATAGATGACCAATGAACTATCAAAAAAAATATTTATCTAGACGCGTAGTCCAGATAGGATATGGAATTCACTACGACGAAGACCAATTACCGAATTGCTTACATTCTTGCATTGTTGCTGTGTTTGCAGTGTGTTGCACTCTTCTTCACTCTTTGACGTTTTTATTTCCATTATTACTATATTGACTGACGAATGAAACATACAAAATATCTTAAAGATCGTGAAGAAATGTAATTACGATCGACAAGCCACTGTTCACAAAACTAACAAAATGTACGTAATAAAATCAATACCTATCTTGTGTAACCATAGGTAGGTACAATTGTAGACTTTCTATTTATATATTGGAGCCTTTTTCTCTTCGATCTGCTGGAAGAAAGTTGTAATAGAAATAATCCGTACAATTTATGTCTGTAAATATTCCATATAAACCTAATTACTAGCCGAAGAGCCCACGAGCGTCAGACCTTCGTCAATTTGTAAAAGCTGAAGTTTCTCTGATCTCTCGCAATTTCAAAATAATGAGAACAATCTACCTTATTCTATTAGTAGCGAACGCCCCGCGTTTTTACCCGCATAGGTCCGTGGGAATACAGGGACAAAATGTAGACTTCTTATAACATCAGCTATCTGCCAATGAAAATTCCGTTAAAAATAGTACAGTCGTATCAGAGATTCGCTCGAACAAACAGACAGCCATTGTGTTTGTGTGTGTTGTTTTTTTTTTCGTAGGTACCGTACTATTGTGATATGCATTTAGTGAAAAGCTGTTAATTATTATAATTAAAATAAAATAAATAAATATCGTTGTGACAACTCACACAACGCCATCTGATTCCAAACTAAGCAGAGCTTCTACTATGGTTACCAGATAACTGGTAAACATATCTACTTAAGTATATATTTCTAAATACATATATACATATTATAGATAAATAACACCCAGACACCGAATAAACCATCGTGCTCATCACACAAAGTTTTATCCTGGGTAAGAATCAAACCCACGGCAGTCGGATACACTCCCACCGCGCCACAGAGGCAGTAAAATTTGGAATTATAACCAGATACTTCAATTAAATATATCTGTGCCTATCCAGGAAGTTTAACTTCCAAACAGGTGAAACCCGGAATAGATTTGTTATGGAAGATAGAACACGTTTAGACAGGCCATATCATACGAGTACGAGTCCTTAATTGAATTATTGCGTTGTGTCACGTGTCGCCCTACCTAAAATGTAAAAGGTGCAAAGATTTATCATGTTCATCCACGTGTTTGTAAGTATAATCTAAAACTAACTAACTATCTTCACGCTATATCCCTGACGGGGTAGTCAGAGAGGACAGATCGCCAGGCTTCGCGATCCATGCATACTTCTTTCGCTTCTTCGAGATTCATTAATCGTTTCATACACGCACGTTTGGGTATCCGAGTACTTTTGACCTAATATAATCTATACTATAATATTAAAAAACTAAAGATTTTGTTTATTTATTTGGTTGAACGCGCTAATCTCAGGCACTACTGATCGGATTAGAAAAAATATTTCTGTGTTAGATAGCCCATTAATCAAGGAAGGCTATAGGCTCTATATCATCAAGCTACTACCCTGGAGAGCGGAACAGTAGCAATAAATATCGACTAATTGTAGGACTAATTGTAGAGTTTATAAGCGACGGGATTTAGCCCGGTATGTTCTGAAAACGATCTCTGCGTTAAGCCTCTTTCGATATGGCTAGACCTCAGATAGATAGCGTTTTCGTGCTTCGTATGGCACGTTAAGCCGTTGGTCCCAGATGCCAGTAACATGATAGTTGTTAAGCCGAGTTAGAGGCCTTATGGGTGGCTTGAAAAAAATCAACAACAGGTCGCCGCAAACTGCGACAGTCCATTTCAACACCTTACATGGGACAAAAATGGATACGATGAAATGTGGGCGTATATATAGTTTGTGATCTTTCACACAGGAATAGTTTTACACAGTTTTACACGTTTGTATATTAAGCGGGCAGGCGATTTCTAACTGTGTGAACAGTGAAGGCGTAAGAGTCAGTGTTGTGAGAAGGAATTTAGGCATAATTTAAGGTTCTTCTTCAATAATAACACGCTATAAAAATACATGTAGAGTCAACACCAGTAATACACGGCTAAAACCGCTCAACATATTCAGTTCTAATTTGCCAAATAGATGGTTTGATGTAGGCATTGAATAAACAAGTTTTTTTAAAATTAGCACTTTGAAGAGATTTTTAATTATGTCGCAAATGAAGCCGCGGCATATTAACTAGTATTTTTAATTGATAATTGTTATTGTGAAATTATACACGTAAAAACCTAACTTGTATTCCCCACGAACTTGCCATTCTATTAATGCTGTATTTCATAATCAATATGCATGAAATGCAATATATAAGAAATGCAATACTTTAGTGGTGAGTTCAACCGCCGACCATTCAATTTCAAATATGAATCCACCCCTTTTGTGTATATGGCCTGGTTTACACACGCAGTTTGGCTCTGATTTTGGTTTTTACTATTTACTCGGTTACCCAGATGTACATGTACGAAACCATTGATGATTCTGCAGAAAGTGTGATGCAAGTTTCCCGCAGCTTGGCGATCTCTCTTCTCTGCCTACCTCGTCAAGAAAACGGCCTGAAGATAGTACCCAGTATTATTTAATAATAATAATTGTTTACATATTTTTAATTTCCGAAGATTTTTCATTTTTTGCCCAAACTTGCAATATTCTCTCTCTCCATAATTAAACAAAATATCAAGCAAATTTAGTATTGTTTATGTTTTAAATATAAACACGGCTACTTACATCGTATAAAATCATATCGAGAGTCGTGGTGTCGGTTACTTGTTGCACTGTTCGTAAATAATTTACTTCTATTTTTATACACTTTTGTCTAAAAGCCTAGATTCAGGAAATCAATGGTATTTAAAAAAAAACTATTCACTGTCCAGTAACAAAAGAATTCTTTCAAAATAACATTACAATAGTCGTGTTATGCAGTTGAATGCAAGCAAATAATTTAAAAACAAATCACTACACTGTGAGTTCTATATTCAAATTCTTATGACTTGACGTTAGATTTTTTTGTTGGTTGGTTTTATTAATCGGAATAGGTCTGTAGTTGAGTACAAAATATTATAAATTTCGCGTCTGGCGAGGACACGAGCGTACTCGCTGAAAATGCGGTGCACACTGAAATTCTGAAGGGCTAGTAGCAGTTTCTCGGTGTACTTGGGCGGGGCGGCGCCAGAGGGGCGCAGATTATAATTATAATTCAGTTAGGCTGTAGATATCGGCACGGCAACATTATCATATCTATTAAATTTCGACAAATATTACTTTTAAATTATTTGTGGATCTTCCAAAACCATCTTAATATTACATTAATTGATGGCACAATTGTCACAGTATATACAAATAAATACAAAGAGCAAAGAAATTTTCTTGGTTGTATATATAATCATGGATACAGGATGCAAAAGAAGTATAAAATTAATAAATAAATAAATATTGTGGTAAATTTTTTTTACACAGTGTCGTCTAGCCCAAAGTTAGCTAATATACAGCTCATATTTGCTAATCTTGGGCTAGACGACACTGGGATGTGTTAGACGACTAGATGACTGATAAACATGCTCATATATTTCTAAATACAAACATATTATACATAGCAAACACCCAAATTCCGAAACAAACATTTGTGGATCACACAAATATTTTTTTCCACACTGCGACAGGGAGGCATAATATGTAGAAAAGATGATAACTTTTTTAGTTACTCACTTCATTACTGTAGTTTTATTATACCTTAACATATATATACTTTATGGCATAATTTGTATTATCACAATCAACTTGAGAGAATCGCCTGTATTTATCATTTAATTATTTTTTTCTTTTACGTTATAAGATTTGGGTTAAAATGTTTTATTTTTGAATTTAAATAAAATCCTGACAAATTATATACATTAACGTTTCATGATATTAAATTAAACAGATAGACGCGGTAAACCACTTTTTTATAATATTTAGAAAAGATAATTACTTTTTACATAAATTATTACTGTAGTCTTATTATACCTCAACTTATATATACTTTATGGCATTTATATTTGCGAGCGTTTCCGTGCTTCGTAAAATGCCACCTAGTTGAAGGCCTTAGGGCGGTTTGAAAATTTTCAACACCAGGTCGTCACAGCTTATGCCTGTCCATTTCAACACGGCAATGGACGCACCACCTCTTATGTGACAAAAAATGCATACGGTGAAATGTGCGCGTATAGTATGCCTCTGTCAAAGTTCTGCCTACCACTTGGAGGATAAAGGCGTGCGTATGTAGTATGAATATGATAACTTAGTTTGTGCCTATAAAGTACTTAGTAGGTCAAGCCGTTCGGTCCCTTTTTGTGTTGGCGCATTCCCCAGTTGTATTTAGTCTACATTTTTGTAATCCAGACATTTTTTAACAGACCCGACGCTGTCTGCAATATACTGTGATAATGATATTACTGTTGGAATGATAAAACATTTGCATCATGTGCCATTTCATGTATCATTTTTAAGCTATTGCATAGTTTTTGTCGCGGGCTTTGAGCGGGCTTTAATTAAGAAATTCCGTACCACAAAAAACCTAAGACACGAACCCGGTCACACGAAATTCACCGAGCACGGCCGAGCGTTGGCTTAACGTGTATGTACATATATTATATGGTACGATTGTACGATGCTCGCACGGATCGAGACGTGATGATAGTGAGTGTGAGTGTGAGGGTGAGGATGAGGGTGACTGTGAGAGTGAGGGTGGGGTGAGGGAGAGAGTGAAGGGTGAGGGTGAGGGTGAGGGTGTTTTTTTTTTTAGTGTTACTTGAATTAATATCAAAGAAAAACAAAGGTATGCTATGCAATAGCTTTACCGCGGCAGTCTCCGAGTGCCACACGTCTTTTTTTTACATGTGTCTTTCCGCTATGTCCAACTCTGCTCCCGCATGTTAGGTATAGGTGGTATAGTATAGCCTATACCGACATGCAAGGTCTGTCTAGTTTGAGACTAGATAGGTACCTATATGTACCTACAGTCTAACTTTTCCTCTTTTTGGAAAATACAGCAAAGACAAAATCACTACGTTAAGTATATATATTTTTAATTAGTCGACGCCCGCGGCTTCGCCCGCGTAGAGAAGTTTTCCCGTTCCCGTTTCCCCCAGGAACTTCTTCACGGGATAAGCTACATTGTTGTAAAGTTTCATTAAAATCCATTCACTAGTTTTTACGTGAAAGAGTATCAAACATCCATACAAACTTTCGCATTTACAATATTATTAAGATGTGGTTGAATTTGTACATGTGGCCAGCCCATTGCCCCCTTCAACATGCTTACTCTACGAGCAATGTTGACCACTCTGGTTCTCTGGCGGATAACCTCATTTCGGAGTTTACTTTTTTCGTCTTCAGGCATTTTGGCAAATTCGAATAGGGGTCACCTAGTTTATTTATAAAATCTTAACTCTTTTAATAATATTTTTGTAGCGAGGAACACAATGTCAATATTATTTGTTTAAAAGATATTTGTGCCCAGTTTTGAGTGAATAATTTCACCAAAATTTACCACCTGTGACCCGCACTTCTGCAGTTAAATAATAAATGTCACTTAGCTCTATGTTTTATATATTAATATGTCTATTTAATATGGCAATAGGCTCATCATGTATGGGACAAAATATAGGGAATGTGTTGAACTGAACAGAACTGTAGGAGTTTAAAATGCGTTTGCTTACCACTTCGTGGATAAATCGACATAATATATGTGACAGATGGAGGCATATTATATGCACACATTTCACTTTGCACTTCATCCTACATAGTAATTGGTGAGTGTTGAAGTTACAGTTGAAGGTTGTGGCTACCTGATGTTGAAATTTTTCAAGCCGCCCATAAGGCCTTCAACTTGGCTTAGCGACTTAAACCAACGGCTTAACGTGTTTTCCAATACAGGTAAACGCTCGTAAATGGAATACTACAAAGCGGTCACCCATCCGTAACCAGTCATAGCGAAAGTTGTTTAACGCAGTGATCGTGTACAGAATACTGAGTCAGAGGGGCGACGAGCTATATACTCGTATATGTAAACATAAATGTTTCAATTTAAAGCTGCTAATTGCAGTCAGAGGTTTTTTTTTTTTTTTGTTCTTGTGTCGATACTATTGCTCCGCCAATCAGTCAGAGGTTACTCGTAATTTAGTTTCAAATATTTATCTACCATAGACAGCTTGACATTTGTACAGTTTTTATTACGATTAATTTTTTGGCAAATGCTTTGATCATTCATTAACTTCCGTTTTATTTTTATCATAGGTTCGGCGTGAACTTTTGTAATTAAAAAAATTCACCCCGCCATAGCTTGGAGTCAGCCTGAAATCTCTGACTAACTACGCAAATAAATAATTCTATTGTTCTGTCTGTTCACGTTTTGAAATATAATTGGATTTGTGTAGTCGCGTGGCGTCGGCTTCCCTCGCACGAGACCGTACACGCTCGGATTATGAACGCACTTGAAAAAATCAAGCCTTCACTCTATACAGTTTTTTTGTGAACTATTTTTAGTCTTGTTTACTTATCTGGTTACTGCTTGTGAGTACTATTATTTTTTCTTATGATAGGGTAAGATTATAGCAGAGATTATAATTATAATCTAAATCGGGAAGTCCTTGCAGTATTGATTTTAATTTAAAAAGTCAAATAATTTTATAATTAGTACATAAGTATTCTCATCATCCGAGCGTCTGTCCCAGTTGCGTCTCGCGACACCCGGCTTTCAGACATTTTCTCCTTCACTTCGCACGGTCGTTGGCATCCCCTGTAGTGAGACTATTGGCACGCATGTCCTCCTTCACGACGTCAAGCCAATTGTGTTGTCGCCAACTACCTTTCTTCTGCATTTTAATGATATGCTGACCCTCGGAAACATTTATTGCTATGCAGATGATAGCACTTTGCATGGGAGTTATTCAGCCCGTCCAGTGGTGAGGCGGACCGATATTGAGGGAGAGAAACGGAAACTTGTGGCTGATCTCGACCGGGACTTGAACCGCATATCTCAATGGGGTTCCGAAAACCTAATCGATTTCAATGCTCGCAAAATACAGGCGTGTGTGTTCACTGCCCCTTTCCTACCTCTCACCTCAGCATAGACGTCCGTAGAGAGCTCAACCACAAAACGTAAATAGAAATCTGTATTGGGCTGATATACGTTTTGTTAGAGGCTATCCTCAGGAAAACTGGGAGTTCTAAGTAAGGTGAGGCGATTTTTCACGCCACGCCAGAGGTGTCTACTGTGCCCGACGCAGATTCGTCCATGCGTTGAATACTGTTTTCATCTTTGGGATGACTCCACGAGGTACTTGCTGGATGCACTAGACGCTATGCAGAGACGTGCTATTCGTGTTATAGATTGTCCTGAGGTAACAAGAAGCCTTGAACCGCTAGCGACGCAGAACAATAGCTTCATTGGCTGCGTTTTACAGTATCTACCACGGCGAGAACCTAATCCCACCCTCTGCTTTTTGATCCCAAACAACGCGTGCTGAACAGAGGTGTGGAGACACTGTGGAAAAAATTTTCGCCAGAACTGAGCGGGTCAAAAGATCGTTTCTCTCTCGAACAATAGAAATTTGAAGCTTTAAATTGATTAATTTTGAGCTATAAATAAAAAAAAACTTAAGTACATACCTAATTTAACGATTCAGCTCAATCGGATCAATCGGATAAATAATAGAAGAGTTTTCTCTAGCATAAACGATCTTGGCAGGACCAAGAAAATTTAATTGCCATTATTAAGCCAAGTTTAAATTTTTTTTAAAAATTTCAGTTCTTTCAGCGCGGCAATGGTCTCACCACTTGAAACGTGGGACAGATATGCTTTCAGTAAAATGTGGGCGTATATATGCCTCCACCATTTCCGAGAATAAAAGCGTGAATGATAAGTATTTATAACGTCATCAAAGCTTAAAGATCGGGTCATGACTTAGACCACCTAAGGGCTAAGGGCCATAATATTTTCAATTGATAGAATAGTCAAGTAACGAAGCCCGTAATGTCCTATAGAGTTTCTTAAGTTAATAGGTTTTGATTTGGTACCTCGTCTAAGGTTTTGATTAATTTTGGTTTTCGAAAATCGCATCAGATCAAACACTAGCTGGTAGTTTCAGGAATTGGAATGTCACGTTCACACGCTTGCCAAACCGCTTATTAAGTGCAAGCCATTTGGTAAAAAGAATAATAAAAATAAGAATAATAAAAATGATTTTATTTTGCATAGATTATTTTAACGGCGCTTACAAAATGTCATACAAGCGCTGGCAAGTCAACCATTGGGTATCCACATGTTTGCAAGCTCGGTAGTTAGTTCATGGTCGTCAAGCTCAAGCATGGCAGTCGTTGAGGTTACTACGGCGGTACCGCCTAAAAAGCCTCCGTGGTACAATACTAAAAATATATATATTTTGTTTCGTTCGTCCACTAAGTCATTTTCAAACAAAACAACATGCACTCTCCACGCGATTGCAATTCCAACGCTCATCTTCGGTCAGTTTGTCGTAATGTCATTTAGACAAAATTCAGGGTTTATGGACCATTTGGGTTATTTGCTTCCATTTTGAAAGCCGGCAGCGCCATATGTACTTTCTTAGCTAATAAAATTAATATGGGAATTCCCGATCGTCATCGCCACTACCTCGCGACAGAAAAATCAAAAATCCAATGGATGGGTTCTGATATTGAACGCCATTTTTGTTTTAAATGTGCTAAAATCTTAATGATAAGTTTGAATTTCTATGTTATGGTCCTTAGTTGTGTCTCGCTTAGATTGCATTTAATTACTTGAAAAAATTATAATTTATAAATAAAATAAAATGTTAAAAATGTTAGGCTATTTCTGAACACCCAGCCGCTTGGGCCGGAGCCCTCTCGATTTTGCCAGCCCTGTTATCTTGTAGTTACGCCACTGGCACGAATACTAAGCTAACACATACATACATATAGTCACGCCTTTATCCCCGGAGAGGCAGGCAAAGGCATACTATACGCCCACATTTCACCGTATGCGTTTTTGTCCCACGTAACAGGTGTTGAGTCCATTGCCGTGTTGAAATGGACAGGCGCAAGCTGTGGCGACATGCTGTTGAAATGTTTCAAGCCTCCCATAAGGCCTTCAACCAGGCTTAAAGACTGACATTTTGACTGGCAACGGGGACCAATGGCTTAACGTGCCTTTCGAAACACGGAAACTCTCGCAAATGTAAATTCAACAAAGTGGTCACCCATGTAAGGACCACCTATTACGAATGTTGCTTAAGGCAGTGATCGTTTACAGAACACTGAGTCAGCGGGGCTACGAACGCTTCTTAAGCTAAATATTAAATAAACTAAATAAAAACCAAATACTAAGCTAATACTAGCTAATAATAATAACAAGGTGGTATGGATACAGTTTTCTTTGCCTGCCCAAGAAAAGGGTGAAGATTTGTCAAAGGACGACTGTCAGAGAAATGTCAAAAGTGTAAACAAGATTCGTGAATGATTGTTTATTAATTTAATTGTTTTGTAACGGATTCTTATGTGAAATAATTGATAATCTCACGTTAGGCTGAGTAAGAAGTTTAGTAATTTGCTTAGATGACTTTGGGACGTAAATACCAGCAATCTTCCGGGTAAATGGTTCCCCTACCCTTGTTTCAATGTCCCCGTTAGCGATGCATGAAGGGTTTTCTAAATACAGTAAAATTGATTTTTCCCTATTTATAGGAATGCTGGGGAGGCTCGTAAGGTGTATTCTAACCAGTCAAAGGTCGGGTCTCTCTCTGGGTGCTCGTCCTCTGTAAGTTTCCTACTAATTTGGTATTCTTTAGTTAGATATAAAATGATTCATCCATAACTATGCTGTCCTTATTAGTCGTGTGTGCCTCGTATTGTTTACTAATTAATTGCTGGTTTATCGCTATGTAATAATAATAAATTGCTTGACCATACATTCTACTAAAACATTTAATCTTGTGTTGTTTAGTTGGGCTATGGTTTAAATAAACATTCTATTTATACTTAACAAAATTAAGAATGTGAAAGTTTTACTAGCATTACTTATTGTTAGTGGTACATAATATTATATTCTTATAATTGAAGGTCTTTAACCACTGAAAGTCATACTAGGAATTAAATGTAATACTTAGAGTCATATTCCAGAATGTTTATCAACACTCAAGAAACACTTAAGAGTAGATTATTTATACTGTTGATTGATGGCGCTTGGTGGAACTTGCTACACATATTAAATAACACCACTTGTACTGTTCTACAACATTAGTGGAACAGTACAAGTGGTGTTATTTAATACTTAAGAGTAGATTTTATATGGCAAAATCTAGTCTCAAGCGTTGATTGAGTATTGAGAAACGTTCTGTAATACGGACCTTAGTCTCGTTTTTAATTTCAGTCAACAGGCTACTTACAACCCCTTCTACAAACTTGATAATTTAAATATATTGACATATATGTATATAGACATAATATATAAAGTGTATTGGCTACATAAGTTACTAAGTTTAAATTTCAATTAATATCTAGAAAAAGAAGGTTTCAAGTCAATTATATTTTTCTATGCTACAGATTTGAGTTGAATTTGGCACATTAATAGTTAATGCACATAATCTACTTATAAAGGATTTTCAAAATCAGCTATGTTAAAGAGTCTTACCTGGGTTTGAAGTATGTCAGAGACAAAGGTGCAGGGTGTAAACCAGATTATTATAAATGTGTGTTTCATTAACCTTCTGGCATTTCAAATCAGCCACTACTGTGATAACGCACCTCCGGTATTGTCTGACCTGTTCCCTACTCAGTACAGAAACCATTTATGAAATTCTTTGAATTTATTTTGTTCAACTTAGTGAAAATAGTGAACTCAGTGGGTGCTTCCCTCTTTCCACAGGAAACACCAAGTGCTAAAAAAGTTGTATGATGCCCTTGATGCAGGTCCCTTGGTAGAATTAGTTAACCTAGGTTAAGTAGGGGTTGATATAACACAATTAGTATAGATTGATCGATGAAAAAGAAATTTCCTTGGAATTCTTGTCTGTTCACACATCATACCTCACTACAAGACTATGTGAATGAACACTGAGTAGTGTCAATTAGCTGTATTCCAGCTCAAACACCATTTGAAACGCTAAGGTTTTTAAAATAAAATAAAGTGAAATACACCAATTACCAAACCTTAAAACTGGTTGATAATAGTCCAATAGTGTGATCTTAGTGCAATGTACGCTCACATTAGCATTCTAAAAGAAGAAACATTTATTCTTAGAGAAGAATTTATATTTCTTGCATATTTATAAAGCCAACCAGCAAAATAGATGAATCAAAATAACATCAGTATTTTAGTTGGTTTTTATCATGATTTTGATTTATATTTTGTTACATATTTTTATGGTTATGTTAATTTTTGCAGTCTTAGCTCAAATTTAAGAATTATAAGTGTACCATTTCAGTGATTTCTTTTGTAGGTCCAATTACAAATGAGTTATTATATATTAATCAAACTCAAAAGCCTGTGTACCAAAAACCTTTTGCAGAAATGTATAACATTTATTAATCAACATGTTTCACAATACCAGATATCATTGTGCGATATGATTGAACCACCGGATTACGAAGAAGTATGTGAGCGGCTGATGGGTGAGCGCGACCCGCTTGCTTACCCTTCAGCCGACATGGAGCTGTGTAACATGCCTCGGCGTATCAGGACTATTACACACGTGTTACCAGATGAAGACCTGTAAGTATACCCTATTCTTATTTGTCGTTTGCAGGCAGAGCACTCAAGTTCTGCTACACGCGATACAGGATTAATGTTGTGATTAATATGTATATGGTTTAAAATACGTCTTTTGATTAATTGATTGAATGATATTTGGCTCTCATTGATTTGCAACATAGTTGACACCTGTCCTCTGTAGAGCTTCAAAAGTTATGAGTACGAGATGAGTATGAAGAATTGTCAATTTTGGTTAAAAGCATGGTCTTATAACAAAAGTAAAGGTAAAATTCGGAAAAATAAAAAGCTAAAAGTTATGGTGTTATCTTGAAGAAGTGAAAGAAGTATGCATGGATCGCGAAGCCTGGCGATCTGTCCTCTCTGACTACCCCGTCAGGGATACAGCGTGAAGATAGTTAAGTTAAGTTAAAAGTTAAGATAAATTTTGGTACTTACAAGTTTTCGTGAATATCAAACTTTGGCCATATCTTTTGATCATGTTGACTACGACCTTGATTTTTATACATCTGATAGGGATTATAGAGTCCTAGACTCATAGGACTCCAAGGTGCAAGTTACTCAAGTTCGCTTTGAAACTGGACACGTCAAGACGGTAAAGACGACTAAGCGCACCATTAAGAAGAAGAAAGGTCTTAGAAACTAGTGGATGTGATCCAAATTACCTTTAAAGAAATGCATGTTTCCATACCAGCAATGGACTTCACAATCTGATACAAACTTAATTTTTCTCCCCTTTTCCAGTGCCAAAGCACCAATGTTTGTCCGCGACTGTGTCCGATGCTATACAACCGATTACACAGTGGTCGAGTATAAATACAGAGCGTACTCCGGATCAAGCTGCGGCAGAGAACGGTTAGGAGAGAGGCTTGAGCGTTTGCACGCTGGACCAAAGCATACATACGAAGTAGACGAGTGTTATAACGTTTCTAATGAAGAAGTGACTTCTCAGCAGGTAAGTTTGCTAGTTTTTTGGGCGAATTATTATTAAAAACTAGGTGACCTTAGGTGGCTTCGCCCGTGTCATACTTCGATCTCCCAACGCACCTATTTAATCCCGTCGTTTATAAATTTTACAATATTGCATAAAAATTTGCCCGATTTGTCGACATGGCTACTGCTCCGCTCGCCAGGGTAGTAGCGTGATGATATATAGCATATAGCCTTCCTCGATAAATGTGCTATCAAACACAAAAATATTTTTTCAAATCCTACCAGTAGTTCCTGAGATTAGCGTGTTCAACCAAACAAACAAACACTCTTCAGCTTTATAATATTAGTATAGATTTTATATCGAGACAGATCTCATGACTTACTTGACTTACTTATAACTGTGATCAACTGCACAGTCGTGGAGATATGTTGACAGGTTGTATAGACAGTTGTTAAGATATGTGTATTGTCAACCCTTTCTTTATTACGTTTGTTTTATAGGTAGTCCTAATATTAAATATAACTTATGAGTTACTAATGCAAAATTATTCAATTTATCTATAACGCTATATTAGATTTGACTGCTAAAATACTAAGCTGGGACAGACCCTCTTAATTGACTAACTACATATATTTAACATATACTTATATATGTTCTTCAAGTTCTCAGAATCTCAACCGTCAAGCGGGCGTCAGTCCGTGGCGTCAATATCCTCATCATCATCGTGCAACGAGACGCTCACTCCTCGTGGCTCTTGGGCCAGCCTCGATCTGCGGAGCTCGTCTTCGGACCCTCTGTTACCAGACCTGTTTGAGAGGAAACCACCTGAGCAAATCGATGCTCTTAATGAAGCCCGAAGGTATTATATATAATTTTTATGTAAATCTTACTTACCTATAGGAAATTTTTCTTGGCTCCCATGTGGATTTCAATTTAGTGGCTACCATTATATAAATAGCTGGTAACCTTATATGATTTTAATGGCTGATTGGCTGGCTCGGTTGCGTAATTGATAAAATGTTTTTATAAGTAACTCACGACCACTCCTTTCTTATACCTAGTAAAGACATGTTTTCTTAAGATAACGTAGGTAAGTAAGTAAGATGCCGCTACTAACACACCAAAAGTGTTCAATGAGTGACGTTTTTACATCGATTTCCCAAGTTGTGTGTACCGTATGCAGGTTAGAGAACCGTGAGGCGGACCTGCTGGGCTTGTATACTCCATATCTGGATGAGGAAGAAGCGGTGGAACGGAGGCTGGCTGCAGAGATGCCCTGTGAGATCATGGGCCACAGGATACTGGTCGTCTGTCATCAACTGAAGTGAGTTACAATGCCAAGTCATTATAGAGAACCAGAGAACATTTTACTTTTTTTATTTGTGATAGGGATATTTTCATCATGTTCCAAACCCAATTTCTAAAAATTTCTAAAATGGTGAAACGAGTGCTGTCCTTCCAACCCCCTAATGGTGACTATGCCAGAGCCTCATCCATTGGTCAACAGATGCAGGTGAAGTCAACTTGGACCCCAAAGTTTTTGGCGAATCCACAGTTAACCGTAATGTAAAGTTTGGGTGTACAGTCAGTCAAAAATGTTGTCTACTACTCTACCCCACGGTTAAGGTTCATTTGAACGTCATTAGGCAACAAGGACGTTTTTTTAATAGTATTATGACTGTGAGTCAAAAGTCAACCTTAATAATAATTACAACTCACAGAAATTCTTGTCAACAATGTTTGACCACTTTCTTCGTCGTGAAGCAACAAGGAGGATTATCCCGTGCAATAATATTATGACTGTGAGAAAAGTCAACCTTAGTGATAATTACAACTTACAGAAATTCTTCTCAACAATGTTTGACCATTTTCTTTGTCGACTATACTAGTGGTTCTCTGAACCGTAGACTTCGGAGAAATATTTTTATCTTTTTTTTATCGATTTAAAAAAAAAACAACTTTGCTTTTTTTTCGTTTTGAGCGCTGTTGCCAACCACTACGGGACCATTTCCCCTCCCCTGCCTCCATTTCCCCCGATCGAAAAACCCCCTTGCTAAAAGTTTTTGTCTACATCAAGGATTGTCCATGCCAAGTTGCATGCAAATCCGATGAAAAATGCAACCTGTAGACTGAATGGACGGACGGACATCAATAGCATTTTTCCCGTACCAGTGGAGTTAAAACACCTCATTAATAATTAGAATATACTATATTAATATATTGACATATCAAAATGTATTACTTGAATACTCTGAAAGACGGTAATGCAAGTCTGTAGTAGGAATACTTGCATATCAGCTACTTGAACATGCCTTCTAATCACAGTTAACATTTACCTCTTTCTAGACTAGAGCTGGACGTGGAACCGCTGTTCGCTTCAATGGCCATCTACGACGCCAAAGAAAAGAAAAAAGTATCAGAAAATTTCTACTTCAACTTGAACTCTGAGTGTACGAAACAGATGCTCTCCGCCCATATACCCCACGCGGACCTTTCGACCCTCAGCCGGAGTGCCGTCTTCGATATATTGAACCCTTCCGCTGATATGTTCATCGTGGTCAGGGTGGAAAAGGTGCTTCAGGGGGACGTCAACGAGTGTGTTGAACCTTATATTAAAGACGATAAGGTACGTTTTTGAATATTTACTGCATGTATATTAATAGTGTACGTCATCTATATATGGGTCTCAGTAAACATGCAAAGTTTAGTAACAATCACTACATATTATAAAACAAAGTCGCTTTTCGCTGTCTGTCCCTATGTATGCTTAGATCTTTAAAACTACGCTACGCTACTTTAAAACTAAAGCGGTAATTTGAAGGCTATTTACACAAATATGCTATTAATTCTTATCATTTTTACTACGTTAGTTGGCTTCAGCATTTCATGAAGATTATTTTGTCCCTTGAAACCTTGCAAATTAAATGAATATCTTATGAGTTATCGCAAATTCAAAATTAGGCGCAAAGAAATTAATTTAATTCGACCGGGCCGTGCGGGTAGGTAGGTACCTAGGTAATGGAGAGCGGAGAAGTAATCAATGAATTTGGAAAATGTTAATACATTATTGTGAATGTGAAATTATTAAACAACGGGATTAAATGGGTGCCACGGGGTTCGAAGTATATCACGGGCGAAGCCGGGCGGGACAGCTAGTAAATAATAAATTAGAAAAGTAGGCGAATAATATATATCTCTGTCACGCCTTTAGGGATAAGGCGTGATTGATAAACATAAATTCGACAAAAATAAATCTGATTGATATCCAGATTATGAAAAAGTAATCAATTTATAAGAAAATAAAACAGTTTTTGAACAAGATATTATATTTGCGTATTGAATGAATTGTGTAAAGCTTATGTATTTAGGCCTTTTGCAATGAAACGAACGCTGTCGTGGATGATCCGCCTGCATCGGTTTCTGTCCCTAGACATTATTTGACATTGGTATTTTTATATTTTGTCATTCTTCCATGTTGACATTTTTATATGTTGTAATTATGGAATGTGTACATTCCACAAACCGATATAAATTAGCTGCTTGCATTCTATTGTGATATAGTTGTGTTTGTATGTTTGTAACTACGCTTGAATCACAGATGATCACATTAAAATATATTTCCCAGAACCGTGAGAAAGTGCGAGCAGGTGCCCAGGCTGCTTGCGGCCGTCTCGGCAAGTACCGTATGCCTCTCGCCTGGAGTGCTGTGTCGCTTCTGAACATCCTCAACGGCTCCAACAGCCTCGAGCGGGACCAGGATAAGGACAGCCTTGGAGGACAACCTAACACCAACAGCCTGGGTAAGTGTTTTTGACTGCCTATTTGGCGCGGTGGGAGTGAGTCCGACTGCTACGCAAGAGGTCGTGGGTTCGATTCCCACCCAGGATAAAACTTTGTGTGATGAGCACGATAGTTTGGTCTGTGTCTGGGTGTTATTTATCTATAATATGTATGTATTTAGAAATATATAAGTAAATTTATCAGTTATCTGGTTACCATAGTACAAGCTCAGCTTAGTTTGGAATCAAATGGCGTTGTGTGAGTTGTCCCAATGATATTTATTTATATTTTTTTATTTATTTTTGGGACTAATCCCACCCGCTGCCTATTACTGTATACCAGGATCTACTGTAATGTTCAAGACCAGGACAGTCCAAGCACGAACTCGACAAAGTCCCCGGAGAAGTTAGAACGCTTGGAACTCGCATCAAAATTAATGAAACAATAATTTGAGGGAGTTGAGTTAGTACGTAGAGTAGAGTATACCGATTAGGAAGTCAGCTAGAATATCCGATTTAGCTACACGCTTAAAATACTCAATGATGATAAATGATACCAGGGAAAAGGTAATGAAACCACGTACTTTACAATAATGCTCGTGGCCCCGCTAACTCGGTGTTCTGTAAACGATCACTGCGTTAAGCAACTTTCGCTATGGCTGGCCCTTAGATGGATGACCACTTTGTGGCATTTACATTTGCGAGCGTTTCCGTGCTTCGGAATGCACGTTAAGCCGTTGGTCCCGGTTGCCAGCTTGAAAAATTTCAACAGCAGGTCGCCACAACCTGCGCCTGTCCATTTCAACGCGGCAATGGGCTCACCACCTGTTACATGGGACAAAATTAGCATACAGTGAAATGTGGGCCTATAGTATGCCTCTGCCTATACCTTCGGACATACAGGCCTGACAATATGTATGTATGTACTTTACAATAATTAAAAGCCTAAGTTATTTGACAAATTAACTAATTAAAATGACAAAGCCAAACTAAATAATAAACGGGCGCAACAAGTGCCAGAAGCTATATCTCTATCGCGGCGGCGTTCCAGAAGGGAATGCCCCGAGCAGCAACCCAACATTACATCAGTCTGCATCCCCCCACGTCGTCTTACGTCATCTTCGTTCCCAGCTCTCAGCGTATCTCGATATTCCTCATGTTTCAATAGCCCTGTCCATATGTTATATTGTTAGTTCATTACCTACTGGTATTCCCCAAAAGGTCATCACAAAATGTGATCTTGTAACGCCCGTATTCTGAGAAGAATCTTCTTCATTTAGAGACACATTCTTATTCTTGTAGATTATATAATACTAGTAGACGCCCGCGGCTCCGCACGCGTGGTGAAGTTTTCCCGTTCCCGTTTACCACGGGAACTTGTTCTCGGGATTAAAAGTTTCCTATGTGTTCTTCTGATGTGTAAGCTATATTATTGTAAAGCGTTAGTAGGATTCATGTATAAGTTTATTTGTTCTAAGTTCTACCACCGCTTTTTTTCTGGAACTGTACGTGGATTTTGGGAAGTAGCAGAAAAAGCCGCATTCCACTTGGTTATCCAATTTCAAAATGTTGTATAGGTATGTGTTACGTTGTAAAGTAAGCATTAATGTTTGAGAAGCCACTATCAAATAAATAAACAAATATTGTGGAACATTTTTATTACCCAGCACCGTCGTGCCCAAAGATAGCTAATATAAGCTTGTGTATGGGATCTAGACAACTGATAAACATACTTATATATTTTTAAATACATACATATTATACATAGGAAACACCCAAACTCCGATAATAAATTAATATATACTCATAAATACTCGAAATACACTACTTATGAAAAATTAATAACGGAGTGGCGACAGTTTCCGCCAAAATCCAAGGTAAAAATAAAATTTCTTACTTCTATTCTTAATTTAAGAAAAAAACCTAAACCATATTCACTCATCCCAGTAATTATTTTTTTAATAACTGGTATTATTGGTAACACTGATTTCAAAATTGTCTTTAATTTTCACGCTGACCTGGGAATACTACACAGAAACGACGGGTAATTCATTGATTAATTAAATTTCTCATTCATTCCCTACATAAATCATTTTTTCATTGTCATTCACAGAATTTTTATGTTCCCAGTTCAACGTACGTACGATCCTGCCTCAGAATGCATACTAATATTATATGAGAGAGAAGGTGTTTGTTTGTCCTTGTTGTATATGTCCACACGTATAAGGAATCAATAATGAACATTATTTTTAAAATGGAAATAATTTTAGGCTCTGTGTTTTTTAATCTGGATAATTAAATGAAACACTTTTACATGACCATGTTTGAAAGCAGCGACCATGATTTTTTTATGATGAATTTCCACCTCCCATTTTATTTTTATTTTTATTTTATTTATTTAATTAAGGTCTACCAACGATTGTTAACATCAAAACTTACACTAAGTACATTTAGAATTACATTCTCAATGTTCCAATCACTTAGAGGCAAACACCGCACTCACAAATTAAAAGTCACAAGTAGTAAGCTTAAGCTATTAAAATAAAATGCAAAACATAACATCTATATTTAAATAATCTATGTTATCTATAATACATTCTACTCACTTAAAATCAGGCCCAGAACGATTGACTTAATCTTTGCCACAGAGTCAAAGTGAAGATCAATTTGATCACTATAACTATTAATTATCTTGCACAGCCTCGAACATGGCGAATTGGCACCCAAAACAGTTCGCATTAGAGGTGGTACAAGTGGTGTAATTGAGTAACGCGGGATTCTAGCCGGCACTCGCAGCTTTATTAGACCCAGAACTTGTGAACAGTCCACCCTTGACGCAAAGACCTTGCTGGCAAACACAGCATCATTCAGAAGTCTACGATTAGTCAGAGACATTAAGCGGAAATATTTGAGGCGACTTCTGTACGAAGACATTTTCTTAGCCACGCCATTCGAATAAGCTAAATGCCAAACAAAGCATTTTTGTATTCGTTCAATGCGCAATGAGTGAGTGGCATAGTGCGGCCGCCAGACTACACTACAGTATTCTAGTATACTGCGAACAAGGTTATTAAATAGTAAGATTTTAGTTTTATTGTTCCTAAAAGATTTACAATTTCTTAATACAAAACCCGATAATCTAGACGCATTTTTAATAATGTTATCTAAATGAGGTACAAACGTCAACTGTGCATCGTATATCACACCTAAATCCCGAATGTGATTCACTTCATTTATTTTATCATCCTTTATGTGGTAATCGTATAAAGTTAGGTTAATTTTCCGTGTAAATTTAAGATGGTAGCATTTTTTAGAAGTAAGGTGCATGCCATTATTGGTGCACCACTGAATAAGTCTATTGATGTCGCTCTGCAGAAGTTCTGAGTCTTCTCGAGACTTGATTAATCTCACAAACTTCAGGTCGTCCGCAAACATAAAAATGTCAGAGTGTTGAAAGCAAGTTGAGATGTCGTTAATGAAGTAGTTGAATAGAACAGGCCCTAAATGGGAACCTTGAGGTACACCCGATGTAATTTTTTGTAATCCAGATTCATACCCGTTAACCACCACAAAGAACTGCCTATCATGTAGATATGAGCTCAACCAGTCAAGCAAAGACCCAGTTATACCGTGGGCACGTAGTTTGAAAATTAAGATACTATGTGAAACTTTATCGAAAGCCTTACTAAAATCAGTATAGATAACATCGGATTGGAAACCCGCATCCCATCTGTCCTTAATATCGCACTTCATCCCGTTAGTTTAGCACTCGGAGCAGAGGTCTTTTTTCGGCACTCTAGATTAAGTCACAGCTTGTACCTATTTATTTTATTTTGTCTATTTTAGGCGTAGCAAGACAGGTAAACTAGGCAAGTCGTGGACTTTAGGCAGGTGATTACGAAATTAAGTTGCGGAATTATATTGCCGTTCAAACAAATTCTAAAAAATGCATAAAAAAATTCATTATTGTAGAATTTATAAGCGACGGAATTAAATAAGTGCAACACCGGGAGTTCGTAGTATGTCACGGGCGGAGTCGTGGGGGGTCATCGAGTGTATGTATGTATTTAAATGTATGTATTTAAAAATTTATAGTTACGTTTATCAGTTGTCTATATCCCATAGCACAAGCTTAAAGCCTAATTTGGGCTAGATGGCACTGTGTGAAAAGTGTCCCACGATATGTATTTACTTATTTTATGTGTTCCTACTGTAAATTGGCGAACAGATCGCAAGGCATCGTCTAGCAGCCTGGAACAGCTGCGCCGCCGCGCTGGAGAGGTGGGGGGCTCCCTGAGCCGCAAGGGCTCCGTGGAGCGGCGCGGGGCGGCCGCGGGGGCTCCGGCCGCCGACCAGCTGGCGCACCAGCTCGACTCCTTCAAGCCCATCGTCATCACCGTCACCAGCTTCTTCAAACAGGTATGGGAGCTGCTCCGGGGAGTCTAAAGACTCTTCTACACCTGTTTTTCTGGACTGATTGATTGCTGTCTTGGTCACAGAATAAGTAATAAATAGTACTACGTACAGAATTATCACTCCCTAACAAAACTCAGTTTTAGGTATGAAAACATACCTGCAAGCAAAATTGAAATTTATAACTTTTTAACATTTGCGCGCTAGAGTTTTATGACCGAACTGAGAAGTCCGCGCGGGGTTGTCTATTGAGAAGTTTTTGCACCGAGTTGATTTATTTGGAGCGCTCGTGTCGTGCGAGCCGAGCTAAGTACCTAAACTGCGGAGGGACACCCCCCTGCCTTGGTAGCGCAGCGGCAATGTATGCAACTAATGTTTTTTGGTGACGAGTTCGATTTCCGTGTTTGTATTTTTGGTAAATGTTTGTTTCAGGATATCTGTATATCAGATATACTGATAACGTATCAGTTGTCTAAGATTCCATAACATAATCTCTTCAACTTAGTATATACCCAGTTGCTTCCAAACCATTCGCATTGGAGCCTGGAGTCGATTTTTCTAGATATTGTTTTACTTTTGTTTTTCAGCATTATTAGGAGCGACTGCCGTCTGAGCTCCTATCCCCATAACCCTTCAAACCTGTGTCGTTGTCTCGTCTGTTACTCAGCAGGTGCACCGCTAGCTGGTGAGGTCTCGTGGACCCATTCAATCTAATATTAGCAGAATTTGTGCCAGAGGGCTAAATAAGAAGTCACAAATTGACACGAGACATCCGTGAAAATACCTACGGCTGTAAAAAAAAACCCGACAACAACGCCATCTATAGTCGTAATGGGATATTCCTGAATAACTTCGTGACCCCGTTATTACGCAGAACTATACCTGGTGCCGTGTTATGCCGTCGCTTACCCCTTTAAGGTATATAGGCACGATACGATCAATATTTGGGTTGCGTCTACAGCCGTAGCTTTGTAATTGAAAGTCCGCTAATATAGCGGAATGTCATCACCATTATCTGAACCCTACTCCCAGTTGTATGTCTAATGTATTTAATTTATTATTTAAAATAGGAGACAGACAAACTCCGCGACGAAGACCTTTACAAATTCCTGGCTGAGATCAAACGGCCCAGCTCTGCGCCTAAGAAGCTCAAATGCATACCTGGTACCTTGAAGATAGAAGTATCACCTTGCCCTGACGAGCTCAAAAATGGCTTGACTCCAGAACTGGCGAAAGTTAACCCATATGGAGGTGAGATGTGTTTAATTTTTAAGCCCATATTAAAAGCAAGGACAAGGAGGGATTAAGGTTTTAAGCCCATATTAAAAGCAAGGACAAGGAGGGATTAAGAGGACTTTTTAATTTGTAACTTTTCTTTTCACGCTTCTCTTGAATAACGCAGGATTGTAGTCACAGAGGACAGATCGCCACTTTGCGATCCATGCATGCTTATTTCGCTGCCTGCAGATTCAATAATCATTTCTACATGCACGTCTGTGTATCCGAGTACCAAGAGAACCGTGAAAAGGCATATTTCTGAGCCGTCCACCTGAGGGTCGCTATCGGATCCCTACTGGCTATGATAGCGGCCTCAATCAAGGGTTGTCGTCTCTGCTTTCCATCAGGCGGGTGGCGATATTATGACCTGCTAAAAAAGAAAAAAATATTGTAACTCTTTCAGACGACAACTTACGCCCCTGCAAGGAGATCCTGCCATTCCCTTTACTACCCCCGGCAGTACCGCACTATCAGTACCGGAACCTCCTGTTCCTCAGCGTCAAGGAGATCAATCTGAACGCGTACACATCACGCGCAGGGTCCGCCAGGAACATAGCCGTGAGTATCTTGCATTTACCAAGTATACAATTATCCTGGCTCTCATACTACCGAAGCGCTTTCATTTCTGCCATTTTGGCGCTGCTCGGTACTGATAAGAAATAGTAAGCGCCTACGATGAGCTAGTATTTGGTGTATGTTTGTTTGTATTATAATTTCATTAACGGGTTTTATTTTAAACCCCCGACCCCGAGCTTAACCTGTGAGTCTGTCAGTCTGTCTGTGGCATCAAAGCTCCCTAACGACTGTACCAATTTTGATGCTGATTTTTTTTTTAAAATTGTTGATAGTTCTTTGCTATGATGATGGTTCTTAGCTATTAATTTTGAAGACCATCAGAACACTTTGTACGACCTTCGTCCGATCATGGTTTCGATTGGTCTCTTTGATCGTGTTTCCTCGACACCGAACATTCTGCTGTATCAAGTAGTCAGCAGGATATGCAACTCCTCAGAAAAATGCAGCATTATATGTAAAAACAGAAGACTTGCCTGCGGGAACATTCGTGTGTCGCCGTAACATGCTTATCAATCAAGCACGTATCAAATATGATTAAAACCTTCACTAGTACTGGTTTCGCATACCACAGTGATTATGCATGACTTACGAAGATTTTAAATTCGTTTTTTACGTGAAAGTACCGTATTTTTAGCAAACCTCGCGGCGGGGATCAAAAGAACACTTTTTATCCGACGGCTTTTTCTCAGTTTTGCTAATACACGATAATGCACCTATTTTGTTTATCTCTGCATCACCTCTGGTTGACTGGTAGAGAATAATAATAATATTGTTTGGACAACTCACACAATGCCATTTGATTCCAAACTAAGCAGAGCTTGTACTTTGGTAACCAGATAACTGATAAACATACTTATACATAGATTAATATACATACATACATAGATAAATGGCGGACTTAATGCCTTAGGCATTATGTCCGCCTATGTACATAGTTGTGCATGAAGTTTTAAGTAAATAAATAATCTTGAGCACGTTCCCGCATGGCTCTTCTTCTGTTTTGGATAAATTTTTATAGCAATTAGAATGCTAACTTTCACATTTTTTTTTATTAAAGTAAATACAGCTTGATTCGAGATAGGGATTAAACCCGCGACGTTTGCCTAACTAGGGCAATGTTCTAGCCACTGAACTAGCCGAACCGTACCGAAACAAGTTGAAATTCTTCACTATAATTTCATCTTCATTTAAGAGTATGACCGGAGCCATCCTTTGAGCTACTCAACAACTTTGATACTAAGGAATACATTTTTCTTATTTGTACATTTTTCGGTTTTTACGATTTCTATATACCATGTTTGAGCTTATTATGATGGCCTCAACAAGTAGGACTTGGTTAGGGGATATTTTTGACAGTTTCATTTATTTTATTTATTTATGGTTCAGAAAACATACCATAGCACATAGGAGTCTTACATATTTTAAAATACAGTTTAAAATTAAACTAGAGTTCCTAAAGATGTGAACACAGTATTATTTTAAATTTATAGAATTATTAATTTTAAATTGATGTTGTTTGTTGATTTATTTAACACTTAATATTCCATTATTTACAATTTGTTTATTAACATTTTGTGATGTTTTCAGGTGCGTATACAACTAATGTCGGGAGAAAGCGAAGAGTTGGCTTTACCGGCCATATTTGGACGAAGTTCCTGCCCAGAGTTCACCAACGAGGCATATACCACTGTACTGTACCATAACAAGTGAGTGAAGCATGAACTTAACATACATTGAACATGTCTTGAATATGTATAGTTGTATACACATCAAACCTATTTTTAGGTTCGACTCCCACCCAGGATAAAACTTTGTGTGATGAGCACGATGGTTTATTCTGTGTCTGGGTGTTATTTATTTATAATATGTATGTATTTAGAAATATATAAGTATGTTTATCAGTTATCTGGTTACCATAGTATTAGCTCTGCTTAGTTTGGAATCAAATGGCTTTGTGTGAGTTGTCCCAACGAAATTTATTTATTTTCACCAGATATATTATTTGTTCTGGCCCTGCTGTCTTATAGTGCTATGAGCTAGTCGTGTGGGAAGTAGTTTAAAATCAATTACGAAATTCCACCCAGGTCAAAAATTGGCCAATCTTAACCCATATAGAGATAGGGTGTATTCATTTTTCTAGGTTCTGAGACAATTTTTTTGTTTCACAGCGCCGTCTACCGCAAAATAAGCTAATATAAGCGTTGGGTTTGGGATCTAGACATCTGATAAACATACTTATATATTTCGAAAAGCATAGGAAATACCCAAATTGTGGATCACATATTCGTTACGACCCTGTGAATCGTACCCGGAATCTCGACAGTCGCATACACTACAACTTCGCCACCGAAGCAGTCAGAAAGCCACAATCTGTCCCTGTTCGTTTCAACACGGTAACACATCGGGTGTCGAGTCTACTATTGACAAGCCGTATAGAACCAGAATTGCTGTTTTTAACTGTCAAAGTGTTAGTAGACTATCAAAAATGCAACTGACTAGCTGCTACTGGCGCGCTACGTGTTATTAGAATTCTATCGGCCGACCGATAGAAGTCTATTTTAGTGCGATTGTAATAGTAGACTACAAAAAACTGTCAAAATTGTACCGGTGGCTTCCTATTGAGTGACGATTTCTATTCTTTTCTGACGCGGTTAAATTTATAGACTTGGCCCCCTGGTGTTTCAAACGCCCATAGGCTAACGGTGACCCTTTCCATCAGGTGTGACGTATACCCGTCTGTCGCCTTAGTATTATAAAAATATTTCTTATGTTTAACAGGAACCCATCTCTATATGACGAGATAAAGTTCAAACTGCCCGCGGACCTGGGCGACCAACATCATCTGTTGTTCACATTCCTGCACGTGTCGTGTCAAAGGAAACCTGTCGCACCCGACCAGGAGAAGAACGTCGAGACTCCTGTTGGATACTCGGTAAGATACGTTCATACAAATAAAGTTGCTTTTTTTATAAAACTACCCACGCAACTTCGATAATGCCACATAAGAGTGAGAAACAGAGAGAGAAACAGAAAGTTGGGCGTAGAAAACTAGAATACTGTTCTAAAGAAGTTGAAACTTTGTCGACGATACACTTGACAATCGGGCATTCCTTTCTTGGTACTTATCTAAGGTAATTTTATTAATTATCTAAAAAAAATTTACGCTTTTCAGTCTAATAGTCTAGGTGGTGTGTGGTTTCACCCGGGTAGTTAACGTTTCCGTGGGAATATCAGGAATTCTTTTCTTAAATATTATTTAAGGTACCTTTAGTTATTTTTTGCAATATTCCGCTTTTTAAATGTCCTATGATGTCGTCACAGCGCGTGTTTAGCCTACACGCGAGGTATTAACAACAATGCTTAGTAGCAATAAAAGCTTGCGCCTTTTGTAGTTTTCGCATCCAAGCCAGCCTCGACTGCTATTGGTGCATCTGCTGACTAACGGACAAAGATCAGCATCGTATCGTCAAATACCACACCACAGCAACAATGTTTTAAGAGGCTCACTTCCCTCAGTGCATTGTGGTAGAATGAAAAGATTAATAACTTCTGATTCCCAAAGTAAATATTCAACTTCTATTGCAATATTAATGTAATGTAGCTAGCAGGTTGAATTGAAGGGTGCCAATAAGGGACCTAAGCGACCTCACTTGCTAGCTAACTAAATAACCTGTGGATCAATGTACGAGGCAACGATACAGGCACCTTTAAGGCCTATCCGCACACAACTGTACTTACACTTGCCGATCAGTAACGTATACATCAGTGTCAGTGAAACATTATATTGTAGCATACATTTTGTATGACGCTATCCGCACTCGTCAGTGACAGTGACGTTCAGTGTGTACTGAACGAATGTGCGGATAGGCCTTTCCGGGGTTCTCTCATTAATGCCGTAAACGAAAAGGTGGTCCTATTTTCGACCATACGACGAGATAGCGTAAACAGAAAATTACTGATGAAATATCATTTGTTTCATATTTAGAAACGGCGAAACATAAGACAGTTTACCAGTAAATTTACATCTACGTTTTCAAGTCTATGTATAATCGAGAATCGGGGAGCCCAGTTGTCGTGCCAACTCAATATTAATAGATAATCTATCTTGTTTGCAATACGACCAGCAAGTAGCGGCCACATTACTTATTACAATTTTTTACCAAGCTGTATTTGACTAATAATAAAATAAATAATAATAAAAGTCTAGAACTTATAGTTTATCAATGTAAACTGTAGCGTTATATCAATATTTTACCCATTTTCGTAATAATTTATAACCCAGGATTTAGTAAATCATACAAAATTAGATGGTCTCTCACTTTTTCAATCTAAACTGAAGCATTATGCCATCTAATATTATAACCCTTTTTCGTAAATATTTATGACCCAGGATTTTGTAATACATACCAAATTAGATGATCTCTCACTATTTCTAGAAAAGAATACATATCTGTCTTATTTTCTGTCATCATAAACTTGAAACTAATAACAGATTAAAACAATAAGAAATTGTCGTATAACCGTCCGTACACACTTATAAATGTGTGCACACTTATAATAAATGCTCCCGCGTCGTAAATGGTTTCGTTGCGCCGGTGTTGGCTGAGGTTGAATACTCGGTGGTATGTCCAGTGGCTGCCCCTGCTGCGCAACGGGCAGCTAGTGCACGGCGACGTGAGCCTGGCCGTGATGGGCGAGGAGCCACCCGCCAACTACTCCTACATCTCGCCCGACGTGCAGCTGCCCGGCACGCGCTGGATCGACAACCACAAGCCCATCTTCAGCATCGCTCTCGACACGCACACTACTGTGCACCCCTTGGTAAGCCATCGACAACATGTCAAATTCCAGAGGAAACTTCACCCACATGACATTATTGAAATAAGTGTCTCTCTTTGTTTTTCGGCATTTCCCTCACACAAATAGGAAGGCCGCCATTGTGTAAATTACATCCCTATGGTCCGCGATTGGACTTATCATGGAAGCGCTCGTGGCCCCGCGGTCTCAGTGTTCGGTAAACGATCACTGAGGTACGCAACTTTCACTATGGCTGGTCGTCGGATGAGTGACCACTTTGTGGCATTTACATTTGCGAGCGTTTCCGTTCTTCGGAAGGCACGTTAAGCCGTTGGTCCCGGTTGCCAGTAAAATGGCGGTCGTTAAGCCTGGTTGAAGGCCTTATAGGCGGCTTGAAAATTTCAACAGCAGGTAGCCACAACCTGCGTCTGTCTATTTCAACACGGCAATGGGCTCACCACCTATTACGTGGGACAGGAATCCACACGGTGAAAAGTGGGCATATAATATGCCTCTGCCACCCCTTCGGGGATAAGGCGTGATGGATATTTATTTATTTTATTTCGCTTATAAATTCTACAATAATGCATAAAAACAAATCCCGAAGTTTCGACATTTATGACTACTGCTCCGCTCACCAAGGTAGTACCGTAATAATATATAGCCTATAGCCTTCCTCGATAAATGGGTTATCTAACACAAAAAGGTTTTTTTTTTATATCCGACCAGTAGTTTCTGAAATTAGCGTGGACAACCTAACAAACAAACAAACTCTTCGGCTTTATAATATTAATTATATTAGTATTTATTTTCATGTATTCCAGGACGATTACATAGAGAGGTTCGCAAAAGCTTGCGAGGCTGTTCAGGAAGGGAACATTCCGCCGCGCATCGGGTTGGCCAACATGGAATCTGAACTACGTATAAGGTCAGCTTTTATCACAACAATGGTGGTATTTTATTCCCCGTTTAAAATAAATTATTGAAGTGGTAGTAGGTAGTAAGTTGGCTGATCCGTCACGCTCTGAGGTGAAAGGCTCGGTCGGGTGAACTCGGGAACGCTGAGTGTACCCGAGCGAGAAATAATATAAATAAATATTGTGGGACACTTTTCACACAGCGCCATCTAGCCCAAAGTAAGCTAATATTAGCTTGTGTTATGGGATCTAGATAACTGATAAACATACTTATATATTTCTAAATACATTCATAATTATAGATAAATAACACCCAGACAGAATAAACTATCGTGCTCATCACACAAAGTTTTATCCTGGGTGGGAATCGAACCCACGACCTCTTGCGTAGCAGTCGGATGCACTCCCACCGCGCCACAGAGGCAGTCAAAGAAAGATACAGTAGCTGCTCTTCGCTGTTGTGTCGCTGTGTTTAGCGTATTCAATTCATACGTAATAATTGATTGCGATTGAAAATGAAGTTTTCACTTCTGCCGTGCGGTCTTAAGCACACACTCGTAGTTTTTTTTTGTTAGATATGTTTTTTTGTATTTTGGGTGTTTATAAGTAGGCAGAGGTTTACCATAATACCCACATTTCTCAAATTCATCATCATCATCATCCGAGCGTCTGTCCCAGTTGCGTCTCGCGACGCCCGGGGTCCGCTTTCCTACATTTTCTCCTCCACTTCGCACGGTCTTCGGCATCCCCTGTAGTGAGACCATTGGCACGCATGTCATCCCTTACGACGTCAAGCCAGCACTTCTTGGGTCTTCCCCTCTTACCGGGACCCGGCGGGGCTGACATGGCCAGACATTTGTTACCTACGTAGCCCGGCGGTTGCCGCAAAACGTGACCATACCAACGAAGGCGACACTCTTGCAACTTGTCTGCAATGTCACGGACGTGAAGGCCGCCGCGGATGCGAGAGTTAACCCCACACATCCACCGCAGCATCTTCATTTCCGTGACACGCAGCTCCTGCTTGTGTCGCTCCAATATCGGCCACGTCTCACTGCCATGTAAAAGGACAGGTCTAATCATGGTTTTGTAGACCTGTCCCTTCAACCGGATCGGCATTTTAGGGTCACAAATGACACCGGTCATCTCCCGCCATTTGGCCCACGCGGCAGCAATGCGTGACTTGACATCGCAATCGATGTCACTGGACGTGTGAAAAACAGATCCCAGGTATTTAACCTGGTCCGTGCGCTCGACCAAATCACCGCCTATGCGGACGGATGTGGGATCTGTCGAGTTTATTGCCAAGTACTCGGTCTTCGCCACATTTAGTTTCAGACCGCCGTTCTCAAGCGTCTCCTTCCACGCCTTTACACGTCGAACCAATCTGCCCGTGTCCGCGTCTGCCAGCGCAATATCGTCAGCATACATGAGCAATCATGGAGGCTGCTCATGTGGGTTTCTGATGCTGTCCGACAATTCGTCTAATATTACACTGAACAGAATTAGACGGACACGGACAGAAGAACACGGACTAAGGACCGAACCCTGGTGTACCCCGACGGTGACGGAGAAGGGTTTCGTGTCGCCAACAGCAGTCCGAACCATTGAATCGGAGTCACAGTACATGCACAGCACATTTCTCAAATTGTATTAGCCTATTGCCGTATTGAAATGGTTAATGATTATTGTGAGTGGTTTATTTAATTTATTATTTACTATCTAATGCCCGCAACTTCTCCCGTGTGGTGAGTTTTCTCGTACCCCCAGTGTCCTCCAGTGTTTAGTAAGCTAGTGTTGTTCTTAAGAGACATACATCGCGGACCTTTCTGTAGGTTTCATCAGTGTTTTCTTTGAAAATTCCCAGATGGTTTATATTTTGCCGAGATCTTCAACAAAAATCGGTATAGTAGTTTTAAAGTTTACCGCGAACAGACAGACTTACGCGGCAGGGGACTTTGTTATATAATATGAGTGGCTATTGACCTGTCCTAGTTTTGCACGGATGCAATATAGATACTATCATTCATGTATTATATATATAAACCTTTCTCTTCAATCGCCATATCTATTGATGAAATCGGCGTTGAAATCTGACTGTTTATACTGTTGATTGATGGCACTTGGTGGAACTTGCTACACATCTCGAATGATAACACTTTTTATACATTATTTACTTTTTGATGCATTGAAAACTGTTGAGTAGTATAGAAGATCTAAGCCAACAGACAGCGGAAATTATTTCATTTTATTCTATGTAAAGGCTAGCTGATTGAAATGTTCCCGTACCATACATACATACCCTACATATTTAGATAGACCTATACCACTGTGGGGTTTTCTGTAAACTATAAAGTACTAGCTGACCCGCCCGGCTTCGTCCGTGACATACTTCCAACCCAGTTAATCCCGTCGCTTATTACTTTTCCGAAAATGTATGAAAGTTTCCCCGTTTTGTTGACATTTATGATTACTGCTCCGCTCTCCTGTGTAATAGCGTGATGATATATAACTTAGAACCTTCCTCAATAAATGTGCTATCCAATACAGAAAGATTTTTTAAATCGGTCCAACCGTTCTCGCGTGATGGCGTGACCAAGGGAAATAGGGATTCATAGATGGAAGAGGAATAATGTCTTTGTAACCTGTTTTGTTTTAGGTTAGGAATAGTTTTCTGACATTTAACATTATTGTGTATGTTATTTTTTCCGACTATTTAACACAAATACAATATTAAACTATATGTATCAACCTTCCTCTTAAATCACACTATCTAATGATAAACACCGCATTAAAAACCTTTGCGTAGTTTCGGGCGTCGGGAAGCGAGAGGGACTTCATTTTATACTATGTAAAAGATATTTGGAAATGGTAGCGCTCGTGGCCCCGCGGTCTCAGTGTTCTGTAAACGATCACTGAGTTACGCAACTTTTACTATGGCTGGTCCTCGGATGGGTGACTACTTTGTGGCATTTACATTTGCGAGCGTTTCCATGCTTCGGAAGGCACGTTAAGCGGTTGGTTCCAGTTGCCAGTATCATGGCAAACGTTAAGTCAAGTTGAAGGCCTTTTGGGCGGCTTGAAAAATTTCAACAGCAGGTAGCCACAATCTGCGTATGTCTATTTCAACATAGCAATGGGCTTACCACCTATTCGTGGGACAGGAATACACATGGTGAAAAGTGGGCATATAATATGCCTTTGCCATCCCTTCGGGGATAGGGTTACCACATGTAAATAGAGGGATGCCTGTCTATGGTACCTAACATGCCTGATTTTTCAGAAAAATGCCTGTCTAAAGCAAAACGTTGTAGGTAATAAGTAAAAGCCAACAGATAATAATGAAGAAGGATATTTATTACTGATATTTGTCAGAGGACATTATTTTCTTTAATAGTTCTTTCTTTTTTAGTACATAAACGTAAAAATCTTCACAAGAGACAGTTTTATAATTTTCCTGAGTAATTAATATTGCTTTTACTGATTCAATTGTCAGCCGATTTCTTTCTTTACTCCACTGGGCCTTGACGAGGGAAAACATACGTTCTACGTTCGCATTGTGTGCCAAAATAGAGAACACAAACTGACAGATTTTCACGAATTCTGTAATGTCACCATTCACTTTCCTACTTTTAAGAAAATTGCACCACTGTGTAGTTAAGCTTTCAGAAAAAAATATGTTATCTGAACTTAGAACAATATTCTTTTAGAACTTCGTATTCGTCAAACAGTTTAACGTCGTCAACACCGATATTCAGCTTAGAGAGAAATTCTACAGATTAAGCTAAATTAGAACTTGAGAACTTTTTCATTTCTTTTTGTAATATCATCCATCGGAAGGAGGAGAAATCGTCGATATTTTTTATCCATTTTTCCAAATAAGCTGTTAAATCCACATTTATGCCCAGAATCTCCGTTTTAAAGTTATCGGTACTAATTCCGTTGTTTTCCAGAGTTCAGTTGTCGAATACCTGTCAATGATTTAAAATTTTCCTCTGTGCGAGATTTGATAGCGTTTAAAGTTGCGTATACAGTTAATTTCTACAATAGTAACATCTTCTTTCTCAATAGCCTGTATTTTGGATTGAAACAGAGGCATTAATGAGTAAATATGCCCTAAATAAATCTCTGAGATCGGGTTCTCAAACAATCGTTTGATCACTGTCGGAGTTCCTTCAACAAATAAAAAATATTCTTTTAATGCTGGAAATAATTTCAGGATCCTTTCTATTGCTGGAAATAAACTCTGCCATCGTGTTTTGCTGTGGGATAGCAGTTGCTGGTATTGTATTTCAACAGCTTAAGAAAATGATTTTAACTTCTCTGTGCGAACTGTGTAGACTGAGAAATAATTATAAATTTTCACATCACTGTGGACTCTATGTCCATTTCCAATTGATCTACACCGTGTCTAATACAATTATGCAGTATATGGGCAGGACATCCAACGCCTACAATTTGCTTTTGGAGTTCTTGTTTCAATAATACAAAATTATTTTGTCCTCCTGTTGGTCCATCAACGCCACCAAAATTGACTTTGGCATTATCAGCAGTAAAAGAAACTAATTTTTGTTCAATGCCGTGTTTTCTCAATGTGTTAACAATATATTGTGTGATTGTTTCGGCAGTTTCGTTTGCCAATACATCGCTTTCTAAAATTTTTGTCTTTATTCCGCCATCGCGATAATCAAAATATTGTATTACTATTGGAAACATTTTTCGAACTCCGTGATTGCTGGCATCAGTTGATAGACCAAAATATTATACTGAATCAGATTTTAATGTTTCCACAAGACCTTCCATTACATGGGGGGAAATAACATTGTTAACAACTGCTTCGGTTTTTGTCCGGGCACAGGTTATCATCTTTCCCACATCTGAATCAGAAAATAACTTCCTCTATAACCCTCCTGTGCAATCCATTGACTTATAAGACTGGTGATGTTTTACAGTATAGTAAGCAAGCGTAGCTTCTGCAGCGGCTTTTCTTTCTGAAATAATATTTAGGGTTGGTTTGAGGAATGTATCCATCTTACTATTGGAAGACACTGCTTTAGACATTTTTTGATGTTTTTCGGATTCCAAATGTCATTTCACATCTTTGATTCCTCTAGAACCAAAACTAAAATAACAGTCGCATACCTTACACTTAGCTTCTGACTCATTGCGGCCTTCCACGAGACAAGGAAATTTGCTTGCTATAATCTCCGAAAACTTACAAAGCTTTCTTTTTTTTATTATCCATTGTAAAACAATAAAACAACTTGAAAATCACAACAATCTAACACTGATATTTTAAATAACAGTATAACTAACTAATCAATCATGCAGACTAAATATTGTTTTGGTTCATGAAGTAAACAAATCATAATTGAAACGCTCTCATTGGTGAAGTGAGTGATAGAAAACACCGACGCCCGTCTCGCTCCCGCCCACGCACCGCACCGTTGTTTATCCTCCCTCTCATTCTCGCGCCGCCGCTGTACTACGACCGTTCCGGCCGGCGACCGGCCGTTGACATTTAAAATGCAAACGCAAACGCGCGGCGCACGGGCGCGAAATTTAAAAATGCCTATCTCAAATCAATGCCGGCCGCACGCCTGTCTAAACTGTAAAATGCCTGTCAAATGCGGCAAATGCCTGTCAGATGGTAACCCTATTCGGGGATAAGGCGTGATAGATAAATAAATAAAAGATTTTTTTTTTTCAAAAATTAAACTTAGGTCCTGGTCCTTGCCCTCAATATAATAGTGGTTCTTATACTGAGGTTATCAGTGGACTTTACGCGGCAATATAGGAAATATCATTTCACTGTATATATATTATTGTCTTTCACTATAGCACGTTAACACAACTTTTATGTCCAAGAAACCACCACTCCCGCACATAAAAAAAGATATATGCACTAGTTTTAGAAAATAATATAGACCAAGCGTCCGCACTCGTCAATGATCCCGCGAAATGTCCAATAAATAAAAGATATTTTGTTTTATCAGCATTACGGAGCTGCCAACAGCAGAGGTGGAAGTCCTGGCCCGCTACCTACCGGTGGTTCTGGACAAGCTGCTGCACTTGCTGGTGGCGCCGCCCGTGCTGGCGGGGCAGACGCTCAACATCGCGCAGGACGTGTTCACGTGTCTGGCGCAACTCTTCACAGACATCTCCGTGAGTATTTTTTTTTAACTTGCCAAAGTGACGTCACCCTCCTAATTGAAAGCCATGACGACATCTAGCGAATTGAAAGCCACTGTCACAACCCACAGGGCTATTAACAGTGGCTCTCAAGTTGGCGGCGCCATGGTGTGCCTCTTCACGCTCCGCTTGAAGAACCCTGGATTACAAGAGAGGGAATCATGTTCGCTGGCAGAGCATTCCGTATACGACAGACACTCATATCGGTGACGTTGTTGTATTGAAACTACCCTAAGATTACGGCCGTTACAAAATTGCTAATGCGCTAAAAGGTCATATTGTTGACATCTCTAGATGTCAACATTATGACCTTGTGTGTGGAATATTATAATATATACTAAAAAAATCCATGCTTAAAAACTTTCGCGTTTATAATGTAAGAATGGATTTTTGTTACTCTTTCACGCAAAATCTACTGTATGGATTTTGATGAAACTTTACAATAATATAGCTTATACATCAGAATAACAAATAGACTACTTTTTTTCCCGGGAGCAAGTTCCTGTGTGAAATGGGAACGGGAAAACTTCACCACGCATGTGGAGCCGCTGGCGGCAACAGTTGAGATATACATATATAGTATAAGCCTGTGACTGTGTTGAAACGTCAGGTACTTTAAAAGAGTAATAAAACCTTATAGTTACAGCTGTGTTTTATATCTCCGTAAAAATAGATTTACTTATAGCGTGGAACGCATCGTAAAGAAGGTAAAATCATTCTTCAGCGTCGTATTATGGTGGGAATTAGGCAGGGCCTGCGTCTGACAGGAATTGTCAAAAGCTGATGTAAAAGTGAAAAAAGACAATTTGATTCAATCCCCGTCTCGAATCCAATTGTCTGCTTTCGCTTTATTAAAAATTTACTTTTTACAGAATTGCCTTTTTTTTTCCACGTTAATTATTATTGAGATAATGTTTGATACTAAAGTGGACCAATTAATACTAAGCAAATTGTTTACATCGTAATCATAGTATACAATAGTTATATGCATACTTACTATACAATTTTAATTTTGGGTATCGTAAAAGAAGGTTTAATGAAATCCTAAATATCTTTGTGCGAAGAATGTTGTTGAAGCGCTCGTAGCCCAGCGGTCTCAGTGTTCGGTAAACGATCACTGAGGTACGCAACTTTCACTATGGCTGGTCGTCGGATGGGTGACCACTTTGTGGCATTTACATTTGCGAGCGTTTCCGTGCTTCGGAAGGCACGTTAAGCCGTTGGTCCCGGTTGCCAGTAAATGGCAGTCGTTAAGCCTGGTTGAAGGCCTTATGGGCGGCTTGAAAATTTCAACAGCAGGTAGCCACAACCTGCGTCTGTCTATTTCACACGGCAATGGGCTCACCACCTATTACGTGGGACAGGAATACACATAGTGTCTCTGCCTCTGCCTACCTCTTCGAGTCTTCGGGGTTATAATGCGTGTAAATATGTATTAATTTTAATATGGGTCCCAATATACTTCCCTGAGAAACACCTTTTTTTTTCACGTATATTTGTTTGTCCGTTTTGAACATTGTCCCGATGGTTATGCAGGGCATGAACGAAGGCTCGACGTGCGACAGTCACGGCCGCAGCGGCCTCATCACAGCGTACATCCAGTACCAGTGCACCATCCCCAGACCCTCGCTCACCGACCGGGACATAGGACTTCCGCTACCGCCTGCCGGTACATACTATTATTTCATTTTAATACCACTTCCTTAAGAATAGAATAGAAAAAACTTTATTGCAGACAAATATAAGAGCACTCTTTTAAAAAGATTACAGTTTCATAAATGTACAAAGGGTGGCCTTATCACTGAATAGCAATCTCTTACAGGCAACCTTAAAATTGATGTCAAATCCTTCACATCTAAATTGTCAATAGCTAGTTCCCGTTCCTGTAGGAATACAAAGATAAAATGTAGCCTAAGTTACTCGTTATAACATCTGCTATCAGAAATTGCAAATCTCGTCATAATCGGTTCATCCATTTCAGAGCGACACAAAAAAAATAAGTATTATTTTTATGTAAGTAAGGTATATAGTTTCATATGCATTTAGAAAATCGCTGGTAATTTGTAAGAACAAACAGACACATCAATTTTGTTTATCTGTATATATTAAATTCACAACGTATGTGTCAGTGATGACGGACGGCTCGTGCAAGATCCTACACGAGGAACTGGCGCTGCAGTGGGTGGTGGCTAGCGGCGCCACCAGAGACCTCGCCATGCAGAATTCCTGGTTAGTATTGCCAACCATTTTGTATATATTCACTTGATTTGAGTCGATTTCTCTTGATTATACATACATACATATTGTGACACCTTTATCCCTGCAGGGGTAGACAGAGGCATAGTATAATTTAACCGTCTGCATTTTTTGTCCGTTCTTGTGATGTGGTTGTGGTGAGCCCATTGCCGTGTTGAAATGGACAGGCGCAGGCTGTGGCGACCTGCTGTTAATATTTTTCAAGCCGCCCATAAGGCCTTCAACCAGGCTTAACGACTGCCATTTTACTGGCAACCGGGACCAACGGCTTAACGTGCCTTCCGAAACACGGAAACGCTCGCAAATGTAAATGCCACAAAGTGGTCACCCATCCGAGGACCAGCCATAGTGAAAGTTGCGTAACACAGTGATCGTTTACGGAACACTAAGTCCGCGGGGCCACGAGCGCTTCATCTTCCTTTGAATATAAAGTCTAAAATATGAAGTATGTTCTATGTCCAATATTGAACATGTGCGTATTCAGTGTTTGTTATTTTTCTGTGTTGGTATAGTTTATGTTGTGGCAACACTGCAAGTGTCACTCTATTGTAGTCTTCTATAAGCTAACCGTTGACCTGTACAGATAAATGCTGTGTTTTAGATTAAATACAGCAAATTAAAACCCACGCGCCTTTTATTTAAACATAGTCGACTTCCGCAAATAGATTAATGTTTTCTTACATTTGATGACATTAATGACATTTGGAACAACAGCGTTTATCCTATTTATTATGACAAAAACTAGAAAATAATCTGATTTTACATCGTATAATGAATCTTCACACTGTATGCCTGACTACCTTATCTAAAAACAATGTAAAGATAGAAATCGGCTAAATTGTCTAATTTTGCTTATTTGTACATGTTCTTGTTTATATGTCTTGTTTATACTACTGATGTGGCAAACGAATATACAGTCTACCTGGTGGAAATTTGGTCACATTTGAAATTAAAGTTCTTTATCTACGTTAAGAGATCATTAACAGCTGTAAAAAATCGTCTCGTTTTTTGGTTGAGCACCATGTTGAAAGAAGAAATTTTATAGCTGTAAAAAAACTTCACTTTCACTTACCCTGGTACACACATTTTTTTATTTTCTAGCTACGATACAAGAATTAAAAATGTGATAACGCCCTGTAGTAGCCTAATATGAAGTTCCTTATTGAAATATCAGGCCGTGTGTTAAAAAGGTCAATAATTTAGGTCCCTTTTCGAGCTGATGGTGAAGTCGATGGTGGAGTACCTGTACTGGAGCGGCGCGCACGAGGCGCGGCGTAAATCGCGCTTCCCCGACCAGTTCACCGACGACCTCACCACGCTCGTCAACAACGTCACCACCGAGATCATATCCAGGTATGGACCCACTTTACCGTCTATAAGTGAAGATTGTGATCTTCTTTTGGAATTTTTCAAGCCACCCAAGCCTTTACCTTGACTTAACGACTGCCATATTATCATCAACTATAACATCCATCATTTAAAATTTTGCGATTGATTGTGAATAAGCATAGTAAAAATTGTGTATACCTTGAGTTTCTGAGTTCCTTCTCAACCTGTAACCATGTAACTAAATTACAACATTACAAACTGTGACCGATTTACAATATCCTACTTTGCTACATATTATAAAATAATGTCGTTTTTCGCTGTCTGTCCCTATGTATACTTAGATCTTTAAAACTACACGGCGAATTTCGATGCAGTTTTTTTGTTAGTTAGAGTGATTCATAGGGAAGGTTTTTATGTGTAATTTGTTAAGTTATTGTATACATTAACTTAATTATAACGATATATGTTGGGGAAGTCGTAAAAAATGAGCCGTCTGGGAGCTTATAACGAAAACGCCCTTTGAGATATAACAAAATAATGTATGTGTACAAAAAAGTTCGCGACGGTATATGTCTATCTCTTAAGGATAACATAACTATATCCATTTTAATACTTTAAAAACTCAGCAATTATAAAGCGGTAATTTAAGGGCTATAAACACAAATTAATTATTTATCCATATCATTTTAAACATGTTAGTTGGCTTCAGCATTTTATGAAGATTATTTTGCAAATTAAATTAATATTTTAGGAGATTTGGCCAAATAAAAAAGAAATGAGCAAAGTAATTAATTTCGTGTACCAAATTCAACCGGGCCATGCGGGCGTAGGTAGGTATTTGAGAGCGGAGAAGTAATCAAGTAATTTGGAAAATGTTCATACATTATTGTGAAATTAATAAACGACGGGATTAAATGGGTGCCACGGGGTTCGGAGTATGTCCCGGGCTAAGCCGGGTGGGTCAGCTAGTAATATTATAAACGTGAAAGTTTTTAGTTTTTTCACGTAACGGCTACTGAATGGATTTTAATGAAACTTTACAATAACTGCCTCTGTGGCGCGGTGGGAGTGTATCCGACGCGTAGCAGTCGGATACACTCCCACCGCGCCACAGAGATCGTGGGTTCGATTCCGACCCAGAATAAAACTTTGTGTGATGATCACGATGGTTTATTCTGTTTCTGGGTGTTATTTATCTATAATATGTATGTATTTAGAAATATATAAGTATGTTTATCAATTATCTGGTTACAATAGTATTAGCTCTGCTTAGTTTGGAATCAGATGGCGTTGTGTGAGTTGTCCCAACGATATTTATTTATTTATTAACAATATATATATATCAATAATATTCATTGCTATTGTTCCCAGATACGGCAAAGACAGCCGCTTGACTCAGAGCCTAAACAACAGTCTAGCGTTTTTCCTGTTCGATCTGCTCAGCATCATGGACCGCGGTTACGTGTTCAATCTCATCCGGACCTATTATAAACAGATGTGTGCTAAGATTGCGTCTCTCCCGGATGCTGTACCTCTCGTTCAGTATAAGGTTAGTGAAACAGAATTTCCTGAAATCTTAATTATATATAGGTACAGAACAATAAACTATAGAAATAAGACCTATCTTCACACTGTATCGCTGACGAGGTAGTCAGAGAAGACAGATCGCCAGGCATCGCCATCCATGCATACAGCTTTTGCTTCCTGTAGATTCCTTAATCGCTTCATACATGCACGTCTGGGTTTCCAAGTACTTTTGACTCTTCCGTTCTGGAGCATTTCGCTCACGTGGTCTTCATAAGTAATAAGAAGATAAAGAATAGATATAAGAAGACATACTAAATACACCTTTGCTTGCTCCGTTTGTTCAGTTAAACGAACTAATCTCTAAAAAAATTGTATTGAAAAATAGTGTTGACAGTTCAACACTATTTTTCAATACAATTTTTCACGAGGAAAGTTTATACTAACTATCTTCACGCTGTATCCCTGACGGGGTAGTCAGAGAGGACAGATCGCCAGGCTTCGCGATCCATGCATACTTCTTTCGCTTCTTCGAGATTCATCAATCGCTTCATACACGCACGTCTGGGTATCCGAGTACTTTTGACCTTTCCGATTTTGAGCAATCTGCTCACGTGCTCTTCATATGTAAGTCTCGGCCTTCCCTGACTCCTTCTACCCTCTACTTTTAAACAATATATATTCTTCGTCAATCGTTCCTCACTCATTCGTTGGACGTGTCCAAACCAACGGAGCACGCCCTTTTCCAGCTTAACGCTGACACTTTCATTCAAACCTGCCATTTTGCGTATCACTTCGTTACGTATTCGGTCGGCCAAGGTAACGCCGCACAATTTTCGAAGTGATCGCATCTCCACAGCATTTAATTTACTTTCATGCATCTGCTGACATACCCAGGTTTCACTACCGTAAAGCAAAGTTGGCACTAGCACTGCGTTATGAATCGCCACTCGTGCTTCTTTTACGATGCTTTGTCGCTTTACTAACTGGGACAAAGCACCGTTAACTTTGTTTCCGGCAGCTACTCGCCGTTCTACATCCGAATCACATCTTCCATCCGCGCTAAACATACTTCCTAAATACACAATTTCATTCACTTGCTCTAGACGTTCCTGGTTTACTTTAATCTCGCATATAGTTCTTACGTCACCTCTTTCAAATACTAGAACCTTAGATTTACTTGCATTCAAGCGGAGACCCTTACTTTCACACCCCTCTTTCATATTAGTGACTAATGCCTGTAGGTCGGCTTCTGATGAGGCCATGAGCACCGCATCATCAGCGTACAGCAGACAGTTTACTGTAAAGTCACCCAAATTCACACCCATATTAAAATCTTTCAACTTCTGTAGGCAGCTGTCCAGATACACTATGAACAGCCAGGCGGACATGACACATCCCTGTTTGACGCCTGTACAGACATCAAAAAGAGGTGACACATCCCCCCCTACTCGCACGCAAGCCTTACAGTCCCTATAAAGCGACTGTATTGCCCGCAGTAGCGAGCCGTCCACACCATATCCTGGCAGCAAGTCCCACAGCGTTTCTCTCACAACGTTATCAAATGCTTTCTCTAGATCCACAAAAGCGCAGAAAACCTTCTGGCTAAGAGCCAGAAACATTTCCGCGATCGTGCGGAGAGACAACACTTGATCCATGCAACCTCTTCGACGTCGGAATCCGCATTGAGCCTCCCATAAATACCTTTCAGACTTTTCTTGGAAAAGTCTGAAAGTTTGAAGGAAAGTTTATAAGGCTATAAATAGGGACCTGAGCAGTAACTATAAATATGACCTGAGCAGTAACTATAAATATGGAGAAGTTTTATCGATATTCGTACAGTATTACACATTACGCAAAACGTTTCCATGCCGACAAACTAAATGATCGACCCAGTCCCGGTCGTTGGTAGTGTAGTACTAATAGGGGGGGCTAGTACCAGTTTTTAAGGCAATACTATTTATATATTACTTTAACTTTTACAGTGTGACTTTGATAGTCGACTTCCGTCGGGATATTAGCGTTGTGTTTAGAATAACCTGACGGCGATTTACACTGAAATTTAAAGTAATATTGAAATTCTTTTCAATATTACTTAAAATTTCATGGTGTAAATCGCCAGTGTAAAAATTGGCTTTTTCGGCTCACCTGATGAAAAGTGGTCACCGTAGTCTAAGGACGTTTGCAACACCAGAGGTGCAGTATTCTCTCTAGCAACCTAAGCTAACACGGTATAAAGCCCCTATCAGACCTAACCGTATGAAAGCACTCCGGGCGCAAAGTGTGAGGGTGAACACCCTTTCTCCGACCACTAGGTGAAGTTTTTCCTTACTCGTTTACAACAGGAACTAGTTTCTGTGATAGAAAGTAGCCTGTATTTTATGCCGATGTACAAACTACATTCCTTAAGAGTTTGATTATTCAGTAGTTGTTGCGGGAAAGAGTGACATACATTCATCGTACATCTATGCAATCTTTAGAATTTACAATATTAGTAGGATATTATCTTTTAAACTATCGCGTTGCATACTATCAGTATATTTCATACATATACTATCAGTATATTTGTTAATAACGTTAATGAATAATACATAATACATAATAGTTAACAAAAATACTGTTAGTAGGATATTGTTTTAAGGACTACCACAGGCTACTGCTAAAATAAATTTACATTAACAATGCATAAATACATACATATAAAGTATACATATCTATAACATATACAAACATATTATTAATAAGACATTGGTAGCTTAGACAGAGTCAGCAACACGCAAATAATAGTAGTTCATCTACTCTGATACTATAATACAAAGATTATAAAACTGATAACAAAATTCTTATGACAAACATTACGTACAGGCCAAAAATAATAAAAAATATTGTATTTTTCGATACAAGTGCGGAATGCCTGTCATTGCAACGAGTTCCGACAAATGTCGACCCGTTTTGAGGCGCAGCCGAAGGTGAGGGTTGACAGTCGGAACAAGTTGCAATGACGGTTCTGCACGTGTATTGAACGACTATTTTTAAAAACAGTTGCGAAAAAATTAAGCAATTTAATAAAATAATAAAAACACAATAAACTCAAGTAACTAATCATTTATTTCTTGTAAAAGATATAGTTCACATATACATTGAAATTAGTACAGGTTTTTATATTAACAGGGGAAGTTTTCGGTTGCATATTTACTGTTTGAGACAAACTATTATTAATTTCATATGATTGTTCATGTATATTTGTCAAAGGTGTCATACAAGGGCGTTTGCTAGTTGATGGAATTGGATCTGATGAATTATAATTATCAACGAAGGTAGGCGGACGAACGTTCTCTTCAGTATTGTCATGTGAAGGAGATGGACTGGACTTTAAATTAATGGATAGTGTGATTTTTTTCCCAGTTTCTAGTTTGTTGTTTAATGAATCAGCAATATAGCCTTCTGCAACTTTGTCTGACTTCCAGCCTCCTAGTCGCTTTAAGGACGTCAAATTGGCTCCTGAATCTGTCAATAATGTAGCAGAGGTCCTCCTGAAGCTGGGCCCAGTATAATACTCAGCATCCGGCAGACCAAGAAACGTAGCTATTTCTTTTTTGAGCTGTACGCTTCCCTTTTTGATAATTTTAGAAAAAACAGTCGGTTTTTGCTTTTTGGGACCGCTGATTCATATATTATTGCACTATTTTAAGAAAATCTCCTTCAACAATAAAGCTTCTCGGTATCTTATTTTTTGTATTCGGAATATTGATTAGTAGCATTTTTCCATGGATTTCAATATCTTTTAAAGTGATATTAGCTAACTCCTCTCTGCGGCAAGCACCAGCAACGCCAAAAATCAGCGCAACCTACAAAAAAAAAGGGTTTTGATTAATATTTTTTTATATTGAGTGTATTTTGCGATTTCGTAAACTGAATACCAAAGAAAAATAGAAGTACTTATTAGTGTAGGAAATATTAGCATTAGCAATCATATTTAATTGCTAAGACTCCATTCGTATTAATTGAATGAAAAGTACTTGTTAAAATTAATTATTGCTAAGAGACATCGATTACGCAATAATTGACAATTCGTCACGAACCCACAATCTCCCTCCAATACATGACTAAGCGCATCGACGTTCGCGCCGCTACTGAGTGGCGAGTTGTGAATGCTAAATTAAATTGCCAAAACTCATAATTATAATTCACGACAAATTCATATCGCAGGCGAGCTGTGAACGCTGCGTCGCTGCGACGACTAAATCATGAGGCAGGCGAGCTGCGAATGATGCGTCGCTGCGATTGCTAAAATGAATTTTCACGTATAATTCATGAATGGATCGTGTCATTGTGCTATTGCGAAATACGGAGTGTGTGAATGAAAAAGTGCATGGTTGATATTTAGCCCATTATTTTTAACTATTAAATGCTTGTGTTTGGGGTTATTTATTCCAATATAGTATAATTTTTTTTTAACATTCTGTTAATGCCATTGAGTTGAGTAAGAAGTCGAAAATCGTGTGATTGTACTTTATTGTGGAATAAATAATGTAATACAAAATGTATTTTTTGGGTTCCGTCTCTCGAAAGGAAAACAACGGAACTAAAGTTTTTTTTTATTGAATTGAAAACTTCTTTTAATCATTATCATCTAACGTTAATCCCGGTCATCAAGAGTCTTAATTGATTACACAATATTTTTTAATAAGACCTGATCTTATTAAAAAATATTGTGTAATCAATTAAGACTCTTTCGGTGTAGAATTTTTTTTCATCATCATCTATAACGTCGATCCCGGTAAATTTTTCGTTTTTTGGTAATTATTAATAAATTTGCTACCCTTATTTTTTTTCATAATGTACGTCTGGACGTCAGTTCGTCTGTCTATCCATGTGTCATCATCGATTTTCTCAGGAACGGGAGGACCTAGCAAGTTGATGTTTACTTCATTGATGTTCATATTAGCATAGCAATAGTACGTCGCATGCTAAGAGATAAAAATTAGCACGCTAATGAAATTAACAAAAAATAGCATTAATTTCCATCACTAGTACTTATTAATAAATTACCTTTGTGCTTAAATAACGATCATCGGGAGCTTCGTTCAAAAACCTTTCCACTTCATTCGATGTTAATATTTTCGACTTTTTAGTTGTAAAGCCGTCTGATTGTCGTTTTAGGAAAGCATTTAGTTTGGGGTATTCACTGATATCCACATTATTCCTGGTTTTTAGCACACTTTTTAACATTGAATACCGAGGTATTCAATGTCTACCTTATTCGAGAATAAGGTAGATGGTTTTAATTTTGTTGAAAGTTCAGAGAAGTATGCCAAAATAACATTTTCTGAAAAACTATTTGCCTTTTTCTCTTCTCTCCACACTTTTAGACTTTTTAGGTAAAATGTTCTCCGAAGCATTTTTTGCAATTAAACTGAGTTCCGGTGGCGTTAATTCAAATAATTTGTCGTCAAAATTACTCATTTTGTGCAACAAGCAACTAAACTCGAGAAGAAAATTTTTGGTAAATGGCGCCAACAGTAAAAGAATATAAGCAGAAGCTAATGGCAGTGCACGTCATACAGCCAACATTTTTATTTTTATAAATTTAATTTGGCCTATACATATATGTACTAATATTAAATTAATGTTTAAATTTGTACTTAATATTACTTTTAAATCGGATATTGAAATAAATTAGTAGCTTTTTATAGAAATATTTGCATGAATCATGAAAACTTCTATGATTTTTTTTGAGGAAAAACTTCATGGCTGGTTTTTTTTCTTTATAATAGTCATTATTATGTCAGTTGGGAAAGAAAAAACACTAGTTCGGGAATGGCAAAGAAAAAACACGCGTGTGTTATAGCCCACATCCCGAACGCTATACGTCCCTGCAATATGCCACTTTTTGAGCAACTGTATTAAAAAGTTTAATTACGATACAGGTCTTGTATGGACACCTGTATCATACTATAACTTTTTAATCATAACTATACACCTATACAACCTCCTAAACCTAAAATGATGAATATAACAAAAATTTATTTTTTAAATGTCAAATGTTGGCGCACACACACTCATGTTATAAGAACGCTTATTATGCAACAGTATCATAATAGTAGTTGAGTGTTATAAGACCAAGTTATGTACAGTGTCATACACTACTTTATCTACTTTCATACTATAATACGTAAAACAATATTGCAAATAAAATGATGAACAAATTTATTTTTTAAATGTCAAATGTTGGCGCCAAGGCGCAAACATTGATTGCGCATGCGCGCTTGCGTCGCGGACTCGTTCATTGAAACCAATGATTGAAACTTTTTTTTTAAGTAGAGGTTCTACCTCCTTGGTCCAGCTGGAGGTTGTATAGGTGTATCGTTATGATTAAAAAGTTATATTACGATACAGGTGTCCATACAAGACCTGTATCGTAATTAAACTTTATTTTATTATTTTTGGCCTGTACGTAATGTTTGTCATAAGAATTTTGTTATCAGTTTTATAATCTTTGTATTATAGTATCAAAGTAGATAATAAATTATTAACAATCACCTTAAAGGTGTTCAAAGTTTACTAGTTCTATTTTTTACACAGTCTCAAAATCGCCGGCCCTAAGTTATGGTGGTGTGTAATTCCAGTTGGCATTCCTCCGCATCGTGTGCTCCCACGAGCACTACGTGTCGCTGAGCCTGCCCCTGGCGGGTGGGGGCGGCGCGGCGGCGGGCGGGGTGTCCCCGGCGGCGTCGTGGCAGTCCCTGGGCTCGCACTCCAGCCACGCGCTGGGGCACGAGTTCCGCTCCAGGCACTACCTCACCGGCCTGCTGCTCACCGAGCTCACCAACGCTCTGGAGTTGCAGTCAGTATACACTTGTCTCATTCCCCCTAGGATGATTTAACCATTGTACTCAATAAAGTATGAAACAACTTTCGTGCGGGGACGAAACTACACACATATTGTTGTCTTACTCTTGCATGAAGTGTTGTCACTGTCTAACAACAAATAATACAACTGCAAATACAACAAAAATGTAGATATACAATACGAATTTGACACAATATTATTTGGCTAATTTGAGATGGTAACTCTTTGTATAATGTTTATAGTGAATGAACGTATATTGAATATAGGCCGATTAAGTTGCTGGTATGTTTCAATAATTAATGTTTTTTGGTAAAATTTGTTATGTAAATGATGTAAAATTTTACTTACGAGTAAAAAAAACATTAGTTGTTCAACCGCTATAACTTTTATACCATTTCACAGCACATTTCGTCATTTTATTTTATAAATTTCCCTTCAAACGTGTACGATAGACTGAGTCCGCGGTCCAGCGACTTAGCTAAAAATGCTTAGCAAATTGCAAGCGGGGTATAGGCGCAAACGGTAAGATAGCGCGTCCTTTGGTTAAAACGTCCTAGCATTCTTCCTTCTATACAAGTACGCTAGACTTTCTTCACGATTTATGATAAGAATGTTTGTTTCGCCATTTTGCATTTATTCCCAACGAGTCACACTCTCATCTGTCACACTGTGACGACTGATCATGTAATAATATCAAACTTCTATACAAAATTAACGTGGAGAAAGTACGGGACCGTCAGTGGCCGTAGGGAACAAATGCCATTTGGACACTAATAATCACTAAAATTTAGTGGGGTCCATGAAACCAATTATAAATGATTACTCCGCCATCAGAAAATAGCAATTTAAGTACCCGATAAGTTAATTGTATTAAACGAGTATAAAAAACAAAAAATCATTACTTTAGATCATTTATATATTTTTTTAATAAAGTGAAAAAAGACAATTTAATTCAAGACTGGGGACAGGGGATAGAATCCGTGACCTTTGCCTAACCAGGGCAATGTTCTAGCCACTGAACTACCCGAACCGTATCGAATCAAGTTGAAATTTTTCACCATATTTTAATCGTCATTTAAGAGTATGACCAGAGGCAAAATTGTCTCGAATCAAATTGTCTTTTTTCACTTTATTAAAATTTATGAGAAATTTAGCAGAATAATTGCTTTCATAATTTATGCAGCATTTATAAAGTACAACGCACTATTATAATCAAGATCAGTGTAAAAAATATCTGAATAGAGGCTAATACGGTAGTGACGTCCTCAGGAGTCCGGTGCTCCAGTGCGCGGCAGTGAACGGAGTCCTATCTCTGCTGACGGCGCACGACGCAGACCCGCGCCTGGACGCGCCGGAGCTGAAGGCGCGCGTGGCCGCCCTGTACCTGCCGCTGCTCAATATCGTGATGGACGCCCTCCCGCAGCTGTATCGAGGCTTCTCCAACAACAAAGGTATATTATACAATTTGATGCATAATAGTGGGTTAGTGATAAGTTATTACCTATATGTCTTGTTTTTTATATTCTGTTGATTTTGTAAGAATGGATCTTGAATGTACAGGTCCCACACACAAGCACTTGTAGCTTACGTGGTACCATCATATTTTTGTGAATTGTTAACATGTATATAATAATTAAAAAAAAAATGGAAGAACCTCCTTTACCGCGTTAACCTCAAATGTCAATTCAAAGAATACATGAAAGTAAATTGAATGCTGTGGAGATGCGATCACTTCGAAAATTGTGCGGCGTTACCTTGGCCGACCGAATACGTAACGAAGAAGAAAGAAATACGCAATATGGCAGGTTTGAATGAAAGTGTCAGCGTTAAGCTGGAAAAGGGCGTGCTCCGTTGGTTTGGACACGTCCAACGAATGAGTGAGGAACGATTGACGAAGAATATATATTGTTCAAAAGTAGAGGGTAAAAGGAGTCAGGGAAGGCCGAGACTTACATATGAAGACCACGTGAGCAGATTGCTCAAAAACGGAAAGGTCAAAAGTACTCGGATACCCAGACGTGCGTGTATGAAGCGATTGATGAATCTCGACGAAGCGAAAGAAGTATGCATGGATCGCGAAGCCTGGCGATCTGTCCTCTCTGACTACCCCGTCAGGGATACAGCGTGAAGATAGTTAGTTTTTTTTTAGTCAATTCAAAGAACATTATCAACTAGCTGACCAGCCCGTCTTCGTCCGTGACACACTTCCAACCCCTTGGCACCCATTGAATCCCGTCGCTTATTACTTTTCCAATAATGTATAAAAGTTGCCCCGATTTGTTGACATTTATGGTTACTGCTCCGCTCTCCTGTCTAGTGGCGTGATGATATATAACCTAGATCCTTCCTCAATATATGGGCTATTCAATACAAAACTATTTATCACGTGTGATGGCGTGACCAAGGGAAATAGGGATTCATTTATTTAAATATATATACATATATAATAAATAATAATATATATAGATGTCAGCCGTACCTACATTTTAAAAGAACACCCATGGAGTTTCTTGTCAGATTCTTCTCCATAAAGGGTAATCTGCCCTTGGAACTGGTAACTAGAATCATGTTGTAAAAAACTATCTTCACGCTGTATCCCAGAAGGGGTGGTCAGAGAGGACAGATCGCCAGGCATCGCGATCCATGCATACTTCTTTCGCTTAATGTAGATTAAATAATTGCTTCATACTCGCACGTCTGGGTATCCGAGTACTTTCGGACTTTTCCGTTTTTGAGCAAAATACAAGCTCACGTGGTCTTCATATTTAATTCTCGGCCTACCCTGACTCCTTCTACCCTTCGTCAATCGTTCCTCACTCATTCGTTGGACGTGTCCAAACCAACGGAGCACGCACTTTTCCAGCTTAACGCTGACACTTTCATTAAAAAGGATCTCATTTAATTATAGTATGTAGTAGAATGTCCTAGAAAGTAGCCTAAGTCTGTATAAAAATAAAACATATTCATTTAGTAACGTAAAATGTAACAAAAACGAATATCATATAAAAATATGTTTTTTTTTTTGTTTTTCAGAAATTCTACAACTGGACTGCGAAATGGGACAATTCAGTAGCTTATACACCGCAGCGTCTCCGGAAGGAGAGTTTAAACAAGTAAGCATACATAATCTTAAACTGTTATTTTAAAATTAAAACACAATCCTACTAATATTTAAATGCGAGAGTTTGTAAGAATGAATGGATTTTAATGAAACTTTACAATAATATAGCTTATACATCAAAATAACACAAAGGCTATTTTTTATCCCGGGAACAAGTTCATGTGGGAAACGGGAACGTGAAAACATCACTACGCGGGCGTCAACTAATTTTAAATAAAAAATCATACTGTGTCGTAATCAGAATCACTGTAATGTAATGCTATTATACTCCAACGCGTTACTCTACTTAAAATTTCCATTTTTGAAAATAGTAGTTCACAAATCGTTAAAAGTGGAATATTTTATGAGCTTCGAAGAAGAAAGCAATTCCCCATGCACGGGATAGCACGCAGGTTCAAATCCCCCTCGAACGTGGATTTTTCCTCATTAAATTATTTTTACATCTCTCATATTCGGTAAGTAGGTCAAATTAAATTACCTCCAAATGGGGCTTGTAGGTGACCAATTAGCGCTCTAGGGTAATAATGTAGCTAGAAAAGCCTTAGGGCGGTAAGTAATGAAAAAAAACTTCACTCTTTCAAAAAGTTCGCGTACATATAACCATCATACTGGCAATAGACATTATGCATTCAGCCCAATGACAAAAGAGGTCGCTTCGCTATTCAGCCTTGTCTTCGTATGAGTATAATAGTCATCAATTTTAAATATCGATCGGCGAAGTTCAATTTCGTTCTTGAAAAAAATAATTTAAAAAAAAGATGAAAAAAGGCGGGAATAGAAAACTTTTACTTTAAATATTGTTTGTTTTTGGGATTTTTTTATAATTTACGAATTTTACCTTTACATCCTCATAATCTCAAACTATTAACATACCCAAAAAACACCTGTCCCTCAAATTTGAAAATTGTTCTCATTTCACTATAAATTTTAACTAATAAAATGTTTTATTCTTGTAATGCCGGTTTTTTTCTATTTACCTCACAATCGAGATGTAAAGCAGAGTAGTTAGCTCGGGTGTAAGCATCAATTGCACCCTCGAACTATAGGCGCCCTCGCTGCGCTCGTGCGCCTAAATATCTCGGGCTGCAATTGATGCCTTACAGCCCTTGGCTACTAATCTACTATTTGATCTATTTAGGTTAATTTCGCGTTACCTTTTCGAGAAAATAATGATGGGATCAGTCATTACGCTTAGTCAGCTAAAACCCTTACAGTCGCGCTCAGAGTCGTTCATTAAATTAGTGTAAATTGACATTTAACTAATTATGATTAAAATAAATAATTGGCCGTTGCTCCTAGAGACGAAAATTAATGTTTCATTAGTTAATGCCAACTTAAGTCAACGTAGGGCGGTGCGCCGTATCGAAACGTATGTCTATAAAGTGCCAAATAATTTATTAAAATATAGTAGTTTTTATAGGGTATAGTCATTATTTTCCATTAAAATAAAAAACGTTTAATGTTTTACTATTATTTTTAAAGAAAATTACTATCAATTATGGAATATTTCCTGAATGCATGAATATAGATATGGATGGATCACTATACATATCGCTCTTAGATTCTCTCCGCAAAAAAAATAGGTAACATAATAGCGCTAACACACGTTCGAATTTGGTCTGCCGGACCTCGACAGATCAAATCCGCCGGTCCGCCAACCAAATTTGTCGTTATGAAAAAGTGTATTTTTGGAGAAAATTAAATAATAATCTGGGAAAATTTACGACAAAATAGCTAGAACGGCAACATTGATCATATCCGATGCGGATCGAGGCGGATTCAATTAATAATAATTATGTGCGACTGCGGTACAAACGGTAAGATTTGGTCGGGAGGCAAATCAATTCGGCGATCGGGACAAACCAAATCTGAACGTTTGTTAGCGCTATAACCATACTTTGGCATGTGAACGTCGATTTAATGTATATTTAAGATTTAACTAAGGGTTCAGCGGCCATTAAAGTTAGTTGACATTAAATGACAATAATGAGTCGTTAACTGTCTCTGAGAGTAATTTTTTATTAATCGTTACTTAAAACTCCTTAATGAATCAATAAATCGACTCTGAGTGCGGCAGTGAGAGTAAATTTTTATTAATCTTTACTTAAAACTCCTTAATCAATCATTAAATCGACTCTGAGTGCGGCAGTTAGACCTAGAAATTTTATTTTTTTAGAATTAGCAAGACTTACATTAATTTTAAAGAGGATAATTAAAATTTTCAATTTAGGCTTTTTAAAATTTATTGGAAAGTGTATGGCAGAACCTTAGGGACAGTATGATAAATGCCGCTGTGGAAGTGTGTGGAGAAACGAAAAGAGGCAGTAGTAATAAGCGTGATGCATGGTGGAATGAGGAAGTGAAAGAAGCAGTTCGAATGAAGAAGAAAGCATGGCTAGACTACTTAGCCTCGCGGAATGATTTTAATATGAAAGAGAGATACAAGCTGCAGAAAGTTAACACGAAGGCACTGATAGAAGAAGCTCGTGAAAGGTGCAGAATGGAAGCGGATGAAAGGTTGTCGTCCAATTTCCGGGATAATGCCAAGCTCTTCTGGAAAGAGGTGGGCAAGACCCGGAGTTGTTCGGCAATCTGCAGTATGAATAAAGTGCTTAGTGTTAACAATGACGTCCTAACAGACCAAAGTGACGTCCTGCAGAGATGGAGTGAATATTATGGAAAGATGTATGCAAGAAAAGACAAAGATGCCACATCGGGAAGTGGAGCTCACTTCGATGCTCCGGATCCCGATGTCATTGAAGTCATTAGTATGAAAGAAATAGAACAAGCTATAAGAAGTATGAAATGTGGTAAGGCTGCGGGAAAAGACAGAGTTACTGCTGAGATGATCAAGTACGGTGGGTCGCGTGTCTGGGACACACTATGTCTGTTATGCAACTTGTGCTGGCGGACGGGTGAGGTCCCAGATGACTGGCGAGTAGCAGTTGTAGTACCTATTTACAAAGGGAAAGGCTCGCCCCTAAACTGCTCCAGCTACAGGGCGATCAGCTTGGTCAGCTTAGCTAGTAAGGTGTATGCAAAGGTTATAACGGCACGAATGCAATAAAAGTCTGAAAGGTATTTATGGGAGGCTCAATGCGGATTCCGACGTGGAAGAGGTTGCATGGATCAAGTGTTTTCTCTCCGCATGATCGCGGAAAAGTTTCTGGCTCTTAGCCAGAAGGTTTTCTGCGCTTTTGTGGATCTAGAGAAAGCATTTGATAACGTTGTGAGAGAAACGCTGTGGGACTTGGAGGATATGGTGTGGACGGCTCGCTACTGCGGGCAATACAGTCGCTTTATAGGGACTGTAAGGCTTGCGTGCGAGTAGGGGGGGATGTGTCACCTCTTTTTGATGTCTGTACAGGCGTCAAACAGGGATGTGTCATGTCCGCCTGGCTGTTCATAGTGTATCTGGACAGTTGCCTGCAGAAGTTGAAAGATTTTAATATGGGTGTGAATTTGGGTGACTTTACAGTAAACTGTCTGCTGTACGCTGATGATGCGGTGCTCATGGCCTCATCAGAAGCCGACCTACAGGCATTAGTCACTAATATGAAAGAGGGGTGTGAAAGTAAGGGTCTCCGCATGAATGCAAGTAAAACTAAGGTTCTAGTATTTGAAAGAGGTAACGTAAGAACTAAATGCGAGATTAGGGTAAACCAGGAACGTCTAGAGCAAGTGAATGAAATTGTGTATTTAGGAAGTATGTTTAGCGCAGATGGAAGATGTGATTCGGATGTAGAACGGCGAGTAGCTGCCGGAAACAAAGTTAACCGTGCTTTGTCCCAGTTAGTAAAGCGACAAAGCATCGTAAAAGAAGCACGAATGGCGATTCATAACGCAGTGCTAGTGCCAACTTTGCTTTACGGTAGTGAAACCTGGGTATGTCAGCAGATACATGAAAGTAAATTGAATGCTGTGGAGATGCGATCACTTCGAAAATTGTGCGGCGTTACCTTGGCCGACCGAATATGTAACGAAGTTATACGCAATATGGCAGGTTTGAATGAAAGTGTCAGCGTTAAGCTGGAAAAGGGCGTGCTCCGTTGGTTTGGACACGTCCAACGAATGAGTGAGGAACGATTAACGAAGAATATATATTGTTCAAAAGTAGAGGGTAGAAGGAGTCAGGGAAGGCCGAGACTTACATATGAAGACCACGTGAGCAGATTGCTCAAAAACGGAAAGGTCTAAAGTACTCGGATACCCAGACGTGCGTGTATGAAGCGATTGATGAATCTCGACGAAGCGAAAGAAGTATGCATGGATCGCGAAGCCTGGCGATCTGTCCTCTCTGACTACCCCGTCAGGGATACAGCGTGAAGATAGTTAGTTAGTTAAAATTTATTTAAAATTATAAACGATTTAGCAAAATTGCAGTCCTAATGGGTTAAAATATTGATTTGCTGAAGCTATAAATATTCCTGCTAACTAAATATGGTATGATACATAATATATGAGGCAGGTGTTACATGATATTAAATTCTTAAACATTTACCATGTTCTATTCATATTGTGAAAGAAGTATGCGTGGATCGCGATGCCTGGCGATCTATCCTCTCTGACTACCCTGTCAGGGATACAGCGTGAAGATAGTTAAGTATTTTTGAAGTTATTCTTCTTTTGGTGCGTTAGAGAAAAATGATGAGAATATTTTTTTACGATGCGCGCGCATACCGTTACGAGGAACGGACACCATGAAGTTAGCTGATAAGTGTTTCCATGACAACTTATAAACACCCTGAAATTAGCTGATAAGTGTTTCCATGACAACTTATAAACACCCTGCAGTTAGCTGATAAGTGTTTCCATGACAACTTATAAACACCCTGCAGTTAGCTGATAAGTGTTTCAATGACAAATTATAACTACATTCAAAGTAGTTTTCATTCTTTTGATGTTTTTTTGTTTCTTACTAATTTTTCATTCCTTTTACAAACAAAGAGTTGTGGTATATGAAATCCTAGGACGATTTAACCAATGGACGCGTAATGTACTCAATAATGTATGAAATCACCTTCAACCAACTTTCGTGCGAGGGGGAAACTACACACATATTGTTATCTTACTCTTGCATGAAGTGTTTTCACTGTCTAACTACCAATAAACAACCAACAAAAATGTAGCTATGCAATAAGAATTTGATACAATATTATTCGGCTAATTTGAGATAGTAACTCTTTGTATAATGTTTATAGAGAATGAAAGTATATTGAATATAGGCCGATTAAGACAGCGACTTAGCTAAAAATGCTTAGCAAATGGCAAACGGGATATAGGCGCAAACGGTAAGATAAGCGCGTCCATTGGTTAAATCGTCGTATATGAAATCTTATTAAACTAAAGCAGTATAACTTCTAACACGTGTACATACGTACACACACACTTTTCATTATTCATATTGTATTGTTCCCGACGTAATAAATTGGTTGCTGGCACAGAACGGGCGGCCGCCGTTCAACAGCGAGACGTCGCGCAACCTGCTGATGTGTCTCGTGTGGGTGCTCAAGTGGGCCGAACGCGGAGCCCTAGCTGCTTGCGTGGCGGAACTGGCGCCTGCCCGAGTTCACTCACTGCTGGCGCTCATCGACCTGTGCTTCAAGTGCCAAGAATATAAGGTTAGTGCCATCCACCGCTCGACACTTGTGTCAAACATTTCAGTCAATTGAAGCTACCAGCGCCACATAACCAAGAGTTATCGACATCGACACTGAATTCCTGCATCGCGCTATAAGAGTTCTCGCACTGAAGAAACATATTATATCACAGTCCAACATCAATCGTTGGGCCGCAGTCCGCCAGGTGTGAACTGGCTAATGATCTCCGGCCTTCATGAGCGCAGACCTGGAGCTGGGGGGTACGATTGCTTGTTACCCTAGCCGATGTAGGTTCAAGTAGGCGACGCGATGTACCTCGCACACGTCTTGTCAAAGCGGGGGTGACTACACCCACCACCTAGAAAGTGATTGCCTGGTAAAAGGCACTGACAGGCTAGGCCGCCAGGGCCTAGCCTGTCATGGCCTCTTGGGATATCCTCTCTAGGGCACATCCGGGCGCCCTGAAATGATAGCCGTGTGGTTTTGGTCGGTAAGAGTACGACATGCCCACCCCGTCAAAAGCGAGGGCAGTCCATAATGATTGCCACAAGGTTATCAAAAAAAAAAAAAGGATGCACCTTAGAAGAACATTTCAATCCGTTCCTTCACAATGGTTACTCTGACTGAGCCCGACGTGATTAACAGTAGTCTTTACAGATCAACAGCATCATCGCCTCATCACTCCCCTCCGATTCTTTACCGCGAGAACTCTCGTAGTGCGATGCAAGAATAATAATATCGATGTAGTGCATAAAGATTCTTGCCATTAGAGGTTTTATATCGTCTTGGAACCAACATCGCCGAGCACTTACATTAGATCATTAGATTCACGACCCAAAAATCCTCTCAATGTACTTTCACCACTTCTCAAACAAGGTTCAGTAAGCCTTTGAAATAAAAAAAAGCATCAATTTGGAAGACTTCCATAAGCTACGAAATGGTGGACCGTGTGGTTGTCTACCACTTTAGTGGCATAAAAAGCTCTCATTTGACTTTTTCTTGTATTGTACTCTCAGGGCCGCAAGGAGATAATGAAATGCGCACAACAGAATGTACGTAAGACTACAGACATCAAAGCCAAGCTGGAGGATGTTATATTGGGACAAGGTTCCGCGCGGTCTGACTTTATCATGAGACGGAAAGGTATGTTTTAGTCATTAGGTTATAAGAATCAGTTTCGATTGCCTCGACTGTCCGTGGTTGGTTTTGGATCCTGTTGGATGTCAAAAAGTCATTTGATATGGTGTGGCAAGGGGCTAATTGACAAATTTATATCTCTGCAGGACTACCATCAATTTTGCTGAAATTGTTGTAATCATATAAACGCAAATTTATTATTAAGATCAACAATTCTTCATTATTCCCACATTGTATAACAGCTGGTGTTCCTCAAGGCTCCATTCTGGGTCCGTATTTATTTTTGCGGCATATTAATGACATCCATATCTAGCCAAGAAGTAAACTTGCGTGTTTTGCTAACGACACAACATCCTTCACCTCATTAACGACATTGTGACAGTCTTCAGTTGAGAAACTTTATGAATACTTCAGCCAATGGAAACTCAAACTCAAGGAGGCAATTAAAAATATATTAAATAACACCATTCGTATTGTGCACTTTTAAGATAACCATGGTTGTAAAAGTAAATATTGTGGAACAGTATAAGTGGTGTTATTTAATATGTGTAGCAAGTTCTACCAAGTGCCATCAATCAACTGTATAAATACTGTTTCATGCCATCTATTCGAAAAGGACGACTTGGTTCGCCTTTAAGTGCACCCAAAGGTGATATTTTCTATAAGAAACTTTTAGAGGGCAGTAATGAGTTTTAATCTATAAGATGTAGTAAATTCAAAAAGTGCGCCGTAATTATCTTTGCTGCGCACTTTTTGAATTTGCAACATCTTAGTGTTCTGGGTCAAAGAAATCAACCGCTAATATTGTTTGAATAAAGACTGGCTGGTACGATGGCCCGTAGTTAAGCAGACGCTGCGCCGGCTGTATAAAAAAAAAAAGAAATATCAAATATAAACAAACGCAATAACCGCGTATTCGTCAATTTTAATAAAAGCTTTTAGTTGTGTTTCAATTTTAATATAAGTTTTTAGTTATTATTAGATAACTTCCATTTAATTTCAATTTAGTTGTTATTCTATGTTTTATTGAATAATAATTTTACAATAAAATATGAGGTGCCTTTTAATTTCTCACAGAAGGTAATGAAAATAAGAGTGTATCACTCGGGCGCAAAATATATTTTAGACTGGGGCGACATACCTCGAATCCCTTGCTACATTCGGGATTCTACTAAAGAATCCCTCACTTCATTCTGGATTCAAAAAAGCGCCCTAGCCGTAAAATATTATTTTACTCCCTTATGATACAATCTACCATTTCTTTCTTTCTTTCAAATAGTAATAATCTTTTCTCGTGTCTCGTATTCCATGAAGGCTAACAAAACGATTCGGTTAGGTGGTGGGGGTGCGGGCAGTACTCCAGCGGGAGCGTGGCGCCGGGGCCGCTGGCGCAAGGAGTGGGTTCGAGGCGGGGCGAGGCACGACCCACACGCGCCTTCCTCACCACACCCGCACCTCGCCGCGGCCCTTGCGGCAGAACTGTCGCTCACCTTGCTGCACGCCACCGAGACCATCGTGCAGGTCCGTGCAGACTATTGTGTACACTGTACTTCTTTCTATTTAATCCTGGCTACGGTAACGTGATTACCTGGAATTAAATATGTTAATTTTTCCAAATATAAAAGCTGTTGATTTGCAATACTACATAATGCAAATGTGCGTTGTAAGTCCACTGGTACGGGAAAATAGCTATCAATGTCCTGTAGACTGAATGGATGGACGAACGGTCGCATTTTTCATCGGATTTGCATGCAACTTGGCATGGACAATCTTGATATAGCCAAAAACTTTTAGCGAGGGGGTTTTTCGATCGGAGGGGAAATGGAGGCAGGAGAGGGGAAATGGCCCCGTAGTAGTCGACAAGAGCGCTCAAAATGGTATGGGGTGATATAGGCTTGAACTGTGCTGCTGAGCCATGCGTTTTTTTTTATTGCATGCTCATGGCATGCGCTCTATAAATAATAATTAACACATTAACCAGAAAAATGTTTGGCCTTTTTCCTCAATTTACTCCGAAGTCTACGGTTCACAGAACCACTAGTATTTAATGATAATTTGGTTTCTTATGCAGACATGTAGCAATCTGGAATACGGGCAGAGCGTGTGTAGCGCGGCGTTGCAGGTCGTGTTGCGAGCGTTGCAACGCAACCAGAGCGTGACCGTATTGCAACATATGTTCGCAACTGTACGAGCGCTTATCGTCAAGGTAACAACTTTGTATATATAATTATAAAAAAAATATATTTATTTTCTAGGTATTTCAGTTAACTTAAAAAGGAAGATATGTCTGATAAATCGTACAACACAAAAAAAAACAACTTTGCTTTACGGTAGCGAAACCTGGGTATGTCAGCAGATGCATAAAAGTAAATTCAATGCTGTGGAGATGCGATCACTTCGAAAATTGTGCGGCGTTACCTTGGCCGACCGAATACGTAACGAAGTGATACGCAATTTGGCAGGTTTGAAAGAAAGTGTCAGCGTTAAGCTGGAAAAGGGCGTGCTCCGTTGGTTTGGACACGTCCAACGAATGAGTGAGGAACGATTGACGAAGAATATATATTGTTCAAAAGTAGAGGGTAGAAGGAGTCAGGGAAGGCCGAGACTTACATATGAAGACCACGTGAGCAGATTGCTCAAAAACGGAAAGGTCAAAAGTACTCGGATACCCAGACGTGCGTGTATGAAGCGATTGATGAATCTCGAAGAAGCGAAAGAAGTATGCATGGATCGCGAAGCCTGGCGATCTATCCTCTCTGACTACCCCGTCAGGGATACAAAAAAAAACATAGTAGCAAAAGAAAAAAACATAAGAAATAATGTCCCTAGAATCGACTTTTGATTCGCTATAATGAGATCGCCTGCTGAGGAGCCATAAAACTTATGTATAGTGCCGAGAGTATGAAAATCTGCTTTTATTATCCCAGAGCATGAGTCTATACTGAGATTTTAAACTATAAACCTATTCCAAACTTTAGCATGGTAGCTAAAGTGTTTGAAGGGATAGTCTATAAGCAGGTCGCTTAGAGACAAGAGCAAAGCATTCGATTCAATAGACCATAATATTTTAATAAAGAAGTTATTCAATATCGAAATATGCAGAAATCTATTAGTTTAATTCGCTTCCTCATGAAAATAAATCGCAGACAGCACCTAATAATAATTACAGATTCAACAATGTCTCAGTATCCGGTGGAGTGCCTCAAGGCGTCCTGCTTGGTCCGCTTTGATAAATATAAATGACATTGTACAAACTTTTTCAATCATCAGAACTACTATGAGATTTGAATGAAATTGTAATTTTCTTTTTCATCTTTGTATATTCCCAATTGCTTCCAAACCCTACGTGAATTTGGAGCCTACGGTCCACGTTTATTTGACTACAAGGAGCAACTTCTGGCCTGGATCGACAGTTGTCTGATCTACCAACCCCAAATGAGCGTGTGCGTCATGTGTATGTTAATCAGTAGGTGCACTGCTTGTAGATAAGGTCGCTCAGGCCCCGAAGGTCTTCGTGGAGTCCGTATTCAGACGTGCTTAGTGTAAGTTATTGTGTTTACACTGTGGTGACGTAGTGCCTGGTTGTTGGCAGCTCGGCTGGTCGTGCTGCGGCGAGGAGTCGGGCACGTGCCGCGTGCTGCTGCGGCACTGCGCCGCGCTGGCCGGAGCGACGCGCGCGCACGCTTCCGCCACGCTGTACGCGCTCATGCGTCAGCACTACCAGCTCGGCAACGTGCGTACACACACACACACTCATTTATTTATTTATTTTTCACAAACAATCTGTTACAATTGTGTCGGAAAACATACACAAACTGTGAGTTATACAAAAAAATACAGGCAATAATTTCGTGAATAAAGCGTGAAAACAAGTTAATCAACGCTCATTGCAAAAAAGAAACATTGACATAACATCAACATAAACTCAACTTAACAAAATTCTAAAATTCATACAATCACAATTCAATTTCAATTCTTATTATCATACAATCACAAAAACAAATTTAACTGCAATGTCAATGTCACCACATCATTCATAAGTAACAAAGTGTCAAATTCAATTAGATGTCACTAAAAATGTTTACGTAAAAAGTCCAAAGAAATTAAAATCATTAATATTGCCATGTCAATAATATGGCAATATTAATGATTCAATATTAATATATACATAGAGAGACCGACATAACTAGTCTAGCTACTTGAGTATCCCCAACTAGAGATTTAGCCTCTAAAAACAGGTCAAGCACGAATAGAACTCGTGCGCCGAGGGTTCCGTAAAAAATTAGTACCTGAGGTCATGTAAGGTGTGTTAACAACTGTCCTGGCTGTTTGATTTTTTTACGGATTGGAATACGGAAGGTTAAGATTATTATTCCCTAATCCTAGTCCTTTTCCTAACTCATTCATTTTTCCTTATCCACTAATCCTTTTCCTACCCTGTCCTCGTCCCATCCTCTCTTCGCCAAGCGAAGGTTGCCGTGCCGATGTGCTGCGTGGCTAGGGGCGAGCCTAGTTTTAAACGTGCCTGATTGCCCTGGGACCAGGCGACCCCAGAATAAGGCTAGCCTTACCTAGACAAACGGGGCTCTGTCTAGGCGGACTCTAAATTTCCCTAGCTTCTCGTGGGTACGCTATGGATATAAGTAGAAATAAAATCCGAAATGGCGGTGATATGGTTCGCGACCCGTCACGTCCCGTCACGTCACGTTTCCCATCGAGGCGAAAAGTGGACTAGGGATAGCCGCTTTGCTACATTGAATGTAAGAGGAGGAATGAGAGACAAAATAGTGGAGGTATGCAAGATGATGCGAGAGAGAGGACTTGATATTTTGTGTGTGAATGAAACAAAGAGGAAAGGATGTGACACCACTACACATGGACCCTATACCGCCTACTGGTCAGGTGTAGCCAATACCAGTACAGCGTGCCAGGGTGTTGGTGTGCTACTATCCGCTAGAATGAATGAATGTGTGACAGAATATGAATGTGTGAGCCCAAGACTCCTTTGGTTGAGGTTGAAGGTTGGACTCACCCGCATCTTTGTTGTAGGAGTTTATGCTCCGCAAGATGCGCGGTGGTACCGATCTTCAAGAGACCAAAGCGAGAGGCAGGCATTTTGGGAGAGTATGAGTGATATTCTGAGTAAATGCAAACAGAGCGAAAGAATAGTAATGTTAGGTGATTTTAACAGTTGGGTTGGTGTGAAGCGTGATGGATATGAAAGTGTATTGGGAAAATATGGTGACGAACGAGTTAATGAAAATGGAGAAAGCTTGCTTGAAGTATGTTTGGAGAGGTATCTTGTGGTAACCAACACTATGTTCAACCACAAGGATATCCGCTTGTTTACGAGACAAGAAGGAAGCCAGAGAAGCATGATTGATTTTGTGATTGTTGATGCAAGGCTGAGAAAGAAAGTGCTAGACACCCGGGCATACCGCGGTGCCGGTATTGACACAGACCACTTCTTGGTTATGAGTCGAGTAAGACGTCGGTTTCAGCGGTGGCGGCACCGTGTGCATGAACCCTGTAGTGTACTAGAGCGCATAAAAGTCGATAATTTGCAAGAGATAGGTATAAAAGAAGAATTTTTAAGTAAAGTGAGCAATAAATTTAGATGATGTATGTGAGATGGAAAAATTATGGAAGTCGTTTAAGGAAGGACTCATGGAAGTTGCGATTGAAGTGTGTGGAGTAAACAAGAGGAGCCAAAGATGTAAGGTAAAGAGAATGTGTGCAGAAGTTATGAAAGCGTTGTCCGATAAGAAGAAAGCATGGTTGGATTGGCTGACTACAAAAGTCAATCAAAGAATGCAGAAGGCAACGGATGAGGATGTAAGAATGGCAAAGGATGAATATCAAGGTTTAAGCGTGTTGCAAAAGAGGTGATGAAAAGAAAGAAGAAAGATGACAGAGATGATTTTGACAACAGGTTATCTGATGATTTCCAAAAGCATATAAAATTCTTTTGGAAATCCATAAGAACAATGAGAGCTCAACAGACAACATCGCAGCTCACCCATATCAGAAACCATGATGGCAGTGTTGTGAAAGGTGAAGAATGTGTGCTCAAAAGATGGAAGGAATATTTTGAAAGTTTATTTGAAAAAGAGGGTATGCAAGCACAGACACATTGCTGGGAAGTAAGTTAAAGCGGCAATGAAAGTGATTTAAGTATAGAAGAAATTATGGAAGCATTGCATAGTATGAAACTAGGCAAAGCTGCTGGAATTGATAGGATTTCTGTCGAGATGCTGAAAGCGGGACAGTGAGTGGTAGTATGCCAGCTGCACCGCCTTTTTAACCTTTGCTGGAGGGGTGGCAGCGTACCAGAAGATTGGTGTAAAGCTGTCATCGTACCGCTGTATAAAGGAAAAAGGTCGCAGCAAGAGTGCAATAACTACCGCGGCATAAGCTTGCTCAGCATCGTCGGCAACTTGTATGCGAAAGTATTGATGAAAAGAGTGATGAATGAAACTGAAGGGAAAATGTGGGATGTGCAAGCAGGATTTATGAAAGGAAGAGGATGCACGGATCAGGTCTTTTCCTTACGATGCGTAATTGAAAAACTTTTGGCGAAGAGTCAAAAAGTTTATTGCGCATTCGTAGAATTGGAAAAGGCCAACATTGAAACTGTGGTCAACATTGTCCATGTATGGAGTAAGCAGCAACTTGATACGAGCACTGAAATCTCTATATGAGGGATCCAGTAATATTTCACATCGAAAAAGGTGTGAGACAGGGTTGTGTAGCGTCACCGCGGCTGTTTAACCTATACATTGACAGTTGCTTGAAAGAACTGCAAGAAAGTGCTTATTGTTTAAAAATGACTCATCTGACTATCAAATGTCTTCTTTACGCTGATGATCAGGTAATACTTGCATCATCAGCGGACGAGTTGCAGTTGATGGTTAATATTATGCATGATGCGCTGAAAGGCAAAGGAATGAAAGTGAGTGTAAATAAGACGAAAGTAATGGTTTTTGAAAGAGAGAAAAACATGACAGATTGCTCGATTTTTGTGGAAGAAAAAAGAGTGGAACAAGTGAATGAATTTATATACCTAGGCTCAAAATTTGCGAGAGATGGAGAGTGTGATGATGACATTGAAAGAAGGGTTTTGGCTGGCAATCAAGTGAATGGAGCAATGTACACCTTTATGGGCACCCAGAACGTGTCTAAAAAGGCAAGACTGGCTGTGCATAGAGGAGTGCTTGTCCCTACACTAACATATGGCAGTGAAAGTTGGGTATGGCAGAAGAAGCATAGAAGTAAAATTAATGCAGTAGAAATGAGGAGTCTGCGAAGTATAGCTGGAGTGAAATTGATAGATAAAGAAAGGAACAGCGTGATAAAGGAACATTGCGGTATGACAGAAGACGTAGTGACTAAGATAGAAAAAGGGATGCTTAGATGGTTTGGACACGTGGAGAGGATGGATGAAAATAGACTGACCAAGAAAATTTATGCGGTGAGAGTAAATGGGCAAACTGGTAAGGGTCGACCTCGACGTACATATACCGATCAAATTGTAGATCTCTTGACAAAAGGCCAGGTCAAGAGTACCCTTAATCGGCGAGCGTGTATGAAAACAATTATGAAAGTTGACGAAGCGAAAGTTGTATGCCAGAATCGTAGCAAGTGGAAAGCCATAGTCTCTGCCTACCCCGATGGGAGACAGGCGTGATGATATGTATGTATGTATGTATTTGAATTGGAAGCCAATAATGCTAGATCTCCGAATTGTATGAGTGCCTATACAGCTCAGAAGTCTTATGTTAATTGGAGATTCTACATACGAGTATGTATGTATGTACTTCTTAATTTTCACCTTATTTTAAATTTTGGATTTTTTCCTTTATCTGTGCTATAAAAGACGTTGCTTCGTACCAAATTTCAAGATTTTAATAGTTCACGGGAAGTGTAGGTTTTGATTCCTTTAAGTACCTTTGGATTGTCTTGGCATAGAAGTTTGATTTTTTCACATCTCCAAGGGACAGTAGACTTGAGTATGCCTTCCTTGTTTCCTTGCCTCCCTAAGTTTCTTGCCGGTTCTTCACAGGTGGGACGCGTTCCGAACCGGTGGTCGCTTTAAATATTTTAAATAGTGTATGACATTTTGTAAGCGCCGTATATAAATTTCAGCTTGATACTTCCACGCGTTCTTGAGAAAAGGGTCGTGACAGACAGACAGATAGACGGACGGACAACACAGTGATCCTATACGGGTTTAGTTTTTTTTCCTTTTGAGGTACAAAGCTCTAAAAAGCGACAATACCGGTTGAGAATACTAAAAGTAGGTAAATTGCGGTTGCCCTTAATTTACATTTGGTTGACACTAGTTTTCATGCAACTCACAAGTTAATTACTAGTGTCAACTACGTGAAAAAACGCCGTCGGGCCACATTCATGACGCTTAACGCTCCGTATCTGCAGTTGTATAGTGCAGCTCTTCGATGCGTTCTCTCCAGCTATTTTTGATGTAAACTTCTTTTCACAGAATTTCAGTCGAGTTAAGATGCAAGTAACCATGTCCCTGTCGTCGCTAGTCGGCACGTCGACAACTTTCAGCGAGGATTCCTTGCGCAGGGCGCTCAAGACAATCCTCGTATACGCGGAACACGATCTCGACTTACAAGACTCCAATTTCCCAGAACAGGTATGATAATGTCTCTGTATTTCAAACACTATCCTGTCACCTATAGTTTGACCAAAATCGCTGTACCGCTCACTCTCACTGCGTACAATTTTGTACGCAGTGAGCGGTACAGCAGTCGTGGTCAAACTATATCACACTAGTTGACGCCCGCGACTTCGCCCGCGTAGAGAAATTTTCCCGTTTCCGTTTCCCACAGGATCTTGTTCCTGGGATAAAAAGTAGCCTATGTGTTATTCTGATGTATAAGCTATATTATTGTCAAGTTTCATTAAAATCTATTCAGTAGTTTTTACGTGAAAGAATAACAAACATCACACAAACTTTCGCATTTGTAATATTATTAAGAAGATTAATGGTTATGAGTACACTCGAACAGGATGGTAGTAGATGATGCACTAGTTTAATGTAGAGTCGAAATAGTATAAATCAGCGTAAACAGCTGAATACGCGCAACGTGATGTACGATATTGGCCTCGATACGAGACTCGTACACCCTTCATGTCGCTAACTATGGTGAAGAAATACATGAAGAACTATTGGAAGATAATGGCCTCAACTATACTACTAGTAGTAGAATAAAAGGCAAATTAGAATAATACTTAATAAATATTTTGAAACTTTTTTACTATCTAGTCTATATTTTTGCCTTATGATCGGGTTGTGCTATATGATCTAGACTACTGATAAAACATACTTATCCAAATTAGAAATAGTATATATTATTCATTAAATTTACCCATAATATACCCAAACTCCGGATACAAGTATATGCATAGCAGATGTACAAATATTTGTTCCGAACGTGTAATTTGTACGTAAGATTTTGGAATATAAGGCACCTGACTTAGGTCCCAAAATCTTTCGTATGAGCAGGTGCTCCTGCGGCTAAAATGCAAAACCCGATCCTAACCAAGTTGTATTTTTTTTCTACAAGTAAGGGTGTACTAAAAATATCTTCTCTACCAGCCTTCCCCTGAAGGGATACCAACAAAGAATTCGGTATGTCACAACACAATCGGTACCCTGAGTCTTGTTATATCCGTGTCTGTCTTAATTTTTTTTTTTCATAGTTTCTCAATATTTACTCGAACGACAGGTGTATGTATGATGTATTGAAATATTTATTCATAAAAGACCGATACGGAATTCTTTCCTACCGGTCGTATCATTCGTTGTATTGGAAGAATGTGCATATTGAACAACTGGCTCTTACGGTTTGTAGAGTCATTGCTGCATGTCTATTGGTTTAAAAATATAATCGGTCAAACGCAAAGATTCTTTCTTTTTAATAATGTATGCAATTGAATCAAATTACACTTTTCAGTCATTAAAATTTTATGACTTTCACGATGTTCGTCCATTCATTAAACACTCCTTTAATGTTATATGTTTTGATTTTAAATATTTCAGTTTCGAAAAATAAATGTATGATTTCCTTTTCAAAGGTAAAAGACCTCGTGTTCAACCTACACATGATTCTCTCGGACACGGTCAAGATGAAGGAGTTCCAGGAAGACCCGGAGATGTTACTAGATCTGATGCACAGGATCGCGCGCGGATACCAACACAGCCCAGATCTAAGGCTTACTTGGCTAAATAATATGGCACAGAAACATATGGAGGTAAGTAATCACTTTTAAATAATTAAGCGATAAATCGATAGACTTTTTGAATTTGCAGTAATACCTTTTGGTCTGCAAAACGCACCACCTACACCTCATGCGACGCATCTGCTGAGCGATGGACGTAGCTCAGATGTGACACCTTGTTTGGGGTTGCAGGGCCAGAACACACAGTCATATCGATTGGAAATCTTAGTTAATTTCTATATAATTATGATGACTGCCTCTGTGGCGCGGTGGGAGTGCATCCGACTGCTACGCAAGAGGTCGTGGGTTCGATTCCCACCCAGGATAAAACTTTGTGTGATGAGCACGATGGTTTATTCTGTCTGGGTGTTATTTATCTATAATATGTATGTATTTAGAAATATATAAGTATGTTTATCAGTTATCGAGATCCCATAACACAAGCTAAAGGCGCTAGATGGCGCTGTGTGAAAAGTGTCCCTCATTATTTATTTATATTAATTATAAAAGGTTTTTGTTGGAATGTTATTTCTATTATTTTTATTTTATTAAAGTCGTTCATTCTGTAACGCAGAAAATAGCTCGATCGTCATGATCCTCTTGCCCTTGTCCCAATTGACTTGGAGTCGGCGCTGTATGTCTTCTTCTTCCATTCATCCCTGTTATTGGTCATCTGTTCATTCACTCCTTTCATATCACTCCTTACACAATCCATCATTTTTTTCTTTGGCTTTCCTCTGACTGTCCATCCATCAACATTCATATTCATAGTTATTTTTGTTAGATAATTTTTATCCCTTCTCATCACATTTTATCGGTAATGTGCTGATATCAAATTTATTACTTTTCATCTGTTTTAATTATTTATGAATTCGTTTTTCATTTTTTTATGTACCTGGTATATAATTCATATTGTTAATATAAGTTAAGTCAGATGCGCACGTTGGCTTTGTCACGTCCAACGAATGAGTGAGAAACGATTGATGAATAATATTTATTCTGCGAAAGTAGAAGCAGTCAGGGCAGACTAGATAGACGAGACTTATATACAAAAACCTCGTGAGGAGATTGCTCAAAAATGGAATAATCAAAACTAATCGGATACGCATACGAGCATGTATGAAACGATTAATGAGTCTGCATGAAGCGAAAGAACTACAAGTACGCATGGATCACGAAGTCTGACGATCTGTCCTCTCTGACTACCCGTCGGGAATATAGTGTAGATAATATTATAATAATAGGCTCGCGTTAAACAGCTGGATCAAGGGCCTGATACAGAAAGCAGTTCTTCTCGACACTGCACGTATTGTGAGGAAATTCCTTTCTCTGGAGCCCTAACCACCGGTAGCTTGGTCCCTGTATCCGATACCGGTGGGTCACTATTTTTTATATTTTTAAATGTATTTTTTATTTTATAGATATATTTAAAAATGTAATTGATATGTTGTATAAATAAATAAAGAAAATATAATAATGTGGGAAACGTTTTATACATATACATACTTATATATTTCTAAATAAAAACATATTATACATAGGATACACCCAAACATCGTCATCAACATTTGTGGATAACACAAATCTTTTTTTCGACTCTGGAATCTAACCCGGGACCTCAGCGAGGCAGTCGTATACATTACCACTGCGCCATCGAGGCAGTAAAAAAATTTAATAAAATTAATAGATAGATCAGACGCTGAATCTTGAAGAAGCGAAAGAAGTATGCATGGATCGCGAAGCCTGGCGATCTGTCCTCTCTGACTACCCCGTTAGGGATACAGGGTGAAGATAGTTAAGTTTTTTTTTTTTTTTTAAATTGCACATGAAATTCGACACGAGTTATATGTTCAGCGTTCAAACCACACGGAGGCCGGCATGTGCCTGGTGCATGGGGCAGCCTTGGTGGCGGAACAGACCTGCGCGGCCGGACGAGGAGCGGCGCTGCTGGAGCGCGTGACGCACAACGCGCTGGACGAGAGCTGCGCAGACTCCCTGCATCACCACCTCACGCACCTGGAGCTGCAGGTATACCTTCTGCTGGGGACATAGAGGGAAATGGGGATAGTCGTTTCCGCAATATCTCGATTTTTGTCAATTAATTCAACGGATAACTAAGAAAATCGTATCTTCAAAAAACTAGGACGTTACAGCGGATAGAAATCGTAAGAACAGCAGACATTTCAGGAATGCGGGGACATTTGTGAACGTCAAGTTGAGCGCATCGGAGAAAGAGTGTTCTTTTGATTCCAACAGCAAAGTTTGCTTATAATACGGCGTTGAACCTTAGTAAGCCATACGTAATACTTATGGTACGCGAATCCAGTATACGTACTAGTACGTACAGTACTAGTAAACGTATTCATCGTATTTGATACGTACTTGATTGTTGTGCATGTGGCGACGACACACAAATGTTCCCGCCATACTTCTCCTGTTTTTACGATTTCAATGATTTCATCCGACAGTTTCCTAAAGCGAAGCATCTGATAGTCCCAACAAAAAGCTCTGTATGTATGTCCGTCGGCCGCACAGTAGCTCTTCGACGGGTGAAACAAAATTGGATGCGGTTTTCTTTTTTAATTTGGCAACACGAGTTCTACCAGTAAATTCTTAGATGTGTTAGAAGCGCTCGTGGCCCCGCGGACTCGATGCTATGTAAACGATCACTAAGTTACGCAACTTTCACTATGGCTGGTCCTCGGATGGGTGACCGGGCAACGGCATAACGTGCCTTCCGAAACACGGAAACGCTCGCAAATGTAAATGCCACAAAGTGGTCACCCATCCGAGGACCACCCATAGTGAAAGTTGCATAACTCAGCGATCGTTTACAGAACACTGAGTCCGGAGGGCCACGAGCGCTTCTCCACGGATCTATATATCAAAAAAAGTAATACATATAATGAAATGAATTGAAATGCGTTTAATTCTTAATCGCGAGTGTGGCGTAGTACACAGGCTTCTTAAAACTAACGATGGAAATAAGAAAAAAAAGTAAGAAAGAAAAAATAGCATTGTTTTTCTTTGATATTAATTCAAAAAACCCAAAAAAAAAAGCACGTAAAAACAGTAAAAAAAAACACCCTCACCCCTCACTCTCACCCTCACCCCACCCTCACTCTCACAGTCACCCTCATCCTCACACTCACACTCTCACTATCATCACGTCTCGATCCGTGCGAGCATCGTACAATCGTACCATATAATATATGTACATACACGTTAAGCCAACGCTCGGCCAGCTTGTCGTCGTCCTCGTCTCGACCTTCGTCTTAGGTTTTTTTCTTACGGAATTTCTTGATTAAAGCCCACTCAAAGCCCGCGATAAAAACTATGCAATAGCTTAAAAACATTTTATTTATCTATCACGCCTTATCCCCGAAGGGGTGGCAGAGGCATATATATATTATATGCCCACTTTTCACCATGTGTATTCCTTTCCCACGTAATAGGTGTTGACATAGACAGACGCAGGTTGTTGCTACCTGCTGTCGAAATTTTTAAGCCGCCCATAAGGCCTTTAACTTGGCTTAACGACTGTCATTTTATTGGCACGAACCGAAGCACGGAACTGGGGTGGGTCTAAAGGGCCGAATAAATTTAATAAAATGTGTCTATTTAAGATATTAAATTTGGAAGAAATTTTGAACCCGTTGCCTTTTTAGTTAGGTTGTTATAAAAAGGCTAAAAGGTCTTATGTGCTAGACACTCATTAGCACGACCAATTAAAGTCCTGGTAGTCTCGGACTGCGACAAAAATATTAAAAAAAAAAAAAAAAAAGTAAAAAAAATACAAAATTGATTTCGTGCCAGATGCACGCCCTAACTGAGCAGAATTTGGTCTCCTCTAAGCATGTGCTGACCAACGAGCGGATGCGACGGTCAGCGCTGATTTTCAGAGGAGGTCAATGATGCTGAGGACGTTGTACTCACGTAATGAGTATATAAATAAATTCCAAAATTAACCTAATTATTATAAACTAACTACTACTTCTATTTCTAAGTCCGACTGCACTAACAGGCACTGCTAGAACACGCAGCCAGCGAGCTGATGACGGCCGGCATGTACGAGACCGTCAACGAAGTGTACAAAGTGCTGATACCCATCGCGGAAGAGCACAGGGACTACAAGAAGCTCGCCAATATACACAGGTAATATACCTCTACTATATCCTCTACTATACTATAGTCCTTCCTATGAAGTTCGTCGGTTGTTCTGGTTTTCAATTCCTCTGCTATTTTATCTCTCAAAGACTGTTTAGTCGCTGCGAGTATTTTAAATGTTTAGCTATATGTATGTATGTAATATGTTCCCCAGCAAATTAAACGAGGCGTTCACGCGCATAGAGCAGCTGCACGGCAAGCGCGTGTTCGGCACGTACTTCCGCGTGTCGTTCTACGGCGCCAGGTTCGGCGACCTGGACAACGAGGAGTTTGTGTACAAGGAGCACGCGCTCACCAAGCTGCCCGAGATCTTCAGCCGCCTCGAGGTACTAACCCTTACGGTACTGGTACGTTCTACGGCGCCAGGTTCGGCGACCTGGACAACGAGAAGTTTGTGTACAAGGAGCACGCGCTCACCAAGCTGCCCGAGATCTTCAGCCGCCTCGAGGTACTAACCCTTACGGTACTGGTACGTTCTACGGCGCCAGGTTCGGCGACCTGGACAACGAGAAGTTTGTGTACAAGGAGCACGCGCTCACCAAGCTGCCCGAGATCTTCAGCCGCCTCGAGGTACTAACCCTTACGGTACTGGTACGTTCTACGGCGCCAGGTTCGGCGACCTGGACAACGAGAAGTTTGTGTACAAGGAGCACGCGCTCACCAAGCTGCCCGAGATCTTCAGCCGCCTCGAGGTACTAACCCTTACGGTACTGGTACGTTCTACGGCGCCAGGTTCGGCGACCTGGACAACGAGGAGTTTGTGTACAAGGAGCACGCGCTCACCAAGCTGCCCGAGATCTTCAGCCGCCTCGAGGTACTAACCCTTACGGTACTGGTACGTTCTACGGCGCCAGGTTCGGCGACCTGGACAACGAGAAGTTTGTGTACAAGGAGCACGCGCTCACCAAGCTGCCCGAGATCTTCAGCCGCCTCGAGGTACTAACCCTTACGGTACTGGTACGTTCTACGGCGCCAGGTTCGGCGACCTGGACAACGAGAAGTTTGTGTACAAGGAGCACGCGCTCACCAAGCTGCCCGAGATCTTCAGCCGCCTCGAGGTACTAACCCTTACGGTACTGGTACGTTCTACGGCGCCAGGTTCGGCGACCTGGACAACGAGAAGTTTGTGTACAAGGAGCACGCGCTCACCAAGCTGCCCGAGATCTTCAGCCGCCTCGAGGTACTAACCCTTACGGTACTGGTACGTTCTACGGCGCCAGGTTCGGCGACCTGGACAACGAGGAGTTTGTGTACAAGGAGCACGCGCTCACCAAGCTGCCCGAGATCTTCAGCCGCCTCGAGGTACTAACCCTTACGGTACTGGTACGTTCTACGGCGCCAGGTTCGGCGACCTGGACAGCGAGGAGTTTGTGTACAAGGAGCACGCGCTCACCTAACTGCCCGAGATCTTCAGCCGCCTCGAGGTACTAACCCTTACGGTACTGGTACGTTCTACGGCGCCAGGTTCGGCGACCTGGACAGCGAGGAGTTTGTGTACAAGGAGCACGCGCTCACCAAGCTGCCCGAGATCTTCAGCCGCCTCGAGGTACTAACCCTTACGGTACTGGAACTTTCTACGGCGCCAGGTTCGGCGACCTGGATAACGAGGAGTTTGTGTACAAGGAGCACGCGCTCACCAAGCTGCCCGAGATCTTCAGCCGCCTCGAGGTACTAACCCTTACGGTACTGGTACGTTCTACGGCGCCAGGTTCGGCGACCTGGACAACGAGTAATTCTTCAACATGTAAAGACACGAGGACCCCCTTCCACACTATATAGTGAAACATTTACAAATATATCGGACTCTATATGATAAACAATTTTTTGTCAAAATGTGCAAGAGAAATTTTAACTTAGTTTAAAAAGTTTAGGCCGTCAATTTTAGGGTCGTCAGCCATGATAGTTGCTGTGTAGAAATGGGTTAGATGTCGCTCCACCACCAAGGGTCCAACCTTCGACCAGGCAAAGTATTGATTGTTTACGTATGTCTTTTTTTGAGGATGCAGGACGCATTAGCATCGAAAGTGTAATAGCATTTAATTAGCTGACAACGACAAACCTGAACCTGAACTATTGACGTAACACCGACGTTTCGAACGCGTTGCAGCGTCCGTGGTCGCGACTGGACCGGCGGCGAAACGTCGATGTTATAAAAGTAGTTATTATTTCGCGTGAGTGTTTCAGATAGTACATAAAGTATAGTTATTTTGATGTGTTAATAAACCCATTGTACCGTTCCAGAATTTCTACGGCGCGCGCTTCGGTCCGGAGAACGTGGTGATCATCAAGGACTCGAACATCGTGGACGTGAGCGCGTTGGAGCCCGACAAGGCATACATCCAGATCACCTACGTGGAGCCCTACTTCGAGCCGCATGAACTGCGCCGGAGGCTCACGCACTACGAGCGGAACTACAACATCAGTGAGCCGTCTGCCTTCTGTTGTACTTATGGGACTAGACAAGTAGAGCGCCCTTCACTATCGCAACGTAGGAATCAGACAACTTCTAAACCGAACCCAGTTTTAATACCGCATGTGGTAGAAACTTCAAAATCGCCTATGTACGTGTGCATGGTGTCATGAATCGAATGCCGTAAACCGTTTGTATCTATCTCTTACGGTTCCTGACAAATAGATTGGTACTGATGGACAAACGGACAGACGAGCTTCTAAATCGCCTATGCACGTATTCACGATGTCCTGAATGGAAGGCCACAAATCATTAGTCCCTATCTCTTATCGCTCCTGAAAATGGATGGGTACTGACAGACAGACAGCCGTTTTATAAGGTTTAAAACGGCTATCTATGCATCTATATCTATAGCTTTGGGGTTTGAAGTCTAAAAAATAAATATCAATAAAAAATGTTCTTTTCTTCATTGATTTGACTGCCTCGGTGGCGCGGTGGGAGTGCATCCGACTGCTACGCAAGAGGTCGTGGGTTCGATTCCCACCCAGTATAAAACTTTGCGTGATGAGCACGATGATTTATTCTGTGTCTGGGTGTTTTATCTATAATATGTATGTATTTAGAAAATATATAAGTATGTTTATCAGTTGTCTAGACTACCCCATAACACAAGCTAACATTAGCTTACTTTGGGCTAGATGGCGCTGTATGAAAAGTGTCCCACAATCTTAAGAAGTGTACAAATTCTACGTGGTGTCCGCTTTAAAAATAAATATAAATTAATATCGTTAGGACAACTCACACAATACAACTTCGCTGTGACTGCGAGGAGCTATTGTTTGGCTTATAGTTTCCGACATTGTTTGAAGCTACTGACGTCTGATTTCCCCCCGTAAGAGCCTCGTTAGTCAGCAGGTGCACCGCTTGCAGCTGAGGTCGCCCAGGAGACCTTGATGGAGCCTTTTACTTCTGTAGTTTTATATATTAAAGCCCGCGTGCACGAGCAACTAGAGAGTGTAACTTGTTTCCGCTGCTATTTTGTCTGTTACACTTTCGTGCGCGCACCTTTCAAATCGCGAGCAGGAGATGACGACAGAGACTAATTAATGGCCGTGCAACTTAGTTGCTCGCGCGCATGCTCTTAGTAGCAATATTTACATATATCCAGCTATAAAGCAAATATTTAGGTAGTTTTTTTTTTCTTTATTGTTCAAAATATTACATTTATATTTTTACATTACAAGTTCCACTCGCTTTAACCTTCTAGGTAAAGTAATAAATATATAACTAGCTGACCCGCCCGGCTTCGCCCGTGACATACTTCTAACCACGTGGCACCCATTTTATCCCGTCGTTTATTAATATCACAATAATGTATAAAGATTTTCCAATTATTATTAGAATAATTGATTACTTCTCCGCTCTCCAGTACGCCCGCACGACCCGGTCGAATTATGGTTCCACGAAATTAATTTCTATACGCAAAATTTTGATTTCGCCGTATCTCCTAAGATATTCATTTAATTTGCAAGGTGTAAAGGAACATAATAATTTTCATGAAATGCTAAAGCCAACTAACATATTTAAAATGATAAGGATTAATAACGTATTTGTGTAAATAGCCTTCAAATTACCGCTTTATTATTGCTGGTTTTTTTTAAGTATTAAAATGGATATAGTATGTTATCCTTAAGAGATGGGCATATACCATCGCGGACTTTTTTGTAGATCTATATTAGATACACAATTCCACCATACATTATTTTGTTATATCTCAAAGGGCTTAGGCAGCGTTTTTGTTGAAAGCTCTCAGACGGCAATTTTTTTCCGACATCCCCAACAAATATGGTTATAATTTAGTCAATGTAAACCAAAAGTTAACAAATTATACATAAAAACCTTCTATAAGAATTACTCGTAACTATTAAAAAAACCGCTTTGTAATTCGTTGCGTAATTTTAAAGATCTAAGCATACATAGGGACAGACAGCGAAAAGTGACTTTGTTTTATAATATGTAGTGATAGTATAAGTAAAAAATAGTAAGTTAGTTAGATATCACAGAAAGTGAGCAGTGTGTGTATGTTTGTGCGCACAGAGCGGTTCATGTACGCGACGCCGTTCACGGCGGGCGGGCGCGCGCACGGCGACATCGCGGAGCAGTGCAAGCGCAAGACCGTGCTCACCACGGCGCACCACTTCCCCTACGTCAAGACGCGCATACAGGTATAGCTGTCCTGTCTCATCTACACCATGTACTACACTTACACCATATTCTTCATATTTCTAAAATTTTATTTTTGTTCCACAATATCCTACTAATATTATAAACGCGAAAGTTTGTAAGTATGGATGTTTGTTACTCTTTCACGCAAAATCTAGTGAATGGATTTTGATGAAACTTTACAATAATATTGCTTACACATCAGAATAGCACATAGGCTACGTTCTATCCTGGGAACAAGTTCCTGTAGGAAACAGGAACGGGTAAACTTCACAACGCGTGCGGAGAACTAGTTTATTTATGAACGCTTCAAAAGTATTGACATTATTGCATACACAAACAGTTATAAAAATTGTAATATACGAACTATTCCAATAAAGAGTCATCATTCATCTTAAATCGCATACTGGCAAAAGCACTGGATTTCCTTTGCCTGCTTTTTATGTGCATTTCAGAATATATTAAGAATTTTGTGAAAGTCATCGCAATATTTTAATATTGTCTAATTAAACATTTCAGGTTGTCCAGCGAACGCAAATTATATTGTCACCGATAGAAGTAGCTATTGAAGACATACAAAAGAAGGTAAATACAAGAAACGTCATACTGCTGTTGCCGTTGCGCTGGTAACATTTGGCGCCAGTGCTCAAAATATTGGATAAAAGTAAAACTAACAATTAAGGTCTGGATTATCTAGTAATATTTTGACTCGAAATAATAATCTATTAAAATCCCGATAAACTTGTAGTCTGTTTTCAACCAACATAATTATTATTATTGCAATTCAAATTGCGACAACGTCGTTTTTTAGACCAAAAGGCATATATCGAAACTTGTATTGCCCAGCAACTTCAATCGTATTAATTTTTCGATTTAGTGTGGGACCGGTGTTGTTTATTTAATACCTATTGTATTTTATGGCTGGCTGTATTCCGCAACTCCACGTCAAGGCACTGTTTTATTTTTTTAAATCCTATTACTCGATTTTCCAGAACAGATATTCGACTTAAATATGTAACGCAAGTATTATAGTGGTCTGTACCTATAGTTGAGTCATTTTAAGAAGCCACATTTGACACTTCATCATAAATCGTCAACGTATCCTTGTAAAGACGGGTATTAAATATTATTAAATGTTTTGCAAAACTTTTCTCAGTTACACACATACATATTTTATTATCTAAATGCCAGAAGAAGGCTATTTTACTATCTACTTTCACTCATAAACCATTCTAAAGAAAATAAACAAATTCTGTTCCAAAGAACTGAACGTCGTTACAACGTTGCGACAGTGGACCTTTTTCTTTATTAAACACTAGGGAGGTTACCAAGAAAATCGAAAGTTTATTATCATAATCGAATGTAATGAGACTTATTTGAAATATTCCACGACTTTTAAAGTTTTGTTTCAATAATAATTATCTTCGTAATTTCATCTTTCATAAGTAGTATAATAAATATTCATTATTTTCATGTTTTTTTAACATACTTTTCTTGGAATATTTCTCTTATTTTGACAGGTTTACTAATTTTCTTTCTTAACATGTTAAGGTCTAATCTGCTTGCAACATCGCCACTTCGACACATTTTTTTCTGATTACTTAAAATCTGTCTATATCTCAGTTCTATCAAGATTATTTAGGGAGTGCTTCTTTAGCCGTCTAGAAAATCAGCTCGCTATTCCCATCTAATTGTCCCAGGTTTTAGAACTCCGAGGTATGAAGGTCGTACAAAACAATATTTTTTTTCTCTAAATACATACCTATTTCAGGACTTCTTTTTGTTTTTTTTTTTAATTATTTCTGTGTAACTAAACCTAATATTGCTAGATACTGTCGCATCTTATATACTTATTTTCGATCACTGAGTTACGCAATTCACTATGGCCGGTCCTCGGATGGGTGACCACTTTGTGGTATTTACATTTGCGAGCGTTTCCGTGCTTCGGAAGGTACGTTAAGCCGTTGGTCCCGGTTGCCAGTAAAATGGCAGTCGTTAAGCCTGGTTGAAGGCCTTATGGCTTTTTATTTTATATCCGTATAGTAAATTACCTGGCAGTTATTCTTTTTCCATTTTTATGCAGAAATATTTTGCTATAAATGAATACCCACATTGCCAGCCTTAACGTCGTAGAGTACTCGAAGAAAATAACTATTATAAACATTTAACATCAATATATTGAATTATTATTTTTTAATAAAGTAAAAAAAGGCATTTCGATTCGAGATGGGGATTGAACTCGTGACTTGTAAAGTAAAGTAAGCTATCAAGAAGAAAGTAGTATATACTTTCTTCTTGATAGCTTACTTTTTCAAAATAATTTATTCGATTTATATATGTTAGAAGTCCTTATCGGTTCATTCACATTAATCGATATTTTTGATCATGTCATCTCACTATGAAGCTAAAACTGACACTTGTCAAATGTGGCCTATTATATTGACTCAACTATAATAAATATGATATTGTTTGGATAGATAAACGAACTTGCGGCAGCCACTAGTCAAGAGCCGGCCGACCCGAAGATGCTGCAGATGGTAGTTCAAGGGTGCATCGGAACCACTGTGAACCAAGGACCACTTGAATTGGCACAGGTAATTACTAAATGTTTTGTTTATAATAACGTTTTTGCAAGATTTTGCTACTAACTATGGTTCGGTTCATGTTTAATATAGGACTTTGCTACGTAGCTGTCAAATATTGTCTGACATTTTTTTTACCCAGCGCCATCTAGCCCGAAGTAAGCTAATATAAGCTTGTGGTATGGGATCTAGACAACTGAGAAACATACATTTATATTTCTAAATACATGCATATTAAACATGGGAAACGCCCAAACTTCCCGGGACCTTAGCGCCGCAGTCGCATACACTATGACTGCGCCACCGAGGCAGTCAAGTACGATAAAAGGATATCAGAATCGGAATTGGAGAGTTGGACAAACCATACACTTGATAGAATACGTTTATTATTACAAACTACGGTTATACTCACGTGTGAATTTCGGGATAGCCCGACTTTCAGACCTAACGGAGGTCCTTTTTCAAGAGGACCTCCGTTAGGTCCGAAACTAGTCGGGCTATCCCGAAATTCACACGTGAGTATAACCGTAGTTTGTAATAATGAACAACGCTCACGAAAGTTATTATTCTAATAGAATACGTTTACCTTGTCCTGGCGCCTTCTGAATAATTTGTGTGCGTTAGTGTGTATTGATTAAAGCCTATCTTCTATTTCAACTCGATCGAGTGCACTCTTTTTCTATAGCCTCTGTTTCTATACTAAAATAACCAGTTACTTTTGCATTCAATATCTTTTTTATCAACCCTAATGTGTCTAGAAGACATTTGTTTTTAATTATGTTCCCGTTCTTTGTATAATACCTTCCTAAAGTAAATACTTTAGTAAATTATCATTAAATTGGTGTAAAACTAAAGTTTATTCTACTTTCCCAGGTGTTCCTAGCTCCTGTGGCAGAAGGCACGCAACCGCCCACCCGACTGACTAACAAATTAAGATTAGCATTTAAAGATTTCTCCAAAAAGTAAGCGTCTTTTACATACCAACTATGCATACAATCATAAACATTTTCCTGAAGGGGTACCGTTTAATCTCGATGTGCACAACACAGGTTCCATGATCTGATTGCTGAATGTAAGACTACCAATTTCTTTTTGGAAGAGTGATTAACTTCACTGTTCACACTGGCCAGACGAGTTGGTACAGGGTTCTGTTTCTAGTTTTTCTGGACTTGAAAGCAGGTGTACTGGATCTAAGTGAAGGTGGCTTGGGTCTGAAGATCTCGGTAGGGCTCTATCGCACGTCTATCTACTCCTTTGCAAATTTAATGTTAATTCACACATTTTTGAAAGCCGTAGTCAGTATTCTGTAAACGAACACTGGGTTAGGCATCTCACGCTACGATAGGTCCTATGATGGGCGAATTCTAGGCATTTCTAAATACGAGTATTCCCCTGATTCGACGAGCTTGCTAAGCCATTGGTACCAGGTGCCAGAAATATGGCACTCGTTAAGCCCAGTCGATATTTCAGCAGCAAGTAGCCATGATGTGCTCCTGTCCGTATGAAGACAGCAATAGGGTTGGCGATGCGACTATAGCAATACTCGTGTTGCAAACATTTATAGGTTACGTGGACTACTATGTCACAGATCAGGGGGCTGAGTCTGCTATTTCAATAGTGTCAAAATATAATCGAAATCATTGCTCAATAGAAAGCCACCGGTACAATATTGACACTTTTTCGTAGTCTACTATTACTATCGTACTCCAAGACTTTTGTTTTGACGTCTATAACGGTCGGCCGATAGAATTTTACTCAAACGTACCGCGCCATAGTCTACTAACATTTTGACAGCTAAAAACAGCAATTATGGTTCTATTCTTCGGCTTGTCAATAGTACACTTGGCCCCCAGGTGGGTCGTATGCTTGCGATCGACGACCTAAATAGTATAAAAACAGCAGTGGAGGCTGCGAGGAGCTAGCAAGTCAAAATAAAAAAAAAATATACAATGCAAAATTTGTTCGGAGACTACTTTTAAGCAAAAAATGTCTGTGTTAGCAGCCTCCGCTCTTCCTAACTTACTAGTGTTATTAACACAATGTGCTTACAAAATAACATAAGAATAACCTAATAATTTTATACAATACTACAATGTGTGTGTTTGTGGGTGCGTGTGTGTGTGTGTGTGTTTTAATATGTGGTTATATACCTAGTCAGGTCATAAGTATTGTCACACAGTGAAAACTTTTCTTTTAGAATGCTGGCCACAAAAAAAGTTTATTGAATTCCAATTTCGAATAGTTCATGAAAATAAAAATGTATACTTTTTAGAATTTTACTCATTTTTAAATATGGAGTGGAGGCTTAAAGTAGACCGTGTTGCAGTTATTGCGTTGCATCGTTGCGGTTACGCGCCAATTAAAATTTTTGACATACTGAAAAATTTGAATATAACCAAAAGATTCGTTTATCGTACCATCAAACGATACAATGAAGACTCTAGTGTAGATGACAGGTCAAGAAGTGGTCGCCCTCGGTCTGTTAGGACTCCAGCAGTGATAAAAGCTGTTAAGGCGCGAATTCAAAGAAATCCCAAACGTAAGCAGAAACTGTTGGCCCTTCAGATGGGGTTAAGCAGAACCACGGTGAAAAGGGTGTTAAATGAAGAAGACATCGTTTAAATGCTCGTCTAATGGTCCTGAGACTGAAGAGATGCCGCGCTTTGTTGACGCGGTACGCGGGAAAAAAATATCGGGAAATTCTTTTTTCGGATGAAAAAATTTTTACCGTAGAAGAGAGCTACAACAAAAAAAAATGATAAGGTGTACGCACTTAGTAGTGAAGAAGCGAGCAACCGTATTCCGCGTGTCCAACGAGGTCATTTTCCACCCTCGCTCATGGTATGGTTGGGAGTTTCTTATTGGGGCTTAACAGAGGTACATTTTTGTGAGAAAAGTGTAAAAACGAATGCAGTTGTGTATCAAAATACAGTCCTGACGAACCTTGTGGAACCTGTTTCTCATACCATGTTCAATAACAGGCACTGGGTATTCCAACAAGATTCGGCGCCAGCTCATAGAGCGAAGAGCACACAAGACTGGCTGGCGGCGCGTGAAATCGACTTCATCCGGCACGAAGACTGGCCCTCCTCCAGTCCGTTAGATTACAAGATATGGCAACACTTGGAGGAAAAGGCGTGCTCAAAGCCTCATCCCAATTTGGAGTCACTCAAGACATCCTTGATTAAGGCAGCCGCCGATATTGACATGGATCTCGTTCGTGCTGCGATAGACGACTGGCCGCGCAGATTGAAGGCCTGTATTCAAAATCACGGAGGTCATTTTGAATAAACTTTATTGTCATAAGAATCTATGTTTTGTTAAGTTCATTTTGGTATATAAATGGTTACATAATGAATAAACTTGTTTCAATTATTTTATATTAAACATGTGACAGAATTTATGACCCTACTAGGTTTATGTATGTACGATGGTGTCCAGGTGCCACGACGCGCTGCGCAAGAACAAGAACCTGATCGGCAGCGATCAGCGCGAGTACCAGCGCGAGCTGGAGCGCAACTTCGCGCGCTTCACCGACCGCCTCGCGCCGCTTGTCGCAGCAGCCAACGCGCACGCGCACGCGCACGTCGCGCAACTCAGGTACACGCGGTTTACCAACGTCCCTCTGAAATGTAGCTGTAGGTTCTTAGAAGCTACTGTGCTACCAAGGAAGTATACATACATATTGTGACGACTTTATCCCCGAAGGGAGTAGGCAGGCATACTAAACGTTCACATTTCAGTTTTGTCCCACGTAACAGGTGGTGAGCACATTGTCGTGTTATACCAAGGAAGCATATTGAAAAAAAAAGGTTTGCATAGCATACATAAGATTTATTAAAACCGTGATGTAGAAACAACAGATTTACAAAGCGTCATCTTGTGACACCAAAGTATATTCAGTTAATGTACAATATATTGTATATATACAATAAATACATCTATGAACGACGCGACTGCCGAATTCAGATATTGTAAAGATAGAAAGAAAGTATAACGTATCCTACTTTGTTCATTGCTAAACAGTTACTGTGGTATTGCGTTGGCATTTTATGTTTATTACGATAAGTTACGAGGGCGGCACTGAAATTTTCGGGAATCAAGGAAGTGACACAACATTACTATTTAAAAATGTATTTAATGCTTTTCGAAGTATTCTCCGCGAAATTTGACACATTTTTTCATACGATGGAACCAATCATTGAAGCAACCATTCCATTCGGAAGTTCCAATCCAAAATGGCCGTTTTGTAGGCGTCCACAGCTTCTACAGGTGATGAAAATCTCTGACCACGCAATTTATTCTTTATTTTAGGGAAAGTATAGAAATCATTAGGGCTTAGGTCGGGGCTGTACGGCGGATGGTCTAATAATCTCTGTCTATGTTTTCTTGCTCTAAAAACTCTTGTTCTGTGCGCGGTGTGAGAACTCGCATTGTCGTGATGGAGGATGATGCGGCGGTTGCAGTTCTCTTTACGGAGTTCAGAAACGACCTGTGGCAAACAAATGCTAGCATACCATTCTGCATTAACCGTTCTTTGTCCCTCAAGAGGAATAGTCGCAACATGGCCGGTTTTGAAGACAAACGTGGCCACCATTTTTTTGCAACACTCCGTGAACGAGCAATTTTTGTTGGCTTTAACTCATTTTTGAACACCCAAACTCGTGACTGGTTTTTTGTTTCGGGTTCGTACGCGTATATCCAGGATTCGTCACCTGATACGATGTTGTATACAGCATTTGAGGATCCTGCGTGGAATCTTTCGAGAGTTCTGACGCACCAAGTAACGCGAGCCGCTTTTTGCTCTTCACAGAGCGAATGCGGTATTCATTGGGAAAACAACTTTTTTACACCTAATTGTTCATGCAAGATTATTTGTATTTGACTCATGCCAACGTCTAAAGTTGCCTGAATTTCGCGGTATGTCACATGTCGATCTTCCTCAATCAGCTTACGCACAGCATCAACGGTTTCTTGGGTTCGGTACTGCAGTTTTTGGACGACCTTAACGGGGATCATCACTGAGCTTGACACGTCCACGTTGAAATTCAGCAAACCAGCGATAAATTGTGGTTTTGGATGGGGCTTCATCACCAAATGCAGAAATCATCCGGTCAACACACTGTTTTTGTGTTAAACCACTTCGAAAGTCATAATAAATCATTGCTCTTGAATTTTCTCGAGTCAATTCCATTTTCTCAACGACTAAACAAGTTTGACAAAACCTTGTGACAAGACCGAGAATCTTTTTTTTAAATAAATAAATGGTATTCGATTTTAAAAACCAAGGAGTTTTCAATTAAAAAGATTTTAATATGACAGGAACAGTGGAAATGTTCCATTCCCGATACTTTTAGTGCAGCCCTCGTGTAACAGTTTGATCTCTATATTATTGACACTGACCCGCAACCGACTTTAAGGACACTTACTTTCTGGATGTAGCAATTCAAATACGTTATAAGAATTTAAACTCTCATGGCACTTGCAACAGTGCAGAAATATCGGATGCTCCCGCGTGAAAATGTACATGGTAAATATCCCAAAAATCAATATTTTACTAATGCAAATACGTTATTTTAGACATCATCGTTTCTGTGCAAGGTCTGATACTGTAACTGGCTACATTACCCTTCGAGATTCTCGTTTTATGATACGTAATATATCCCAAGGTTTTGTGCTCTCGTAATACAATTTCCATCGTATCCCTTACACAGGTGTAGTAGACTAACCGATGTGTGTTTCTTTACAGCAATGGCGTGAACAAGCACGATTACAAATTTCAAGCGTAGACGCTGCTCTACGAATGTACCACCGTCGAAATGTACCTAGTATTTATTTATTGTAATAAGTATAATTACACAAACATTATTTAATCGATTTTTTTAATATAATTCAATGTGAAATATTCAATTTAAGTGATTTTATTAGCCTTTATCATCTTCTTAAGGTGCTTCTCCGATTAACGAAGGTATGTAATCAATTTGAAGTATTCCTATCTCTTGCGAGGCGAAAGAGTTCGCTATCCCCGTCCACATACGGATGTTACGCAACCAAGATTTTTTCCTCCGACCGACTCGTCTTTTACCCGCGACTTTTCCCATCATAATTAGATGCAGTAACATACTTTCACGCCTTTATCCCCGAAGGGGTAGGCAGAGGCGTACTATACGCCCACGTTTCACCGTATGCTTTTACTTTTTGTCCCACGTAACAGGTGGTGAGCCCATTGCCGTGTTGAAATGGACAGGCGCAGGTTGTGGCTACCTGCTGTTGAAATTTTTCAAGCCGCCCATAAATCATTCAACTGGCTTAGCGACTGCCATGTTACTGGCAACCGGGACCAACGGCTTAACGTGCCTTCCGAAGCACGGACACGCTCGCAAATATAAATGCCACAAAGTGGTCACCCATCCGAGGACCAGCCATAGTGAAAGTTGCTTAACGCAGTGATCGTTTACGAAACACTACGTCCGCGGGGCCACGAGCGCTTCTATTCGATAGTTGCAGTTACTCGTACCTATATATCTCAATGCATGTCCTAGGTAGGCAAATGTTTTTCTCAGGAGTTTGGATGCTTGTCCGAAAGCGTTCGTAACCATATAACATAACCACAGCATCTTGCATCCTTATGCTACAATTAGTCCTGGGAAGGTCGTCGACCATTTAAGACTGCTGATATGCGTTTCTGTTTCGAAAGGTACAAACCCGGTTCCAACGTGATCGCCGTTACTGTAGGTTCCTTCTCCGTAGTCCCGCAATTTTCGGTGGAAGTTTGCATGGTAATGTACATCATTTATATATTTTTCATTCTCGTTACAGGGAGGGGGGGAGGGGATATTTTACCACTTTGAAAGTGTCACGCAGAAACTATTCAGTTTAGAAAAAAATTACACGTATGCGATTGGGAAAAAAAAAAATTTGAGTTTCAGTTCTAAGTATGGGGAACCCCCACAATTTATTGTTTTGTTTTCTACTTTTGTGTGAACATCTTAATGCGGTTCACAGAATACGTCTACTTTCCAAGTTTCAACAGAATCTTCTTAGACATGACGAATCTATTTTTTGCCATTTGGCTACGGAACCCTAAAAGGCATAATCTTGTAGAATCTGTAGTTTAGTGGCATTTAGGGTTTCGCCTGAACGTTAGAGTAGCTAATAAAAGTTATTATCGATTTGAATAAAAATACTTCTTTTTCAACCTTTCAAACGTAACTTTTTAACTTCATACTGTAGTTGTCTGAAAAAGACTTGGCAAGGAGATCGTGCCACAACTCAAGCCTGCCAAAGAGCGATCGCTCCAGAAATAAACAGTAAGGATAAACCACTGGTAATAAGCGGTGCATACAGTGCGTAGTGAACAATTTATTAATACTTTAAGTAGCTTTGTAGAGCAAAGCAGGAACATTTTATACATACATATTGTTACGCCTTTATCCCCGAAGAGGTAGGCAGAGGCATATTAAACGCCGACATTTCACCGTATGCATTTTTGTGACGTAACAGGTAGTGAGCCCATTGCCGTGTTGAAATGGACAGGCGCAGGCTGTGGCGACCGTAAAACGTATTTATAATCTTAATATTTAGTCACTCCTATCAATGATACGCTCAAGAACTCGTTCTGTCGGCGAAACGCTCGTAGTAGAAAGGTTATGTCGTCGATTTGCTCAGGAAAGAATCCTTTTGTCGGTTAATCGTTCCGCTGAACTACCTCAAAACGAAACATTCTGTCGGCGGCTCATTATGCAGAGAAACATTAGTCGGAGAAGTGTTTGAGAATCAGATATCGCAGATAAAAAATGTATCACGAAATCTAAACGACACACGAGAATGTGTTTTATTGACACCTATCTACACCCTTAATTGGCCTATTCCAATTCAGTTGTACGAATTTTTGATAGCTGTTGCGTCCACGCATGTTAACGCGCCTTGGAGTGTGGCGGGATGCAGACTGGCGCTGCGCGTACAGCTACAGCGCTGCCTTTATGGTCGTTTGTCTATGGCCGGCGCGTGCGAACCCCGCGAGCTGAGATGCCGTCCGGTCGACTTCCGTTCTCGTCGTCGCCATCTTATCATCAGAAGTTACAGATTTCAATCAGAACTTATAACCAATTGTTACATTCTTAAATAGTATTAAGATACAAATGTACCTACTTTGTAAAAAGCAAGTAAAAGTAATATTCAGATAACCAGCGTATTACTTCAAATAAGCAGTCCTGTCTCCAGCCACAGCTATCGAACAATAGCTTACCTGTAGCTGATAAAAACATGTGTGCAAAATTGCTATTTTAAAATGAGCCTTGTTTGCGATGAGTGAATACTTATCGGATTTAAGAACATATCTATACTAACGCTGTATTCCTGACGGGGTAGTCAGAGGGGACAGATCGCCATGCTTCGCGATTCATGCATACTTCTTTAGCTTCCTATAGTTAATCGCTTCATGCCTGCACGTCTGGGTATCCGAATACTTTTGACTTTTCCCGTTTTTGAGCAATCTGCTCACGTGGGTCAATAAAACTCAATATAATTTGTTTATAAATGTATTTTCTTGTCCCTATTAGTATTCTAACTTACCCTAAGATCCGAAACATGAGAATATGAAATAAATTTACAATGAAACAATTCCTTATAGGTACGGGTGCCGTTTACACCTTATCACATGCTACCTGGATCTCACAAAGACTTAGCAGTAATCGTTCCGTTTCTACCCTGGTATGGAAAAGTGCCTCCTCGGTATAAACAAACGATGTGAACAGACAGACTATGTTTAAATTGTTTATGGCGATATATCAGAGTAAATTTATACTTTCGCAATGTGGTACAGTCAGCAACAAATGTTGAACATTATTTTTACAAATCATACATTTTTTGTTTTTTAAAACCGAGCCCAGCAGTTCTGGTATTTATGGTATGTTAAGGTGTTAAGATATTAGTATCTGTTCATACACTATCGTTTCTGACTGTACAATCACTGCACATAAAGTAAACTCATGCACAATATTTATAATTATCATGTTATTTTATAGATACCATTTTACTACCGTTTACATGACTGTATGAAACAATAGCTACATTATAATGTTGTAAAATATGGTTTAACCTTACGGAGCTTGCTTTCTGCATTTTGAACCATCGTTTACAAGCTTCATACAGAGCCTTCTTTTGAATTAGAAAATAAGATAGTAGTAAAATTTTAATTTTAAGTTACCCGCGGCGTCCGGCAATAGACAGATAGTTAAGTACCGTGTGGTTTTAGTCGGTTCGATTCCGGCACAACATCTAAGGGGATGTCCACAAGTAAAAAAAAAAAAAGATAGTAGTAAAATTCAAATACAAAGTGCTTTATATTCCTCAGCTAAAGTATAGTATAGTCGAGGTGAATTCGTAAAAGCCTGTACCACATTCCCATTCAGGCCTCACTTGCTTTCTCATCGCTCATTCCGATACACACTCGAATTTGCTGCCCAAAGCATTACTACATAAAATTATTATTCTACTACCTAACATACAAATGATAAATATCAAAAACTTATATATGTTTGTGATATTTGTCCTATATATAAAAGAAATGTATAACTCTCAGGCAGCTACTGAGGTTACTTTTACAATTTAGTACAACTTTAGCGCTTGAAAGGGTTTTTCATTTTCAAATGATATACATAAATACTTCAAAAATTTAAATATTTCATATGAAATTTTGTATCAGTAATTTAATTATACAGATCTTTATAATAACCATAAATTTCCACCGTTTATAATACGAGACCAATTTGTTATACTGTACTCTATAGTTAAATGAGAACTTATGTTTGTCATAAATGAGTAACATTACATATATTATTTGAGTTGATTTGATCAAAATAATATCGCCCATCCGGAGGAGCACTCTAGAAATTTCCAAAAGAATAATTACTACCATTTAAGACAGGATTTTCAAAATGATATCAATTTGCCAGCTAAATTAATACCAAAGTAAAATGTTTGTATGCCCAAGAATCGAAGAATACCACATAGTTTTAATATATTTTAACAAAAGGTACTGTCACGAATTATAATTTCAGACGAAATGCAATAAGGTTGGAAATTTCCCATCACTAAACTATGAATCCTGACATGCATACATATTAGCTCTAAATATCTTTAATACCCTACCTTAGGTGGGTCTCAAATTAAAGTTCGTGACCGTACAGATCATAATTCTGTAATACAATTAGTATTATAGCAATTACACATACCCACATACACCTACATATATATCCATCCCGCTTTTCGACTAGGATAGCAGTTTACTTTTTATTCTAATTTTAGATGAACATGACATACAAATCATTGTAGTAATTTGAGACTAATAATAATACTAGACGGAGCTATAAACAGAAGCTGCGTGTCTTTCTTAGTATGCTGCAAACGTCAATAGTATCACTGTGTGTGTAAATAATAGTGTAGGGATGATAAAGATATTATTTAAAAACTTGCTACTATAAACTTTTGAGGTAATATTTACATTACTTTCTTAGTGGATGTCTACGTAATATTCACGCTGTATCCCTGACGGGGTAGTTAGAGAGCACAGACCGCTAGGCTTCCCGTTCCATGCATAATTCTTTCGTTTCCTGCAGATTCATTAATCGTTTCATACATGCACATCTAGGTATCCGAGTACTTATGACCTGCTTCCATTCCTTTTATGCCAACGTCATGGAAGCAGGTCATAAGTAACTAACTTATAAACATATAACGCCTTTTCGCCAAAGGGTTAGGCAGATGCATATTATACGCCCTTTTTTCCCCAGCGGACCCGTACTTAGTGCCACGTAGATATTGCGTTGAAATGGAATGGGATAGCAAACTTTTTAAAAATTTTCCTTTCACATCTCCATCCATCATTTAGTACAATCAGTAAAATGAAAATGTTACAAGAAATTCTAATCAATTTATTGCATGGGGTTATTAATGTCATTTTGACACACCGCCATCTCTACGAATTACGGATTAAACAAGGATTAATGCAATGGTAAATTATTTACGTAAGACTTAACAAACCAATACAACATTAGACAACCACGCAGAGAATATATTACACTGTTAGTTTTATATATTTTGGAGTCAAAACTTTATTAGCGATATAATGCTCGATTAAAACTTGCCTATGAAATGTCGATTCTGTGTTTTCCACACCTGTCACTTGTACTCTTAGGAAGATTCATAGGGTTAACAAAGATAGTGTTGTCACACGCATACAGAACGGCAACAGCGCGAATTATTGTCAGCTCCGTCTGGTGTTATTATTGTTTAATGGTGCATATAATATAAATAGTCGAATTGCGGAACACAGAATATCGCATTGAGCCATTACTATCTATCTCTATCACTCTCCCACAATTATTTTGTCATTTCACTCGCACAATTGTGATCGCACTTTCTGTGCTCCAAGGTTCAAGTATAATCTTTTTTTTTTTAATAAGATCTAAGTAAATCTTGTTACTAATGGGTTTATATAAAATTTATTAATATTATATAATTAATATTACATGACCCTCTCTAAATTATTTAATAACATACCAAAGATTTGTCGTGTCACCAGTGTATATGAAGTGTAGTCAATGTATTACCTTTGTTATTATGTTGGCATCTCATTTTATTACAATAATCACCACATGTGTGAAGAGTATAGTAATATCTGTCAACATGACGACACAGGACAGTTTGACAATACAATTTTAATTTACGCTAATTTACAACAAAACAATGCTCAATCTCTTAAGATTACCAAATAAAAAGAAATATCCAGAGCCAAAAGATATAGATATAGAAATATTTATAAGATTACAATAAACCTAATAGTACACGAATCATATATCTCCCTAACCACTGTCCCAAAATTGATCGGGGACCATCTGAAACCCCAAAATAAACAATGCAAACGGAATTTTCATGTCAAATACATTGGAACCAACATAAAAATAAGATAAATACGAACATAATGGTTTCCATGGAGTATAGCGCTAGTGTGCAGGAGGTCGAAGGGTACGGCGGGGTCACTCCTCGGCCGGCGTGTGCCACGTGAGTCGCTCCTCGTAGAACGCTATCACCTGTCGCAATCAACCACCGTCACTAAACTCCTCCATTCTTTTATTTATAGAAGTGATAACTTCTTTGGCGGCGTTGTGTACTTATAAAAATGTTAAACTCGCGTCAGGACACGTGACCTCCAGTGTGAGTCCGCCTGTGCGGCGTAGGAGAGGAAGTAATATCGCCCTCTCTTTCTGACGCACAACGAAAATGTATACACGAGTGTGTGTCTGTGTGTGTGTGTGTGTGTGTGTGTGTGTGTGCGCGCGTATGTGTGAGGGTGTGTGTGTGTGTGTGTGTGTGTGTGTGCGCGCGTATGTGTGAGTGTGTGTGTGTGAGAGAGAGAGAGGGTGTGTGTGTGAGAGAGGGTGTGTGTGTGAGTGTGGGTGGGTGTGAGTGTGTGTGTGTGTGTTTGGACTACAGCCTGCTACGTGCATCTACGGAGGGAGACTGCTGATGACTCGACAGTGATAAATAAAGCAATTTAAGTTAATGTTCTTGAATTCACTTTTGCTGGCAATCGCGGAGTGACACCAGTTTTTTTTCATTTCGTCATCATATCGTGCGATCAGTCAATTGACTATGAGCAGATGTGTTGTTGTTTAAAAGATAGAAACGGAAGCGCTCCCAGTGGAGCGTGCCTTGGTTAATTTGTTTATTGTTGTAGTCAAATATATCTCGTTTCTTTACACTACTTATAAAGTCCACCATTCATCATCATCATCCGAGCGTCTGTCCCAGTTGCGTCTCGCGACGCCCGGGGTCCGCTTTCCTACATTTTCTCCTCCACTTCGCACGGTCTTCGGCATCCCCTGTAGTGAGACCATTGGCATGCATGTCATCCCTTACGACGTCAAGCCAGCACTTCTTGGGTCTTCCCCTCTTACCGGGACCCGGCGGGGCTGACATGGCCAGACATTTGTTACCTACGTAGCCCGGCGGTTGCCGCAAAACGTGACCATACCAACGAAGGCGACACTCTTGCAACTTGTCTGCAATGTCACGGACGTGAAGGCCGCCGCGGATGCGTGAGTTTCTCACGCGGTCCATCCGCGTGACCCCACACATCCACCGCAGCATCTTCATTTCCGTGACACGCAGCTCCTGCTTGTGTCGCTCCAATATCGGCCACGTCTCACTGCCATGTAAAAGGACAGGTCTAATAATGGTTTTGTAGACCTGTCCCTTCAACCGGATCGGCATTTTAGGGTCACAAATGACACCGGTCATCTCCCGCCATTTGGCCCACGCGGCAGCAATGCGTGACTTGACATCGCAATTGATGTCACTGGACGTGTGAAAAACAGATCCCAGGTATTTAACCTGGTCCGTGCGCTCGACCAAATCACCGCCTATGCGGACGGATGTGGGATCTGTCCAATCTGCCCCTGTCCGCGTCTGCCAGCGCAATATCGTCAGCATACATGAGCAACCATGGAGGCTGCTCATGTGGGTTTCTGATGCTGTCCGACAATTCGTCTAATATTACACTGAACAGAAGCGGACTAAGGACCGAACCCTGGTGTACCCCGACGGTGATGGGGAAGGGTTTCGTGTCGCCAACAGCAGTCCGAACCATTGAATCGGAGTCACAGTACATGTCCCGGATAGTGTCAATATAGACCTCTGGAACCCCTTTGGACCGCAGTGCCCACCAGATCATCGCACGAGGAACACAGTCGAAGGCCTTCTGCATGTCTAGAAACAAACAGTGCAGAGGCGTGTTCTTCGACCTGTATTTCTCTGCGACAACCCTCAGAGCAAAAACATCACAGGGTCCGTGGTCCCATGACCAGGGCGAAACCCATATTGACACCCCGAGAGAGTACACTCCTGCCGGATCCAAGTCCACCATTAACAAACACAAATTTTATATGTATATTCTATAGATCTAGGAATCGTTTAATCTATTTTTCAGACCCCTAAGTGATAAGGATGGCCCTTTACATGACAAAACAACGATTGCCGGGTCTGAGTTAATTATAATCAACTTCTTACTTCACTTATCATTTTAACTGCATCGGAGGCGCAGTGCATGTAAAAAAAATTTATGTGATCCACAAATGTTTGTTTCAGAGTTTGAGTGTTGCCTATGTATAATATGTATGTATTTAGAAATATATATGTATGTTTATCAGTCGTCTAGATCTCATAACACAACCTTATATTAGCTTACTTTGGGCTAGACGGCGCTGTGTAAAAAATGACCCCAAAAAAAATTTATATACTTATTAATTCTGACGACGTAAAGTTACAAATTCTGTTCATCAATCACGCCTTTATTCACGAAGGCAGAGGCATATTATAAGCCTACTCTTCAACGTGCTTTCTTCCACGTAATAGGTGGTGAGCCCATTGCCATGTTGAAGTAGACAGACGCAATTGAGGCTACCTGCTATAAAATTTTCAAGTCGACCATAACACAATATCACTATACTACTATAGCAAAAAGACTTTTCATACCTGTTGTGGACACTTAATATTGGCCACTTTGGCTGGCACTAGTTCAGCTTCGTCAGATTCTTGCCATTTTATTAAGAACATCAATTCACCAGTAGCGTCGGATGCCCCTGAAATGTAAATAAAAGGTTTTTAAAGTACTTGTCTTTCCTTGAGTTATACCATTCTTCAATTACAAATTCACTTCAATAAACACTAGTTGACGCCCGCGGCTTCGCCCGCGTAGAGAAGTTTTTCCGTTTCCGTTTCCCATAGGAACATGTTCCCGGGATAAAAAGTTGCCTATGTGTTATTCTGATGTATAAGCTATATTATTGTAAAGTTTCATTAAAATTTATTCAGTAGTTTTTACGTGAAAGAGTAACAAACATCCATCCAAACTTTCGCATTTATAATATTATTAATAATTAATTTTTAGTACAGCAGTTTTTCTTTTTAATATTTAACCCATGATGAAAAACCATGGCAACATCTGGGGAATTGAAAGTCACTCCCACAGTCTACAAGTCTATTGACAAGGCCTCACACTCCACTTGTAGAACCTGAGGTTATAAAAGGAGGGAAACACATATGCTGGTAGAGCATTCTAATTATAAAATAAATATCCATCAAGCCTTATCCCCGAAGGGGTGGCAGAGGCATATTATATGCCCACTTTTCACCGTGTGGATTCCTGATTATTCTAATTATCTATAAGTAAACAATCTTTTCTAGTAAAAATTCTTTCTATTGTATGAGTATGCACCTCTTCCCGGCATGCGTGGTTTGGTGGTAGTATCAGTAAAATGCATTCAAGGAAAATATCGTCCTAAGCTGCTCTAGGCTTCTTGTTCTCTGGATAATCTGTAATGCGATTAGCAAGTCTCTTCATATCATCAAGCTAGTCCAGTAAGTACCTTACAATTATTAGCATTCCAGATACTGAAGCCACTTGGTAACCTTAACAGAGAAGACAATGATCCTGTATCTTATTGAAGATACAAGACATTGTCTTTGAAAGCTGAGAATTCTTTACTCAGTTGCTCACTAACACACTCACTGAGGTGTTTATTGTTTGTAAAAATTGTATTGTTACCATGTGTATTCCTGTCTCACGTAATAGGTGTTGAGGCGATTGTAATTGAAATAGACAGATGCAGGTTGTGGCTACCTGCTGTTGATATTTTTCAAGCCGCCCATAAGGCCTTCAACTTGACTTAATGACTGCCATGTTACTGGCAACAGCTTAACGTGCCTTCCAAAACACGCAAACACTCGCAAATGTAAATGCCACAAAGTGGTCACCCATCCGAGGACCAGCCATAGTGAAAGTTGCGTACCTTAGTGATCGTTTACAGAACACTAAGTCTGCGGGGCCACGAGCGCTTCACTAACTATTATGGGACAAAAAATACACCAAAACACCATACCAATAATCTTCTCAGCCTTAAGCCCCTTGTCAAAGCCGCTCTTGCCCTTGTCCTCCTTGCGCTCGCGCTTGTCCTTGTGGTCGTCGGCGGACGACACGCTGGCGCCGCGCCCTTTGCGTCCAGAGCTTGTGTCTTCGCTGGACTCGCGCACGCGCTTCTTGGCGCGGTCCTCAGGCTTCTTTGCTGACTTCTGCAAATACAACAATCAAATTCATGGGACTAGTGTTAAAAAAAACTAACTATCTTCACGCTGTATTCCTGACAGGGTAGTCAGATATGACAGATCGCGAGGCTTTGCGATCCATGCATACTTCTTTCACTTCTTGTAGATTCATCAATCGCTTCATACATGCATGTCTGTCTGGGTATCCGAGTACTTTTGACTTTTTCGTTTTTGAACAATCTGCTCATGTGGTCTTCATTTGTAAGTCTCAACCTACCCTGACTCCTTCTACCCTCTACTTTCGCACAATATATATTCTTTGTCAATCATTGCTCATTCATTCGTTGGACAAGTGCAAAGCAACGGAGCACCCCCTTTTCCAGCTTAACAATAGTTCATAAATAATTACCTTATTAATCATTTATGAACAGTATTATATATTATATTATATTATATTGGAATTCACTCATGATATTAATGATAGTCTAGTACAGTTGTGAATTTAAATGGTTGCTGCTAAAATAAGTACAAGTCCATTAAAAAAATAAATTTAATTAAGTGCCTAGGAGGGCATTAAATATGTGTATGTACTCTCAAAGTTCGGAATTGATCAAAACTTATTTCTTTTATTATTAATTTAACATTTTGAAAAACAAGTTAGATGTTTGTTACATTCATCTTATGTTTAGTAAAATCTTTCAAATTTATAATAGTTCATACAGTGATGTCAACAGTGGCATGAAAACATTAAAACCCTTAGCCTTAAAAACACATAACATAACATGAATAATTTATAATGAATAAATTTTAAAATTACTATTAGATTATATACCTAGATAGGTCAATCAGAAAGTGCCACCCAACACAAATCCCTATGTGTAAGTCCAACAACTTAAAATACCTCTTTCTCCTTCCTGTTTTCTTCAAAGGTCCTGATGAGTTCTTCGCAGTCCAGATTCTCAACAGGCTCCCAAGTACTCTCCTCTTCTTTGTATCCCTTCCATTTCAGCAAGTATTGTATCTGAGATATTAAATTAGTTTTACAAATAGAGCATACTTTTTTATTCTAGTGAATTTGATGAGATCAAGACAATGCAAATGCAAACCTTTGCTAATCTAAGGGTTTTTTTTAAATTAATTGTCTATGGCCAGCCTAGTTACTTAGACATTTTAGCAAACTATTTTTCCATTCTCCTTCATTTCTCTTTAGCCTTCTTATAACATAATATCATTTTACACCTTAGACAAGCAGTCAGTCAAGCTTGCCCAAGTAAAATGGTAGAAGTGTTACTAAAAGTTTCAGTGGAATTTGCACAGCAATATTTAAAAACGCATTTCATTGAGATATAATACTGTTTTTTACTATAGCACCACCATTTTTACACATATAATAAAGATAATTGTTGTAGAAAATACAGCAAACATCTGTCATCCACAAAATTCCTGCGCAATCTCAAATTTTAGGACTTAATCTGGGCCCTAGTAAGATATTAAATTTTATTCTTTTGAATAATAAACTTTTAGGTTGGTAACTAATAGTAAACAAAGGTAGGCCGGCCTACTAATTTTAAAATACTATAATTATTTGGTTTTTAAATGTTATTTATGCAATTCTACTAATTTTAATAAACATTTTTTAAACATTCTCACACAACATCCAAATATAGCCCAAATTAGGCAATATAAGCCTGTAATATAAGGTCTAGATAACTGACAAACAAACTTAAATATTACTAAGTACATACATATACATAGGAAACACTTGTGTTTAATCTTACCTATTGTTAATGTATCTAATATATACTCTGGTCGCTAACCAAGGCTGGTTAACAATAAGAACTGGCCCACAGCAGAACTTGCTTATAATTATATGGACTAAGACAACCATAATAATAGTATTGGAAACATTCAACAGTAACTGAACTTAGTAGTCTGTGTCAGATTTACATTATATTCTTGTTTTATATGAATCTGATTACCCAATTATATCAATATTCTAGGTATTTACCTTAAAATACAGCACACTACATATTGAATGTCAATATGTTAATAGAATATATATATTAATCTTATAACCATGGCCCCAGGATATTATCAACGATATAATATTGGATATTTGTGTAGTTTTGCTTCTGCATTCCAAATTGTAGAAAGGGCTCCAAAATTTCAAAGCAGATACAATCACTGTTATGCCTCCCAGTTATTAGGAATTTCTTGTGTTTACAGTTATCAACAATTGAGAAGAACCTCTGCATCCAAATTTAAGAAATTATAATAATACGTTCTAGGTAGAATTTAGAGCATAAGTACCTACCAGGAGGTTACCGGAAAATGCCGGATAACGCAATAAACAGTGGCCATAAGATTCTTAAAAAATTTAGTCGAAATTTATATAATAATGAGTACAGTAACATACGACATCGTAAATAGTGAAAAATAGTACAAAATATTGGATGATACAATAGTACAGAATATCGGATGAGCTTCATCAAAAGGACTTACTTTTCCTTTTACGGTGCGTTTATCCAAAACTTTCTCAACAACGTATTCCTCTTCGCTGGACCCATCGCTTGTATTACTACCTTTCTTGTCTTTTTTACCCATCTTGTAAATGTAATTTATTAAGCACACAGAACACACGCCTCGAACTCAAGCGTCACCTGTGAAAATTCTCAAAATGGCGCGTTAAAAATAAATATGGCGAACGCGGCGAACGGCTATGTTGCCAGATGAAATAATATGATGAAAGTAGGTGATGGTAAAGTTTACATACTCTGATTTGAGAGAGATCTAACTGCGTGCTGCGTGGACGTTGTTCAGTTAGTGTACTGCTATAGGCCGATTCGATCGAAAGATTGAAGTTTAACAATAAGAAAATCTTCAAAATAGTTACAGACTCCTGACTACGCTAAGAGTGTACCGTGAAATCTCGAGTAGTAATATAAAGCAGGAGGGGTATTAGCAGTTGGTTTTGTGTTTCTTGCAAGCTTCCAATTTTCTGATAAGTATCTACATAGTCAGACAGAGTCAGACGCACTAGTCATATCGTAGTATATTGTATTCAGTTATCTACATTTTATATAGCATTTATATACATCTACACCTTACTAAGTCATAAGTAACAGAATATCATATAGGTACCTAGTCAATTTCCGAAATTCCAATTCTAAAACATTTGAAACATAAAATCCTTCCCAGTTAACATCGTGATACATGACTGAATACCTACTTAACCCATTTATGTTGAGAGCGAAATCGGGTGTGCTACCGGACAACATTATAGATGGAGACAATTGGACATCTTCGGCGGCGACTTTTTCAAGCCCAAGGATAAAATTAAATAACTGAGGTCTGCACCGTCGACAGTAGACGCGTAGATCACGACACAAGGCACCTTTAAGTGTAATAATAATCTCGGGAAGTCACCGGAACCCACCAGAATAAGAATGCTGCCTCTATGGTGTTGTTGCACTGCTGAAATTGTTTCAAAGTCTGGGTGCTCCACACTCTGACAGGTTGTTCATCATGAATAGAATACCGATAAAGCAGCATCATCGGCTCGTCCGTTAGTCAGCAAGTGCACCGCTAGCAGGTGTGTCGCTTTCGCCCTAAATATTCTGGTGGAGGTTACACCCCAAAAATTTTCACTTTTATTTAAAACTGTTTGCAATTGAATGATTTGTAATTTTGATAATTATACAGAAGCTGAGCCCCGTGGTTTCACCTGTGTTTATCACCGTCGTTTATTAATTTTACAATATTAAATTAATCTTCTCGAATTTGTTGTGTGTTGTTTTATTTTATCCATCACGCCTTATCCCCGAAGGGGTGGCAGAGGCATACAAATTGTATGCCCACTTTTCACCATGTGTATTCCTCTCCCTGTTCTGTTGTTTTACATTTACGATTATTGCTCCGCTTCCATTTGTTTTACATTTACGATTATTGCTCCGCTTCCATAGGGAGTAGCGTGATAATATATAGCCTTCCATGATAAACGGGCTATCCAAAAATATTAATATTATGTGTGTACCAGAGTACACAGGTAAGATGTGAAACAACATTTTTTTACAGCTATAAAATTTCTCCAACATCGATAAAGAAGTTTCACTTCAATAAAACATTTTGATTAGAACCAGTAGCTCCTGAGGTTAGTGCGTTTAACTAAACAAACAAACTCTTTAGCTTTGTAATATTAGATAGAAGTGAAGATATAAACATTCCAATTAAAACACCACTTATGTATTTTTGTTAAGTCTTATTATATTATTTTAATACTAGTTGACGCCCACGGCTTCGCTCGCGTAGAGCAGTGTTCCCGTTCCCGTTTCCCACAGGAACTTGTTCCCGGGAAAAGTAGCCTATGTGTTATTCTGATGTATAAGCTATATGATTGTAAAGTTTCATTAAAATCCATTCAATGGTTTTTACGTGAAAGAGTAACAAACATCCATACAAACTTTTGCATTTATGATATTATTAAGATTAATATATTAAATTTCTTTTAACTATGTAAAAATAATGTAGCGTCATATCCACATATCATATCCACGCTAACTCAGTATTATTGCATAAACGATCCATGTGTTAAGCATCTTTCGCCAAGGCTGGTCTTCAGGTAGATAATCGCTTTGTGACATTTCTAGTTAAACCTTCAGAGGGCACGTTAAACCGTTAGTCTCGGTACCACTAACGGCAGAAACCAAGACATGGCGGTCACTCGAAAATTTTCAATAACCGGTCGCCACAACATGCACGGCAATGGGCTCACTATCTGTTACGTAGGACAAAAATGCTTATGGTGAAACGTGGGTGTATAGTGTGCCTCTGCCACTCCTTTGGGTAGGAAGGCGTAACTGAACTGATAATATGTAAAAATATAGAAAATCTGGCAGTTAACTTTAATCTAATTTTAATAACCATCAGACGCTTAAAGTGTTATTTCAAACAGAAAACACAGTTTTTTTTCACTTGCAACACTAAACTGCTGCCAACATCAGAAATCTAATTATTACTGACACTATCACTGACTTATCACCATTTATTAAATTCTGCGTCCTTGTCTAGTGATATGATAATTGCATGCATATTATTGTATATAATATTCAAAATAAGATTGTAATTTAAAATATTATGGTCAATTGTTTATTATGTGTAACTATGAGTGGTCACGTAATGCTACACAGTTAAATTTTCTTAAATATGTAAAAATTACAAACTGTTATTATTGTGTTCAAGTGAGATAACGATAATGGTATCGTTACTAACTTCATAGTAGTTGTTTCATTCTAGTTTTTTTTCGAGCTCGAGCTACCTATCAATCAAAACAGACCGTCTCCGTATCGTCGCAATTCGCAGCAGTTTTCATTACAGTCGGTTAGGCAAGCAAGCAGCCTGTTGCGTTGAGTGCGTGTTACTGTGATTCACTTGTGAACGGATCACGTATTTTTTATGGGAATTGAAACAATTTCTTGAAGTATTTAACTGTGTTGTGCTACAATTAAATTTATATTACTTTTGAACATAAAACCGAACTTTGAATTTGTGTAAAGTGCAGTGGTTTCAATTGACTTTGACGTCATACGCGACAGCCAATCAGTTGGCAGACAAGAAAAACAAAATAACTTTATACATACATACATATTCACTCGTGTTTTTGTTTTCCTGAGTATTCTTGCTAGATTTTGTTTGTTTACTATTTTACTACGAGTTTAACGGATGGATCGTAGAAGGTGAATGTTCATTGGATTGGAATTATGCTGTTAAAATGTACTGCGGATGGGAGGCCGATCAAAGCGAACGGGGCACCGGTCAACCATGGCAACGTAGCGAGAGGTAAGATCCGGCTATTATTATTAGTATTATTTTTTTATATCTTGTTAAAAAAACGGTGACTTTTAAAATTTTCTAGCATATGTTTCAAAAGCGCTGGTGGCCCCGCTGACTCAGTGTTCCGTAAACGATCACTGCGTTAAGCAACATTCGCTATAGGTGATCTTTGAATGGGTGACCACTTTGTGGAATTTACATTTGCGACCGTTCCCGTGCTTAGGAAGGCACGTTAAGCCGTTGGTCCCGGTTGCCAGTAGAATGGCAGTTGTCAAGCCAAGTTGAAGGCCATAAAGGGCGGCTTGAAAAATTTCAACAGCTGGTCGCCACAGCCTGCACACCATCCATTTTTGTCCTGTTACGTGGGACAAAAATGCATACGGTAAAATGTGGGCGTATAGTATGCCTCTGCCTACCCCTTCGGGGACAAAGGCGTGACATTATATATATATATTTTTTTTAAAACAGCCTAGTATTTCAGTTGTTCGTTATTTGAACCTTTTAGACCAAGCAACTCTCTGTCTCTGTTCTGTGGGTCGGACTGGCAAGGGGCCTCCATTTAGGTACTTGTTCTACATTCAAACCCCGCCGCCACAACCTACGCTAGTGATACGGGATAGCAATTAGTGAAATAGATTATCTCCCACAGCCAGTGAGCAATATCACTCGCGCTATTATAGAGACGTTTTTTATTGAATATATTACATACAACCAAGCATGTAAGGTATTGGGGGGGGGGGGGGGGGATCGTCACCCTTTATTCATACGGTTACACTAATTAGATACTTACTACACACTAAAAGCAGGCCATTATTACTTTACTTTTATCTCCATTTAGCGAGCTGCAGCGACACATTCTTTGTTCTGTGGCAGTCTGTGGCCTATTATCAGCTGTAGTTAGCGGTTAAGGTATCGGAGTTGAGTTCCGAATGTTCCGATACTCTATCAAACAACAAAAAAAACCTACTTAATCTCCACGGAATAGAAAAGAAATCGAATAATAACAATATACAAATAATTAGAAATAATTTTGAAAAGCAATTAGTATGCTAACTTTTTCTAAATTTAAATTTTAAAGTGGAAAAATTTTTCAGTCACGAGCTGGACTCGAACCAGCGTCTTCTGGTTCAACGCACCAGACGCGTTACCAACTACACCACCGTGACCTGCTCGTAACTGACGAATTAATCCACCTCTTTACGTCTTACGGCGACGTAAGGCGCCATCTACCGGCACTTAGCAAAGTTGCAAAAAAATTTAAATATACAAATAATAAAATACAATGAATAATGAAATCGAATATCTGTACTTATATTATAAAGAGGAAAGATTTGTAAGTTTGTTTGTAATGAATAAGGTCAGAAACTAATAGGCCGATTTTATAATTTTTTCATTATTAGTAAGCTACATTCTTCGTGGGTAACTAGGCTATATTGGTTTTCAAAAAGTTTACGTACGTACGAAATCTCGAATTGGAAAACTTCACAAGTACTCTCTAAAAACTAAGAAAACAATGAGGTAGCAGATAGGTATGCGGGCCACCTAATCGAAGGTGATCACAGTAGCCTATGGACGTTTGCCACTCCAGAGGTACTTCACAGGCGCCGCCGACTCTATAAAAACCTTTTAAGCTAATGGGATAACCCAAGCAGGGAGTTCATTTATAGTTAGTTCATTTTTAGGTATACGCGGGAGAATCATAACATTTTTATTTTAACACCCCCCGACTTCACCCGTGCGTGACATACTTCTAACTCCCCTCGCACCGTTTTAATCCCGTCGTTTATTAATTCTAATTAAACAGAACATAATAATTTGCCAGATTTGTCGAGATTTATCACAACTGCGCCGCTCTCCAGGGTATTAACGTGATGATATATAGCTTATAGGCTTCCTTGTTAAGTGGGCTACCTAAGACAAAAAGATTTTTTCTAATAGTTCCTGAGATTAGCGCGTTCATCAAACAAACGAAATCTTCTGTTTTATATAATCAGTATAGATACTATTCATAGTAGGTATAGATTGTATAGCAAAATAAAATATGGCATTGCTAGTCCATTAACCCAATGATCTTCGGCCTTGCAATAACTACGAATTCCGTTGACAAGTTTATTTTTGATGTTTTATGTCATTATTTTTTTTTTGTTACGTTTTGATGTAGGGAACCCTCATAAACATTAAATGAGCTGCATATAATAATTTTCAGCAAATCCTTTAAATTGATATCCAAATTGTTCTTACTGCAATATTTGTCTGCTACAATTGATTTGGAGCGACGCACGTCACTTTATTTTTCAAGTTATTTTCGGCAAGCCCTGTCATTTGTTTACCAATCACGCCTAATGCCCGACAGGGAGCAGAGGCATATTATACGTACACTTTTAACCGTGTGTATTCCTGTTTTACGTAACAGGTGGTGAGCCCATTGCCGTGTTAAAATAGACAGACGCAGGTTGTGGTTACCTGCTGCTAAAATTTTTCAAACCGCCCATAAGGCCTAAATACCACAATGTGGTCACTCATCCGTGACCAGCCATAGCGAAAGTTGCTTAACGCAGTGATCGTTTACAGAACGGCGAGCGGGGCAACGAGCGCCCTTTTATTTCATACACATATTTTAGTAAGGATTATTCCCATTTATTGGGGATAAGGCGTGATGGATATTTATTTATTTATTTCATATTTTAGTATTTATTATGAATACGCCAACATCTTGGGTTTTCCAACATGTTGAATTCAGAATAACGTCATATGGCTAATCATGTATTGTCCACTAACCTAAAAGTGTACAAAATATCTGCTCAATTAGATAAAGACAGCTGCTTCAAAACAAAACTCCACCCAAACAAGCATTAATACACTGCGTTGAATTAAACTTGTTATTTTTTTTATACCACTGTGCTAGCAGACAAGCATACGGCCCCACCTGATGGAAAGTGCTCACTGTAGCCTAACTTCAGAGGTGCAACACTCGCGGGGCCGACCATGGAAAAAAACCTTCCAAGACCCCTTTTGAAGAACCCCATACTGTAGACGATCGGGAAAACGCAGGCAGGAGGATCATTCCACAATCTAAGCGCCGTATTCCGGAACGTTTCTCAATACTCAATCGAAGCTTGAGAGTAGATTTTACAAGGCAATTTCTAGCCTCAAGCGTTGATTGAGTATTGAGAAACGTTCTGGAATACGGACCTAAGTGTGCGCGGAATAAAGCCCCTATCAGACCTAATCGTAACGCGCTCCGTGCGCAAAGTTGTTATTTAAAGGTATAAAATTCTGTTAGAATTTGTTTATATACAGTGTGTTGTTTTCAACAATAACACGGCCTACATTGATAGTCCATATCATTGCAGACAGACTGACAACAATACTCTTTTATCGATGTTATTTATACCCAAAGGAAAGTAGCGAATTGGATAAATCTCATCGCCTGCTTTTGCGATAGTTTGAGACAATACATATATTTATCACACGATTCTATTTTGACTTAGTACAGTGTCACATTATAATTACACTCGCCATTTACCCCGAAGGGATAGTCAGAGGCATACTATACGCCCATAGTTCAATAATGGGACACGTGTTTTACACAGTGTCATCTAGCCCAAACAATGCTATAAGCTCGTGGTTTAGTATCTAAACAACTAAAAACATTGTAATATATATCTAAATACATACATTAGGAAACACCCAAACGGCAAGCGAGCTTAAATAGGTACTAGTCTTAAGCGATTAATTAACTATTTTTTTACAATTTTTTTATGAACTTTCTCATACTTCGCTCTCAAGCCCAAATTAAGCTCATATAGACTTTTATAATAGGATACTGTAGTAGTCCCTACTTACAAGCTACATAAATTTGTAAATAAATATAAATAAATAAGTATCCATCACGCCTATTCCCGAAGGGGTGGCAGAGGCATATTATATGCCCACTTTTCACCGTATGGATTTACCTGTCTCACGTAATAGGTGGTGAGCCCATTGCCGTGTTGAAATAGACAGATGCAGGTTGTGGCTAAGTGAAGTTGAAATTTATCATGCCGCCCATAAGGCATTCAACCAGGCTTAACGACTGCCATTTTACTGGCAACCGGGACCAACGGCTTAACGTGCCTTCCGAAGCACGGAAACGCTCGCAAATGTAAATGCCACAAAGTGGTCACCCATCCAAGGACCACCCATAGTGAAAGTTGCGTAACTCAGTGATCGTTTACAGAACACTGAGACCGCGGGGCCACGAGCGCTTCGCATAAATTTGTTAGTGTGGCAACACTATTTATCATTCACTCTCTTGTCGCCAACACACCAACTGTACGCGAGCCTTTTGTGATAGCTCTGTTAATTAATATTAAAGTACGCAGACGTTTTATTTGAACGCACAGGAGTACTTCCAGGCACACACCCTATCAAGACAACTAAATACAGTCCACCTTCACTGCCACCGCAGGATCTCTAAAATACTACAAAAACATAATAAGTATATATCACTATATACATATTACACTCAGTAAACACCTATCCAAAACAAACATTATGTGGATCACACAAATATTTGCTCCTATCTGGGATTCGAACCCGAGACCTTAGCATGGCAGTCATCGACACTTGCCACTGAGCCACCGAGGCCGCCAATAAAATCACGTGACAAGATTTAATGGTTTATATTTCATCAACTTTATCAATGGAGTGCTTTAGAAAATATCAATAGAGTTACACAATGTTTTACCACATCCACGGTTCTGATAACAGTTTTATTTTAGCGCGAGGTCGGTTGACAGCGCCATGTTACTTCGCACAATAGTGTAATAATATTAGTTACAGGAGAAAAATGTAAAATATAATTAACATTAATGTTAAAAGACAGTACGATAGACATTTTTAAGTAATCACGAATGTCGCTGTTTATGCATAGAACTCTTACAACCCCGGATTCTTAAAGCGGAGCGTGAAAAGGCACATCATTAAAATAAAATAAAATAAAAATAAAAATATCTTTATTTTGCATAGACCATTTTAACGGCGCTTACAAAATGTCATACACTATTTAAAATATTTAAAGCGACCACCGGTTCGGAACGCGGCCCACCTGAGAAGAACCGGCAAGAAACTTAGGAAGGCTTTTTTTTTGATGGCCTATTTACAATTTAATATTATTTCACTTTGCCAGCAGATCATTTCCAGGCGTCCCTGTCCTGCAAATAGTCTGTAACGGAGTAAAAACCTTTTTCACAAAGCTTGTTTTTAATAAACTTTTTAAATTTATTTAAAGGTAAATTTCTCAGGTCACAGGGAAGCTTGTTGTAAAAGCGTATACAGTTACCCTGGAAAGAATCGCCAATCTTATGTAGTCGACTGTGGTGGACTGAAAGATTATTTTTATTTCTAGTGTTTATATTATGTTTATCACAGAGTTTAGAAAACTGTGATAGATTTTTCTGGATATACATAAGATTGGCAAAAATGTATTGTGATGGTACGGTTAGAATATTCACTTCTTTGAATTTTTCTCGGAGAGAAACTCTGGGGCTCAAATTATAAATAGCGCGTACAGCCCGCTTTTGTAGAACAAAAATAATATTTAAATCTGCAGCACTCCCCCAAAGGAGAATACCGTAAGACATAATACTATGAAAATAGCTGAAGTAAACCATTCTAGCCGTATCCACATCTGTTAGATGGGGCCGCCAACTTGAGGGACACTGTCAGTAGTCATGTGGACTATGGGAGTAGCCCTTAATTCGCAAGATGTCGCCATCTCTATCGTGGTGTATAGCAGAATATGTTCTTAAACAATTTGACACAAATGCAAATGAGACATGCAAATTTTCATTTACTAATTCATTCGGAACTTTGGATTATGTTAATCTGCTTCTGAGACTGGCTGTAACTCTTAAGCACGTTCTAATTTTGCTACTAGGTCCCGGCCTATCCTTACTGATCTCTGAATATTAGGGGAGGCAGAGGTGTTAAGCAGGCAAGGAATGGGTTTAAAATAATTATATAGTGTGTTTCCAGTCCCTTATAAACAATGCTGGGTATTTTTAGTAGGTTTTGAAGAAACCTCTCAGGGCACCCGTGGTCGTCCCGAAAACCATTGCACACTATTTCCTTCTTCATTGCCTGAAAAAAAAAACATTATCATTGTCGTTGGAAATCATTTATTTACTTACACTCAAAATGTTGATTGATATTTGAATACGTTGCTTTCGCAAATACCAACATCAATGTTGAAAATTAGGTTCTTATGTACCCAATTACAATGTTAGCGGAGTAGATAATATGCTGGATATGTGAAGTTCCTTTTTCAGATTAAATCCAGTCATGTATTCAGATACTTCTTGTTGTATTACACTTTCAGTTTAATGCATTATGCATGAGTAGATCATTCAGACCTTCATGCCCGTCCATTTCAACACGGCAATGGGCTTACCACCTATTACGTGGGACAGGAATACACATGGTAAAAAGTGGGCATACAATATGTATGCCTCTGCCACCCACTCGGGGATAAGGCGTGATAGATCATTCAGATGTTTACACCTCACTTTTTGTGTGACTTGCGCAGTTAGTAATACGCTCCAGTTTTCTATCTATACCCGTTGATATTGTAGTGTCAGTCTCTTTCTAACCAATAGGTGTACAAACAAACTAATTATAATTGATGGACGTATTAACTTTGTATGTATTTATTCGATGAGTTTATAACGACCAATAATATTGCTATAATTGCAACATCAAAGAACTGGCCCGCTAACGACTGTCTTCGTGACAGTTCCGTTCCGGTCGAACGTTCCAGAAATATTATAAATATACTTTGCCATTTGTCATCGAATTAAACTCTCGTCAAGGTAGTGAAAATATTTATTTCCATTAATCTAAATTTATAAGCGTAATAACAATATTGAATACATAGTTTTAATAACTGTAAAGTGATATATTATTATCCCGATTAATTTATAGACAACAATTCAGAAATCAGAAATACGTTCTGTTTGTTAAAGGATGTGATGTCATTCGTATGAAGGTAATGCTTTTCTTTTTCGATTCGCTTTATTAAAATATTGGCTGACTCCAACAACGATGACTTAACTCATCTTTACTTCTTTTAAATGCCATCTCTAGAGATCGATGAACACATCTACGTTCCTCGGATGGGTGACCACTTTGTGGCATTTACATTTATTTGCGAGCGATTCCGTACTTCGGAAGGCACGGTAAGCCGTTGGTCCCGGTTCCCAGTAACATGGCAGTCGTTAAGTCAAGTTGAAGGCCGTATGGGCGGCTTGAAAAATATAGCATGTAGCCCGCGTCTGTCTATTTCAACACGGCAAAGAGCTCACCAAATATTACGTGGCACAGGAATATACATGGTGAAAAGTGGGTAAACAATATGTATGTCTCTGTCACCCCTTTGGGGATAAGGCGTGACAGATAAATTTAAAAAAAATAATCAAAATAGATAAAATTGTGCTTAGCTCCAATTCAATGCGATCAAAATATACCTTCCTGGGGTTACTGTCGACTCCAAAAACATCTCACTCCCTTAGAATATAAATGTAAACTATTGTGGATGAGATTTCTCTGGACCTCTCTGTACTAGAATATGCAGGATAAGAGCTTCGAGTGCTGCCCCCACGCATGTTACAATGCAACACAGAAGAGGCGTTCCAAACAAACTGTCTACATTCCACATCTTCAGACAGAGTCTTCTCTTTTTTCTTCTTGTGTAATATCATATTGATATTACACAAGAAGTTTGTACAACTGCAGGTCGGTTTTGTATCGATGTGGTTTAAACAAATCCTTTTCTTTTTTTATTTTTGGTCAGAGTAACTTTCGCGATTCATGCAAATCTGTTTCTTCTTTGGCTACTTCATACATGCACGTCTGGGTATCCGGATACTTTTGACCTTTCCGTTTTTTGGGCAATCTCCTCACGTGGGCTTCATATGTAAGTGTCGGTCTACTCTGGCTTCTTCTACCCTCTAAAGCTTCTTAGGAAAACAAGAGTATCGTAAATTCACTGTCGGATTTATCCTAATTTTCAGTAATCACCTACAAGGTAAAAATGTAGTTAAATATTGAACAAATAGATATAAACAGAATGTTAGCATCAATTAAGACGCGTTGTCAGTGAAGCGCCCAGCGGTTATCAAAGAGTTATCAGACAGCTCTATCGGAGGTCATAGCTGCGCCCGCTCTGTTTACTTCTCCGATATGCGCACGCGACTATCTTATGATGAACTTCGTATACAAATTGTTCACCTGACTATATTTGGATGGACATTGACCCCAACAATTGTGTAATAAGTATATAATTAAACGGATTGATGTGGAGTATAAGCAAATTTGATAAGTTTAAAGTAATTGTAAATAATTGTCAAGTGCACACGGCCTGATTGTGATAGTGAGTGGTTATTGCAGTGTTCATTATGTCACCGTTTCTAGAAAATGATAATTCTGATATAATTCTCTAGTGCTGAAGAATATGCTTAGTAGCAATATTAGAGGTTATGATGTTTATCTGCCTAAGTCTATCATCAATTTTCACAATATTCGCCATCACTAGTCTATCGTAGTGAAACCATCATATGGTTATTACCATTTGAATTATAAACGATGTCCTTCGGAGCTCTGTATCCGGATTATGTCATTAAAACATTGTACCAGTAATGAGCATTTGAAGCCTGCAGCAGTTATTCGAAAAATTGGGAAGTTTAAGTAGTTTTGGACGATCGCCGATGGCCATTAACGATTGTATTATGTATTTTTAATAGAAGTATTACCAACTAAGGATAACTTTACTCCATTTAGGAAAGAAGCTTAAGTTTTAATCAATAAGCCTATCACATTCATTACTGTACGTAAACATCTTCCTATAATTTAAAAGGGTCATTGACTTTACTGTACCACTATGGCCAGACGTGTTAGTACAGGATTTTGGTTTCAAGTTGTCCTTGTCTTCGCTAATAACTCGTCAGATAGCAGAATTAGGGTTATTACTTGCAGTTGAGGCCGACTTGGTCCCTCAAAAATACGGTAGTGCTATTGCTCTCACATGGTTTTAAAGCAATAAAGCTAATAAAAAAAGATCGATGGGATGGGAGACAAGTTATAAACATAAAAATATATACATTTAACAGAAAAACACAGTAACTCCGATACAAGTAATCTATTGGCCTATACATATTTATATGGCCTATATATATCCTACAAATATTTGTTCTGAAACTGAGACTGCAGATTGTGCAGACGAGTCAGCCCTAAGGAATATGCGCTAAGTGACTAGCAGACTAGCTTCTTTTAGTATCCGCAACCGGGGACTTAGTAAGTTTTTAGTAGCCAAATGCAGCGACCGAGTGGTCTCCCTCGCAGACTTAAAAATGACAGAACCGGCAACCAGATCACTTTTCAAGTGGTATAACAGTACCCGAGCAGTCACCAAGACGCGGGATATCGATGTTGCGCCCGGATACCAGAGTCATAATTCAGTCTCAAAATCTCCGGTTAAAAGAAGCCAGTGTGTGGTAGCGCTAAATGGAAACCTTGGTAGGGGGACTTAAACCCCGAAAATTTTGGTAAGGCCCATTCACACTAACCTGTTACTTTCAATGATATGCAGGATTCTTAGTATCGATTTATGTAGTTACGCTAAGCTTCATTGATATGATCCCACGCAAAGCTTTCTCCTATCTAATTAAAACGTGAAAGGGAAGCCATTGATAAGATAAAGTAATTTGGGTCTGTTATGGATCGTTGACCGAAGACACGGATCGATAATGTTGTGGTGTCTACATGTTATAAGAGACCCTGTCCACTTTCTTCTTAATTTTTTAAGTGTTTTTTCCTGTTGTTTCAAAACCCTAGCTAGATTTGGAGCCTGGGGTCACTTTTATTTCGCCGGTAAGAGCAGATCAGTTATCGTTTGACTTTTAATTTTCGGCATTGTTGGAAGCCACTTTCGTCTGACCTCCTAACCCCGTCAGAAATTGTCTTGTCGCTTAAACCCCAAAAAATTTGTTAAGGCCCCTTCACACTAACCTGTAACTTTTATATGATATGCAGGATTAAGTAGTTGTGGTCGACTCTTCTCGTGACGATAGGGCTGGCCTCTTTCTCGCTCAGAGTATAAGCATTGCCATACAACGTGGCAATGCGGCAAGCCTTATGGGAACCTTACCCGTTGATTTTGATGGGGAGGAATTCTTCGACACCTACTCGGGGCATCATTGTCAGTCTTGTAATAATCCCTACCACCACATTTTTTGTACTGGTTTCTGTAAAAAGTTAAGTAGTTGAATTATTCTTCGCCATGTAGCGCTGGTTGCCACAGATATTTGTATCATAATATGTATCTATCATACTAATATTATAAACGCGAAAGTTTGTAAGTACGGATGGATGTTTGTTACTCTTTCACGCAAAGTCTACGTAATGGATTTTCATGAAACTTTACAATAGTATAGCTTACACATCAGAATAACGCATAGGCTACTTTTTAAACCGGAAACAAGTTCCTGTGGGAAACGTGTACGTGAAAATTTCACCACGCGTGCGGAGTCGCGGGCGTCAACTAGTATGTCATATTTTTACCCAAATCCCTTCAGCGATTGATGTATATGTATATCAATCACTTCCACAAACTTCCACGCCTTTTTAGTAAGGTGGAAAAAGAATCGACAAATAAGTTAATAATTAAAAACTTTTTCAATTAAATCTAAGCAAGTCCTTTCCTTTGATACCCATATTGTAAAAAAGTCTTAATACTTAGGCATATCTTGGGTATAATAATAATAATAATAATAATAATAAAACCCTCGAGGACAGTCGTTATCTTTTATAGGATTAACGCAAACCTATGAGGGCATAGTAGATTCGCTTTTTGAGTCATCCACTTTCTGATATCAACAAAAAAATGTATCAGAAAGTTATTAAAAAGCTCACATCCGCAGGGCAGCTTGTGGCGAGCTGAATGTGTGTGGCTACACATCGGTCCCGATTCCTCAGAGTTTTGTTGCTCTTCTGCACCGGTTAGGATTTAATGGCCTAACGGGAGAGCAGTGAGAGTGCTACTCCCGGGAGTGCAGCAAATCTCAACTCTGGCTTGCCTTAATTGGCCGGTCAGAGGGAGGGAGCCAGAGCTATATGCTCGGGGGTGGAAGTGTCATTTTCAAGGGCATAACTACGGGGAAGCCGGCTCCGGGCCTGTCCCGCGAAGGTGAAACCGGCGCCGCACCGCTCGACACCCCAAGCCGCTCACACCGGTGTTGCCCTCTGTCGCCTTACAGGCTTATCATGCCTACGGTGATTGTATAGGGGGCCCATCTAGTGAGTTGGCAAGTCACCGTCTGCCAGTATTTTGATTATAATATATTAAAATGGCAGACGCCGTCTTCATCCATAGTTCTAATCACTCAGTTCATTTAACCTCCAACTCAATAGCCCAATAGTAGTTAGCATATTGTACAATAGTTTAACTCCCATTGGAGATGGTCCATTACCGTTCTTCTACATAAGGCGGACGTGGATTGTCTGCAGTGGGGGTCCCATTCCCTGTTACATTAAAATTCTCAAAAGGCCTCTGCGTGTTGGACCTCTATGTCCCCATGTAAGCTTCCCAAAAGACCGGGTATCTTTGTAAAAAAAAAAGAAGATACCCGTGAAGAAGAAACAAATAATAATAATATATCCTTTATTGTACACCAAAAATTTAACATATTACAGAAATTAAGCTCCAACTTAAGTACAGGTCTTATCGCGAACAGCAATCTCTTCCAAGCAACCTTTAGATGGATAGGATTGTATTGAAATAGATTGTGGGAAGTTTCAATGGTGACGCATTCTGTGAAAATAATATAAATATATATTTACCTAAACACTACACATAAATAAATACTCGTAAATATATACATAGATACATACATACAAACATAAACACTTACACATACATAGAGGCATCTACTTTAATTTACATTAGATAAATAATATTGTTTAACCTGTGCTTTAAATGATCCTAAAGATTGAGCTCGCCTGATAGATACCGGTAGTGCATTCCACAAACGTGCGGCTTGCACTGTAAAGGATTTATCAAAGAATTTTGTGAAATGAACCGGTATGTGTAGTCTCAAGTTCTCTGACGACCTTAAAAACCTCAAATGCGTGTCACATAGAAACTCAAAACGATCTTTGAGGTAAGAAGGAGGTAAAGGATTAAATAATGTATTATAAAGTAAGGAGAGTAAATGAGTATTCCGACGAAGGCGAATTGGGAGCCACTTGAGCTCTCTGGTATACCATGTTGGATATAATAAAATGACGCTACACCGCTAACCACACATGCATTATTATCCAAACTAAACGTGCATACAATTTTTCAGTCAATAGGTTGAATATTTCAGCTTCAAAATCATAAAATTTTGAAGCAGATATCTTCAACCATGAGAACTTCTACACGTACTTGGCAATTACCAAGGAACCTCACAAAGTTTGAAGAGTTAATTTTCGGACGTATGTTGGCTGGTTGCCTTCTATCAGTCCCCTTTCGGAATGTTTCTGTCAGTAGATAAACCGCCATAGCTAACCTACACACACGCGAACGTTGAGCGGACGTTGCAGTGGTTATACTTAACTTTTAAACTTAAAGGCAATAGGCATTTCGCCTGAAGTGGCATTTAGCTTGTGGCATAATTTTGACGAATTTCTAGCAACTACTTAAGTAATAAACTTATTAAATCTATTAAAAGTCAACGTAACTAAGATATTTAGGTTTTGGACCTACTGACTGACTATTTTGTAACTATTGCTTCATATATACTGATGTAACATTGTAATATGTTTACGCATGAAAGTAAATTAATAAATTTTCAACAGCAGGTCGCACAACCTGCGCCTGTACATTTCAACACGGCAATGGGCTCACCTCCTATTACGTGGAACAAAGGTGCATACGGTTAAATGTGGGCGTATAGTATGCCTCTTACCACCTATTACGTGGGACAAAACTGCATGCGGTGAAATGTGGGCGTTTAGTATGCCTCTGCCTACCCCTTCGGGGATAAAGGTGTGACAATATGTATGTATTAAAACTCTCGGCCGTAAACCAGCGTAAGGTTGTTTTGCGTAGACATCAGTAGCGTACAAAAAATCATACTTAGTTTTGGCTTGCATTTAAACAAAAATTGCATAAAGGTTAGTGATTTGCAATGCAACACCTAATTGGAAGGATCTGCTAAATATTAGAACTGTTGAGCAGATAATCTATCTAAGGAACCTGTTTCTACTCGGGGCCACTAGTCTGATAATAAAATAAACATAGGTCAATAAATTTGCGAAAGCGATCAAGTACTAATAAATCATTAACCAAAAATTCTAACAAATTTTGCGCATAGGTTTTTTAACACTGCATCACTGTGGAGGCATGGCCGTATTTTTATACGAGTATGTTAAAATAATAAGAGCCTCTTAACATATCTATGATAATAGCTTTGCCTATGTTATCAACGTCGCTGATAATTCTTCATAATTATTGTTTTAGTTCACAAGTTCAAAAACGTGAATGTTATTGAAATAGATCAAAATACATATACGTGATGCCTCTGCGATTTGTGATGAATGATTTATTATATTAGTTTATAACATAGCTTTATGAAAATAGATTTGTCGATGTGTAATAAATAACAGTTGGTCCGTTAATAAGATTAGATTTTTGGGTCGTTTGGATGTTTAAAATAATGGAATTCTGAGTTTTAGAACATAATTCTTTAACCAGTAAAGTGGCACTTGGTAAAATCTTATGTGACAAGTTTTGTAATTGTGTATTATTTATGCTTGCTCCGTTGGTTTAGACATGTCCAACGAATGACGAAGAATATATATTGTGTGAAAGTATATGTATAATGCAATGCATAATAAAGACCACGTGAGCTGATTGCTCAAAAACGGAAATGTCAAAAGTACTCGGATACCCAGACGTGCATTTATGAAGGAATTAATGAATCTGCAGGGATCAGCGTGAAAATAATAAGTTCTTTTTAAATTATGCAATAAGGAAGAGTTCGAGTTTCTCACATATTCACCAACATAGTCTAGTTATAGCTGAAAAATTAAATATTACAGAAGTGTATCTTTTCTGTAGTAGGTACAAGATTCTTTCCTTAAAAGGTAAAAATGCTCCTTTTACGTGGGCAATACCAACAGTTTATTATAATACTATAATACAAAACCAGTGACAACAATAATATTAAATTGCGACCTCTTAAACTTTTAATTTGTGGTGCGGTTTGCGAACGGTGAACAATTTTCATCGTTTGCATCGCACCACCACTTATCACTCACATGTATCGTTACGAAAGCTAATATGAATTTGAGATATGAATACCTACGTGTACATAAGGTAAACTATTTATAAATAAAATTGAGATAAACATGACTATTTATAAACCAAATAAAGATAAAAATCCCGACAAAATGCAGCGACGATGTCGTATGACAATACATCATCCTTCATAGTACTATCTATATATCTCTCTATGATTTATAATTTTGTAGTTGTTGCATTGAAGACATGGAGAAAGGCAACTGCTAGTAATTTATCACCTCTATCACGAAGACTTAAAAAAATGAATAGTAAAAAAGAAAGTAGAGGGTAGAAGGAGTCAGGATAGACCGAGACTCACATATATGAGGACCACGAAAGCAAATTGCTCAATAACTGAAAGTTAGATCTTTTCGTACTTGGATATCCAGACGTGCATGTATTTAATGAATCTGCAGGAAGCAAAAGAAGTGTGCATTAATTGCGAAGCCTAGCGCTCTTTCCTCTCTGACTACCCCAACAGGGATACAGCGTGAAGATAGTTAGTTTAGAAACTTTTGGAGAGGAGTGATTCGACACTCTCTTTGGCTTATCTTATAGGCTTGTTTAATTCACTAACATCGGAACCTATTTGCCCTCTGTATAATCTCGAGTCGTTAAAGTAGAACATGAAAAACCAAGTCACGAAACGTCCACCACAAGGAAGTGTTGGTGGACACTGACAGACAGTGGAAACAGGGAGTGGCAGCAATTGTCCATTCTCTCATAGCTTTTGGTAGCAGATTCTAGATAGTGAGTGAACATTGATACGTCGGCAAATATTTCTAACAGACCAGTTTATTAGACTGGGTCTTTTGGTGTAGTACTCTACCAATTCATGCAATCACAGTGTTTCTGTGAGAACAAGCCTTATTCTATATAACAGACAATCACGCCTATATCCCTGAGAGGGCAGGCAGAGATAAATACCACACAACTGGTAAGAAGTTTTGTTGATCGCAAATCTCCAACAGATATAGGACTGAGCCGAGCTTTTATCTAATTCTAATCTTGAGAAATTTCTCTCCCAATCACCATTTTGTTGTTGTCACAATAACACGTATCGCTCAATCGAGTTACATGTAACCATAGCAGTTAATATTATCACTACATATTATAAAGCGAAATAAATAAATAAATAAAATATAAATATAAATATAATATTTAAATATACATATTATTATTATTATTGAAGCGCTCGTGGCCCCGCGGTCTCAGTGTTCTGTAAACGATCACTGAGTTACGCAACTTTCACTATGGCTGGTACTCGGATGGGTGACCACTTTGTGGCATTTACATTTGCGAGCGTTTCCGTGCTTCGGAAGGCACGTTAAGCCGTTGGTCCCGGTTGCCAGTAAAATGGCAGTCGTTAAGCCTGGTTGAACGCCTTATGGGCGGCTTAAAAATTTCAACAGCAGGTAGCCACACCTGCGTCTGTCTATTTCAACACGGCAATGGGCTCACCACCTATTACGTGAGACAGGAATCCACACGGTGAAAAGTGGGCATATAATATGCCTCTGCCACCCCTTCGGGGATAAGGCGTGATGGATATTTATTTATTTATTTTTATTTACATATTATAAAACAAAGTCGTTTTTCGCTGTCTATCCCTATGTATGCTTGATCTTTAAAACTATGCAACGAATTTCGAAGCAGTTTTTTTTAATAGATAGAGTGATTCTTATAGAAGGTTTTTATGTATATTTTGTTAAGTTTTTGCTTTTAACGAAAACGCTGCCTAAACCCTTTGAGATATAACAAAATAATGTATTGTGGAATTGTGTATCTAATATAGGTCTACAAAAAAGTCCGCGACGGTATATGTCTATCTCTTAAGGATATCGTATTATATCCATTTTAATAATTTAAAAAAACAGCAATAATAAAGCGGTAATTTAAAGGCTATTTACACAAAAACATTATTAATGCTTATCATTTTTAAAATGTTAGTTGGCTTCAGCATTTAATGAAGATTATTTTGCCCCTTTACACTTTGCAAATAAATGAATATCTTAGGCGATATGGCAATATCAAGAAATGCGCACATAAATTAATTTCGTGTAACAATAATTCGAACAGCCCGTTGGGGCGCGGGCGTAGGTACTTGAGAAACAAAGTCGTTTTTGACTGTCTGTCCCTATATATACTTAGATCTTTAAAACTACGCAACGAATTTCGATGCAGTTTTTTTTAATAGATAGAGTGATTCTTATAGAAGGTTTTTATGTATATTTTGTTAAGTTTTTGTATACATTAACTTAAATAACGATATATGTCGGCGGTGTCGGAAATAACGAGCCGTCTGGGAGCTTTTAACCAAAACGCTGCCTAAACCCTTTGAGATATAACAAAATAATGTATTGTGGAATTGTGTATCTAATATAGGTCTACAAAATAGTCCGCGACGGTATGTCTATCTCTTAAGCATATCTTATAATATCCATTTTAACACTTAAAAAAAACAGCAATAATAAAGCGGTTATTTAGAGGCTATTTAAACAAATACATTTTTAATCCTTATCATTTTTAATATGTTAGTTGGTTTCAGCATTTTATGAAGATTATTTTGTCCCTTTACACTTTGCAAATTAAATGAATATATTAGGCGATATGGCAATATCAAAAAAAGCGCAAAGAAATTAATTTCGTGTAACAAAAATTCGACCGGGCCGTGCGGGCGCGGGCGTAGTACTTGAGAGCGAGAAGTAATCAAATAATTTGGAAAATGTTCATACGAGTACATTATCGTGAAATTAATAAACGACGGGATTAAATGGGTGCCACGGGGTTCGAAGTATGTCACGGGCGAAGCTGGGCGGGTCAGCTAGTATTTTATACAACGGAATGCGGACGAGACGTAGTCTTGTGATGGATCGCCGGCGTTCAGCTATCAACTATTGATTATCTGTCTCTCGTTAATTGATATTTTCAGCGGATGTGTAACAGAGACAGCTAGTGTTTCATGCGCTGTTGTGAATCATGCTCAAGTCGGCGTTCTAATCAACCTTGACCTTGTAGTGAATCAAGTTATCGTACTCGTAAGTAATTTGCGATATTATCCAATAGCACCTACTAGATTATGAAACAACAAACTTGTAGTTTGTACATGACAGGATACATCCAATATACATGTGCAAGTGGGTTTACAAGTAGCAAATAGTCGTGATACCTATTAAGGGCTAGCGCTAACATACAACTTTTTGTTGAACAACTATTTAGTTGTGTATCATATGTCTTCAGGACTATATTGAAGCCCGCATACTGTCAACTCGATAGTTGCTCGACAAATAGTCAAAAGGCTGCATCGATCTACTTTTGATTAAAAAGTTGGACAACTATCGATAAAACGCTTAATTTGTATTGCATTTTATTGATGTGCACATACCATCGACCATGAATAAAGACAGGTTGATTTGAGGATATAAATAAATCGACGATCGACTGCATCAATTGTATACGCACCTCCATCAACTAAACGGTTGAAATGTGTGCAATAACGAGAAATCACGATGGAAATCACGAGAACTACAGAGCTCCACAAAACAGTGAAATCGATGCAAAAGTTGTATTTATGCGCTAGCCCTAACTCTACTTTTTTCATTTTAATGCATTCCCAATTGCTTCCGAACTATACCTGATTTGTAGACTGGGGACCACTGTTACTTGGCTGCTAGTTATCGTTTAGCTTTTGATTTTCGGGAGCGACTGCTTTCAGACATATATATCACTACCCCGTGAGAGAAAATAGCTTGCGTCATTGCCTCTCCGTTGGTTAGCGAGATAGATTGGGTTATGAAGAGTCTTTTTTATTTTGAGACTAATCACAACCACATTCCCATTACTGTGACTCCTGTAAACCAGGATCTATAGCAATGACCAAAACACCAGAAAAGTTACACCGAGCTCGATCTCCGTGATGTCCCAGGAGAATATAGCATGTCTTGGAACCCGCAACGAAATTAATCAGAAGATAATGTGAGGAAGTAAGAAAAGAACGTAATGCCTCTTCCCTCCTTTGCAAAGCGGGAGACCTGGAAAGCAACTAGGTGTAAATCCTATAGAAATAAGGAAGCACCACGGTAATAGTATATTACGGGTCCTATGTGAGCTATGTTTAATTCCAGTAATATGTATGGCAGAAACGTTTAAAAGCACGAAAATTCACCCTCGATGCCACGAGATCCGCATAGTAAACTACTCCCGACGTTACTTGTAAACAATTAAGCATATTATATCGCTTATTTTGCCAAATGCTACACTCCCAAAGTATATGATGGGCGGTCTAATCATATTTGGCGTCAGCAGTTAAACACTGACAGAACGGTGACTCAACCAGCTTAAACGAATGTAATTTGCTTCTAAAGTTACCATGTCCCGTAAGAAATTGGGCAACACAGTGATCAACCTCCAGCCAGAACATTCCCAGGCGTTCACGAACGTCTGGGAAAAACTGGTAGAGGTGGCGCCCTTTGATGGAAGTGTTCCAACGCAGCTGCCATTCTTCTAAAAGTTCTTCACGTACATTATCACGATACAGTCTGGCAATTCTATGGCGATCTCTTTCGAACAAAAACCTATCATCCATGCCATCCTTAGCCAAATAGTATAAAGCCGCGCGTCTCTGAATTTCGAGATCAACCGGGAGGACCCCTGCCATCACTGGCAGAGCCTCCGTGCTAACCGTCCCGTAGGCCTTGCATAAAAATATCAATGCAAGGCGTTGACTTTGCAGTAACTTTAAACTTGCAGCACCAATAGTATTAATAGCACCATTATGAAGAGCTTAGTGGAGCTCTGTACATTCAATTCCTGAATACGTTTTATTGACGCCTATATTTATCTTTCTGCAAAATATAACAAAATACCTACGCCGATATAGAAGGAACTCGTGCATAATTTGTGTGCTACGCATTTCCCAGTGGTAGTAAATAAGGAACCCGTCAATTGTACAAAATATGTTTAATTTGGTATTAATTCCAAATGAAAGCAGTTCCGTTTACTTTCACGTCTTTGAAGTGTGATTACGTCGTTTAATTACTTGTTTACATAACACGAATCTGATTTTAACATCATGCTAATGCTAATTGAGAACTTTCGGTACACGTGTAAGTAATAAATACCTTAAGTGGCAAATCTCGGAAGCAACATAGAATATCTTCTATTCATAGTTTAAGTATAGTATGAGTTACTCTTCCGTACGATTATGAAGTACCTATAATCTCTCATGTTTTCTCCGAGATCATCTCTTATTATTTTACCATTACTGTGATTTGCCTCGATCGTTGCAAGTAAAATTTTTTACATCTCTATTTAGTAAACTTATTCAGTAAACTAATTTAGTAAGCTTGGTAATTTCTACTTTTGTTTGTAGGTTAAGTTTTGTTAGGGTAAATATTTACTCTTATATATTTACCACAAGCTGCTACAATAGTCAGACATTAAACCAAAGTCTGTTAATTAAAAGTATCTACTTAACTACATGATAAGTAACGAATAAATAGACTGCATAAGTAGATTACATTAATAGCCTTTGCCGCATCGAGCGTGAAAAGTGACAGGAATTGCAGCAAAGTAAATGAGAAAGGTAAACGTGAAAAATTTGTCTATAAATTTTATAATAATGTCTGAAAATTTCCGACCATTGTTGATATTTATGATTACAGCTCCCCTCTCTTGGGTAGTAGCGTAATGATATATAGTCTATAGCCTTCCTCAGTAAATGTGCTACCCAACACAATAGGAATTTTTCAATTTGACAAGCAGTATTCCTGACATAAGCGCGTTCAACCAAACAATTTCTTCATATTTATATATTAGAAGTATAGATATTTTATTTTTATTCATTCTATTAACATTACGATATTGAGAGGCAGACCGACCCATGACGTCGTGGTTGACATCGATAGGATGATGTGTTGTTCATCTCAATACGAGAGGATTAATGAAGACCTTACGACGTGGAGGGAGAAGAGTAGGAAAATGGACCATGGACTCACCTGGATGATAATTACTAATAATTCCATCGAATCTCAACGAAAAAGCATTTTAAAGTCAGTAGGAAGCCAGGAGTTAATTAAAACAATAAATTACAATATAATATTAAACGTGTCATTTAAAAATTTCTCAACATTTAGCAATGTTAAAATGTCAAGATAACTGTACGTTGTTTATCTGAGATAAGTAACGTTTTATTTGAGCTTGGTATGGATGCAGTTGCTGAATAGAAAACGGTTAAGGGCCGGTAGGCCAAGTCGCGTAGGCACCACAACGCTTCCTTAGCCCCGCCAAGAAAGATCGACGATGTATTTTCGGCTGGCACGCCACAGTAAAAATGATTGGCAGTAGCAATCGAAATAGAACATCTCTGTTATTGTGTTGGATTTTATTTTAGGTTTATGATATACTAGTTGACGCCCGCGGCTCCGCCCGCGTAATGAAGTTTCCCCGTTCCCGTTTTCTAAAGGAACTTGTTCCCGGGATAGCCTATGTGTTGTCTGATATATAGTTATGGTAAAGTTTATTTAGTTTTACGTGCAAGTAACAAACATCCATACTTACTAACTTTCGCGTTTATAATATTAGTAGGAGTTAATGATGATATATTTAATAAAAAATTTAAGCTTTATGTACAAGTACCAAATAAAATATCCCGTTCTCATTATACTAATTTTTAAAAAAATAATATTAAAACCAAAAATTCATAATGTTATGTTCCTGTCTTCGGCAGCTAGTCACCGTTGTACTTCAGAATATATCTTCCGTCCGCGCTAAACATTCTCCCTAAGTACACAATTTCATTCAATTGCTCTAAACGTTGCCGGTTTACCCAAATCTTCTCCAAGCCCGCAGCAGCTGGCCGTCCACACCATATCCTGCCCGGATTTTTTGTGGACGGCCACACGGACAAGTACCACAGAGTTTCTCTCACAACAAATGCTTTCTGCAGATCCACTAAAGCGCAAAAAACCTTCGCGTTAAAATGTCGGAATTATTAATTATTAGTTACATGAAATGTTATACATTGTTTAAGGCTACTATCATTGCTTTGTAGCATTTTCATTTACCAGCGTTTTCGTGCTTCGAAGGACACATTAAGCTGTTTGTCCCGGTTGATAGTAACGTTGCAATCGACACTCGTTAAGTCAAGTGACTACCCTTTAAGCGACTTAAAAATTACAACAGCCAGTCGCTACAATCTGAGCCTGTCCATTTGAACACAGGCATTGGGCTCACCACAATATGGCTCTGCCAAACCTTTGGGGATAAAGTCGTGGCTAATAAATTTATAAATATACTTAAATAATTAATACTGAAAGCATAAAACAAAGGTCTTGGATACAATTTTAATAATTTATGCGAAGCGAAGCGAAGCTTCAATATAACAACTGCACTGATTACTTCAGTCAGTGGCAGTCGGTATGTTTAAGCTTCAGAATCTATTGAACAAATTTGTTTAGAACCCAATTGAAAGTATACGGTACAAAATATTTTTTTTGAAATTCGTCAGTATTTAGCGGAAAAATAGGTAAACATACATTGAACGGCCCACTGGCTCAGTTGGTTATACGAGTATAACTGTGGGTACCGGGTTCGATTTTATACTACTTACAGGGATAATTCTAACGCTTCTGTGAAGTGTAGGTACTTTATTTTATATTAAAACTCTCATATATTTTATTTATCTATCACGCCTTATCCCCGAAAGGGTGGCAGAGGCATATAAGTATATGCCCACTTTTCACCATGTGTATTCCTGACCCACGTAATGGGTGGTGAGTCCATTGCCGTATATAACCCTCATATATATACACTATATAAATCGAACTCCGGGCGTCGCGAGATGCAACTGGGACAGATGCTCGGATGATGATGGAATGCTTATTGCTCTCATAAATATACTGTGTCATTGCGAAAAAATAGCAAGGGGAGCGCAACGAAAAAACCTAACACAGGTCCTACCTCAGTAAGCGCCAGCGCGCGACTGATCAGGCCTCAGCGTCGCGAACCTGATATTATTTAAACATTTGTATTATAAAAATCACTGTATAAAGTCAAAGTAAGCGATTATGTCTATAACTATTTAGTAGCTATAGTTGTGTATAAAAATTTCATGAAAATTATCTGTAGTTTAGATTTGGCATTGAAAAAACATTTCGAAAGGGGACAACTTTGGAATGTTTTTCTATCAAGTGAAGTTTATTAGATTTTGTAACAGAAAGCCATAGCTTAAATCCTTAACTAACATATATCTCTTTTTCAGAACCCAAAACCCATTCTTCTACGATTCGCATTGTTTTAAAAAACACAAAAGCGTGGCCTCGGCAGGAATACCAAGCCTTAATGCTTCTTTAATGATTAATATTTGTGTCTTTTTAATTATTGCCATTTCTAAATAATATAAGAAATATTGTGGGACAATTTTCACACAGCGCTATCTAGACCAAAGTAACTGATAAACGTACTTCTATATTTTTCTAAATACATCTATACCAATATTGTAAAGCTGAAGAGTTTGTTTGTTTAGTTGAACGCGTTAATCTCAGAAACTACTAGTCGGATTTAAAAAATATTTTTGCCTTAGATAGCTCTTTTATCGAGGAAGGCTATAGGCTATATATCATCACGCTACTTCCCTGGAGAGTGGAGCAGTAGTCATAAATGACGACAAATCGGGCTAATTTTAATGCATTATTGTAGAAAATAGATTACATAGGTGCGACGGGAGTTCGAAGCATGTCGCGCACGAAACCGGGGGGTCACCTAGTACATATTATATACAGCAAACACCCAAAATCCGAAACCAACATTTGTGGATCACACTAATTTTTATTTCGACCCTCGCACACACTACGACTTACGCCACCGAGACCGTCATTGATAAATCCATTTAAATAAATTGGCAAAAAGCTACATTTTAACAATAAAAATATGTCCATTAGAGGAATATGGACGGCCTTCCGTACCAACAATTCTATCCTCTAAGAGCTTCAAAGCGTCGGTTGTGCAACTACGAATTCTGAAGTTCTTTGGACACGTCTCCAGAAACGAGGGTTCAGTAGAAAGACTAGTGGTACAAAGCCGTGTAGAGGGAACGAGATCAAGGGTTCGGTCCCCTTTCTGTTGGATATCTCATAAAAACTGCTACACAGTCGACCGCAGTGCCGAAAACCGCCAAAAGTGGAGGGAGATAGCGAAGCATGCATCAGCCTTGAAAGCAAGTGGTGACGGCGAACCGCAGCCCTGCTCATCAACAGCCACCACCACTCCGACAAGAGTGACCGACTAAGAAGAAGAAGATATCGAGAATCTGCAGACTGAGGTAATACTATCAGTCGTATGTTAATATCGAGTACAGTTTCAAAGCAGCAGAAAGGTATCGCTGCCCAACCAAAATACAGTCCAAAGGAATTTCAGTTATGGTTCGAATGTAACACAGGTCACAATATATTTATATAATTTCGAATAACAGTCGTAAATTGAATACGTGCGCTTGTATTATAATTTCGGCGACCTTGAAATAACTCGCTGATCCACGTAAAACTGCGACAAACCAAAATTATTTGTGTCCTTGAACCTTAAATATGCTTTCTTAAAAATGTATTTATTGATGACAGTTACGATTGATTTCAATCACGCGATATCCCCTAAGGGGTGGCAGAGGCATATATCCGCCCACATTTCACAGTCCCACGTAATAGGTGATGAGCCTATTGCCGTGTTAAAATAAACATAAACAGATTATATTACACTTACACAACATGCGTATAAATAAATATCAGTAATAAATAATAATGAACGTGCTTAAAATATATGTAGTCAGGGTATGGTATATGTAATAATTCAAAATTTCTTTTTTATTCATTGCACTTTAATTATCTCAAGTAGGTACATTGCATTTTTACCAGAATATCCAAAGATGTCGAAAATCGTATCTAAAACCTACTGGAAGGAATGGATCCAGATTTTTTTAAATAATTTTTTTTCGCCAGTGGTTAGGTGGTTCTGAACGGCAGACCCCATCGTTCTATGAACTGCCAATATTCCAGACGGTACGTTGAAACTCTACCAATGAATTTCCTCATACGAGTATAAGTTGTGCTATATCACAATTAAACTTAGTAGCGTTACCTACTGTAGGGCCCATGTATCTATATACTCCAATCCTTATCTTCGACTTTTAGTCTTACAGTACCTACCTACTATCGCCTGCGTAGTTGAAGATTAAAGAGAGATAACAATATCAGAGATAACACACGTCGGCAGTGCGTAATAGGCGATAGAAATGTAGTGATAATTACATGTGTACAGATAGTTTCTTGGTTCTATTATGCTTCAAGGTTTAATTTTAGTTTGAAGAAAACGCAGCCTGGAAATCAGGTAGGCAACACCCAAAATAGATCGAACCCTAAAAGGAATAGAATGAGGACATAGGCAAGCCAGTTTTTGCTATCTTAGGAGTTAAATATAAAGGTCTGTTTAAATCGGAACGCTAAAATAATGAAGACTAGTCTAGTAATTTGTATACCCTATTGCTATTAAATGCCTTCTCCGAAACATTAGTTGGTTGCTAAGCAAACAATCGTCTCACGCCTCTATATATCTTAATTTAACCAACATCTATTTCCATAAAGCGACTGTAAATCGTTGAGTTTTAATTTCTTGAACAATTTATCAAGAGGTCTCGGGGTTCCAATCTTTTTATCTAATCGGAATTTATCTCCGGCCTTGACTGTCACGTCTCGAGCGAGCCACGTCTGTGTGTGACCGGGTTACACCATAATAATTTTGGATACAATTCTCAAAAGAGATAATAAGTAAGGGGATTTACGAGAGAAATTCACGCCGCATAAGCTCGTGTGGTTAGCGTAAGTAAACATTTTTGTCAATACCTAGATTCTTGGCAATGATATTACATAAAATGACTTACTTTAACATTGTAAATTTTATTTAAAGCATCCGTTGCTTAAGTGATGAGGTATCTGCAGGGTATAAAGCTATAGCCGACGATACCCCAGTTACACAACTCACTAATACTCAGGAGTGATAGTGAGTTGTGTCACTTGAGTATCGTTGTATCCCTGGAACAGTCCCCTGGGACTGGGATACAATAAGCTCAGATCGAGAGAGCTTGGATTTACTCTGACATTTTCTTTTGTGACTCTTACTTGTATTGCTCGAATGTTTTGTCTGAACTACAATATATAAATAAATCTAATATAAACTGTGAGAGATCTGCACTACAATAAAGACGTGCTTCTGGAAAGTCTTGATAATGTTGTTGCTGAATTCGAGATACCTCGGCCCAGACACTACGTGACATATGGTGACATGTAGAAAAGCGACATTCTTGAATGTCACGTGTGTGTTTAATTTAGAACGAATATTCATAATCATTGTATTCAAGTACATATATGCAATAAAATTAAACGAGGTTTTTTACAATCGAATAGAGAATGATAGTATTTGTGTAGTTACTATAGGTATTAGCAAAGTGCATTATTATTATTTATCATTATGTTCGTGATAACTAATGAATGCAGGTTCGCTGCCAAGCAGTCTTGAAGATGCCTCATGTGTAGGCGAAACACGTGTCGACTTGTCGACTAAATGTCACCTTGTAAAGCGGAGTATTGCAAAATTTTGGCAACCTGGAGGGTTAGGTTTCCTTATTCCTATCCTACATCCCTTTCTTTGAGGAGGTCGGTTCGTCATTCCTCCGTTACAATAAGTAGAGGTTATTCTTGACCTTTGTGCGTTAGGATTGGCTAATCGAGGGTGTGTGGTGGGATCCGCCTCCCCTCCTTTATTATCGTTCTATTATGTTCGTGTTCTTATTCATCTGTGTGTTAGGCATTATACATGAGCTGGACAATTTATTCGGTTCGTTGTTCTAAATTTGGCGTATCCAATCCATCAATGTTACCGTTCAACTTTTGATTGCCAGTAAATTATCATATTTTTAAATGAACACAACATACTTACTTCGAGTCCATGGCTATAATCGTAACCACTACAATAATTACGGTTGATAACCTTTGTTGAACTGTAGTACTTAACAAATCGTTTATAAGGGTCATAATAAAGTGCCACAAATAGGTCTGCTCATGTATCTGATGCTTCTGAGTGCATGTCTTAATGAATGTAGCTATTAACTTTTCGTCTACTTTATATTAATGATTAACCTACTAGATTATGTCTGCCACTCACTATCAAACTCTGTTGTATTGTGATTGTTTTTGAGTTCATTCGTATTTCCGCCCCGTCCCGGCTTTACACGGGTATATTTAATTTAACAAAATTTAATTAGAAAAATAAAATATAAAACAGATATAAAGCGAGATCCTTGCAGTTTGTCTACAATATCGCGAACAAGAAGGCTACCACGAGGTGGCTATTCCTCATGCTGTCTCTAGGCGAGACCCACCGCAGTATATTCACCTTCGCAACATGTAGCTTCGTCCTATTTCACTTTAGCGCCGACGAGTTATGAACTGGTTTTTTGTAAACCATCTTCTGATGGGTCGGTTGGTCTTCAGAGAGGAGACCGCTTTGTGGCATTTACATTTGTATTTTTCTGCTTTGGAAGTCACGCTAAGCTGTTGGTCCTAGTTGCCAGTAACGTAGCAGTCGACAAGCCAGTGGAAGGCCTTATTTTAAAAATTCCACCAGCATCTCGCCATAATTTGGCGCCTGTCCATATTGAATATGGCAATGGACTCTCCACCTGTTACGTAGGACAAATATGCATATGGTGAATTGTGGTCGTAAGTTATGCTTTTATCTATCCCTTCGGGAAAAAGGCGTGCTAGACAGAAAATAAATAGATTCATAAAGGGGTTCAGTCTAGCTCCCATCACCCATGGCAATCTCTGGCACATCGCTGCCCGGGTTATATATATCACAAGTCTGCATATCTTGCAATTTCTTGTCATCAAAGAGCTCTTATTAGCGAACACCGAGCGTCACGAGACGCAACTGGGACAGACGCTAGCCATCTCCAATCATCTAATTTCATCATCATCTCGTACTACGGTCTTGCCATCTTCTGTCATCAAACTGACACGCAATTATCACACATTGTTCTCATATTCATTATGAATAGTTAAATTTGCATTGTATGTACAAGGATGTTCGAAAAGCCTCTGACATTTCGTTCGGAGAGTAACGACCGACCGACCAAAATGTCCGATACAGCTTGTTTTATTTACACTCTTATTTATCATATCAGCTCCCGGCACATTGTAAAGTGATATATAAACGTTGAGTAATATAATGTGTTATTGTAATCGTTCATATCTGCGACGTTCTTTGTTATTTATTTGTGACTAGATCGAGATAGGAAATCCAAACAAAACCTAAGGTCCCCAGTAAATATTTTTTTATCCCATCTATTCGAAAAGGACGACTTGATTCGCCTTTAAGTGCACCTAAAGGTGATGTTTTCTATAATATTCAAAAGGCGCGCGGCAAGGATAATTGCGGCGCACTTATAAAAAGTGCGCCGCAATTATCTTTGACGCGCACTTATTACATTTGCAACATTTTAGAGTTCAGCACCAAAGAAATCGAACGAAAATATTGTATGGATAAAGATTGGGCGATACGTCGGTCCATTGTCGCGCCGCCGCGCCGGCTGAATATAGCAGTCAGTGGCCCTCAGGTGCAGCGCTCATCCCGCGAATAAACGATTTGACTATGGATCCGACCAGTAGGAACTCAAGACACCTCTTGAGATTATATGTATTTGATCGCCAGTTTGCGCTAGTTAAATTCTTACGAATGACCATTTTCTTTTAAATATGACAAGTTGACAAGACTCTTTCAAGACCCGGAATGAAGTGAGTATGGACTATGGAATCCAGCGAAGAAATAGGGGAGGAAACAGGTGCACTGGTAGAGATGAAATATGTTTAACACGAAATGCTTCGTTAGTGAATGACCTTGTTGTATCACGGCTGATGTTATATAAGTATACGTAATGAAAAACCCGTGTTTTTCGTTATTTGCTGCAAAAATTATGATCTGGACAAACATGTTTTTAAAACTAATCATAATAAAAACTACGTTAGACATTTATTTCATGCCTTTGGAACGCAATAAGATTAATGTAAAGCTGTCTTTCTTATTATCTACTATTGAAAAAATTTAAGACCTGTTCTACATTTCTGCCTAAACGCGTGAGATCTTATGCTACAAAATATAGAAAGCTACTGTTGAGTTAGACTTGAGACAAGCAACAAGACAAATGAGTGTACATCACTCAGGGT